>JAKSZT010054401.1:3767637-3960055 GCA_026826555.1 Tolypeutes matacus | reverse complement strand
AAACAAACAAACAAAAAAATTTACATGTATCCATTACATTTGAGAAATGTATATATTTATTCATCTGTGTTTACTTTTTAGTTTTTAATTGCTTATGTTTTCAATTATTAAATGTACAAAATAAAGTTAAAATATATATATATATATATATTGTTAAGTGAAAAAAAAAACAACTAGATGGATACAAGCTTAAGGTACAGACACCTCAGTGACTAACTTACAGAGATAGCACATTAATATTAAAATAGGAAAGCCAATGTGGCTCAGTGGTTGAGTGTCAGTTTCACATATACGAGGTCCTGGGTTTAATCCCTTACCCCAGTACCTCAAAAAAAAAAAAAAAAGAAAAAAAAATTAAAATATCCAGTGAACAAAAAAAGATTATAAGGAATGCAAGAAAAAAGTATTAAAAATCAACAAGGAAGACCAGACTTTGGACATGTCAGACAGAGACTTTAAAAAATTGTCTTAAATATTCTCAAAGGGCTAAAGGAAAACATGGACAAAGAACTCAAGGATATCAAAAAATGATAGATGAACAAAAAGAATTTCAATGAAAAGAAATCATACAAAGGGAGGAAATAGATATATTGGAGCTGAAGACCACAATAACTGAAATAAAAAATCCCCTGTTGGGATTAAATAGAAGATTGGAGCTGGTAGAAGAAAGAATTAGTGAACTTGAAGATTAAACCATTGGAAGTATTCCGTCTGAGAGCCTAAAGAAGAAAGAATGAAGAAAAGTGAACAGAACCTGAGGAACCAGTGGGACACCATCAAGCATACCAATATACACATTATGGGAGTCCCAGAAGGAGAAGAAAGACAGAAAGGGTCAGAAATAATATTCAAGGAAATAATGGCTGAAAACGTCCCAAGCTTAAAAAAAGACTTGAATATACACATCCAAAAATATCAATGAATTCCAAATAGGATAAACTCAAAGAAACTCATACTGAGACACATTATAATCAAACTTTCAAATGTCAAAGATAAAGATGGAGTACTGAAAGCCACAAGATAAAAGCAATGTATCATATAATAGCAAGCCTCAAAAAATTTGTGCCAATTTTGAGTGTGAAACCATGGAGGCAAGAAGGCAATGGGATGATATATTTACATTTCTGAAAGAAAAAAAAAAAAAGCCAAACAAGAATTCTATGCCTAGCAAAACTGTCTTTCAAAAATGGGGGAGATATTAAGACATTCTCTGAAAAACAAAAGCTGAGGGAGCTCATCCCCACTAGACTGGCCCTATAAGCAATGCTAAAGGGAGTTCTACAAGTTGAAAGGAAAGGACAATATTACAATAGATCAAAGTAGCATGAAGATATAAAGATCTCCAGTGAGAGTAACAACATTTGTAAATATAAACACCAGTACTATTGCATTATTTTATTTTATTTTTATTTATTTTTTAATAATTTTTAAAAAAATTAAAAAGATACTTAGATTACATAAAGTATTTTTTTTTTTTTTAATTTTAACACCACTTTTTACTTCCTAGAAGGCAAATGCATAAAAGTACTCATAAATCTATGATCTTGGACACACAGTATGTAAAGTTGTAATTTGTGACAAGTATGACATTGATATGAAGGGATAAAGGAAAATAGTTTCTGTATGTTATTGAGGTTAAGTTGGTATGAAATCAAATGAGATTTTTATATATTTAGGTAACTACAAAGAAAATATCTGAAAAATATACACAGAAGAAAATGAGAAGGGATTCTAAAGGGTTCATTACAAAAGAGCAACTAAATACAAAAGAAGGTAATAAAGAAGAATTGAGGGACAGAAAGAAAAGGTAAAAGATTGTACAAAGACCATATAACAAAATGGCAAAAGTAAGCCCTGAATTATCATTAGTTACTTTAAATGTAAATGGGTTAAACTCTCCCATCAAAAGGAAGAGATTGGCAGAATGGATAAAAAGCATGATCCAACTATATGCTGTTTAAAAGAGACTCACCTTAAAATCAAAGACAGTAGTAAAATGAAAGTGAAAGGATGGAAAAAATATTCCATGAAAATAACTAAAAGAGATCAGAGGTAGATAAACTAATATCAGATAAAACTGACTTAGTTCAGAACAGTTCAAGGAATAAAGAAAGACACTATATATTGATAGAGGGGTAAATTCATCAAAAAGACAACAATATAAACATAAATGCTCTTATTTTCCTAGATGTTAAAACAAATACCATACAATAAGTTGGCTTAAACAATGGAAATTTATTGGCTCATGGTTTTGATGCTAGAAGTCCAAAATCGAGGCATCAGTAAGGCGATGCTTTCTCCCTAAAGCTGGCACCTAGGGCTACTTGCTAGCAATTCTTTAGTCCTTGGTTTTTCTGTCACATGGCAATGTATATGTGGCATCTTCTCCTTTCTCTTCCAGGTTTTATTGACTTCCAGCTTTCTGCTCTTCCTGTGTTTTTGCTTACATGTCCAATTTCCTTTGTTTATAAAGACTTCAGCCATATTGGATTAAGGCCCACCATCATTCAGTTGGACACACCTTAACTAATAACATCTTCAAAAGTCCTATTTACAAATGGGTTCACACCCACAGGACCACAGGATAGGATGTGAACATACTTCTGTAGGGGGCATGATTCAATCCTCAACATTCTCCTAAGAACAGAGCCCTAAACTATATGAAGCAAATATTGACAGTTTTGAAGGGAAAAATAGATGGTTCTACACTAATAGTAGGACATTTCAATACACCACTTTCAATAATGGCTAGAACATCTAGACAGAAGAGCCATAAGGCAATGGAGGACTTGGATAATATTATAAAACAATCAGATCTAACATATATAGATGGAACAATTCATCCAAAAATAGCAGAATACACATTCTTCTCAAGTATACATGGATATATGTTAGGCCTCAAAAATTTTTTTTTAAAGGCCTAATAAATTCAAGATGTAAAAATATAAATTTTAAAGGATTGAAATCATACAAAGTATCTTCTCTGACCACAACGGGATGTTAGAAATCAATAACATAGGGAGACCAGGAAAATTCACAAATATGTAGAAATTAAATATAAATATGTAAAGTTGTAATTTGTGACAAGTATGACATTGGGTCAAAGAAGAAATCACAAAGGAAATTAGGAAATATCTTCAGGTGAATAAACATGAAAACACAACATACCAAAACTTTTGGGATGCAGGAAAGGTAGTGCTTAGAGGGAAATTTATATCTCTAAATACTTACATTAAAAAAAGAAGAAAAATCTAAAATCAGAAACCTAACCTCACATCTGGAGGAACTAGAGAAAGAAGAGTAAACTAAACCCAAAGTTTTCAGAAGGAAGGAAATAATAAAAAGTAAAGCAGAGATAAATGAAATAAGAATAAAAAATAATAGAATTAACAAAACCAAAAGTTGGTTCTAGAAAAGATCAATAAATTTGACAAACCTTTGCTATACTGATGAAGGAAAAAAGAGAGGGTGTAAATAACTGAAATAAAAAAAATGAAAGGAGGGACATTATTACCAACCCTAAAGAAATAAAAAGGATAGTAAGAGAATACTATGAACAGTTGTACATCAACAAGTTAGATAACTTGGATGAAATGGACAAATTCCTAGGAAGACACAAATTACCTTACCTTACTCAAGAAGAAATAGAAGCTTTCATCAGACCAATGACAAGTAAATACATTGAATCAGTAATCAAAAGCCTCCCAAGAAAGAAAATCCAGGATTAGATGGCTTCACTGGTGAATTTTACCAAACATTCAAGGAATAATTAATACCAATCTTGCTTGAGCTCTTCCAAAAAATTGAAGAGTAGGGAACACTTCAAACTCATTCTATGAAGCCAGCACCACACTAATACCAAAGACAGACAGAAAATTACAGACCAACATCCTTATGAATATTAATACAAAATCCTCAACAAAATACTAGCAAATGGAATCTAATATCATGTTAAAAGGATTATACATCACAACCAAGTGGTATTTATCCCAGGAATGCAAGGATGGTTCAATATATTAGAATCACTCAATGTAATACACCACATAAATAGAAGATGGAAAAGACAGCAATACATGACCAATTCAATTGACACAGAAAAGTCATTTGACAAAGTCCAGCACCCTTTCTTGACAAAAATATTTAGAAAACTAGGAACAGAAAGGAACTTCCTCAATAGAATAAAGGTCATATATGAAAACCCCACAAATACAACATACCATCATACTTAACTGTGAAAGACTGAAAGCTTTCCCTATAAGATCAGGAACAATGTAAGGCTACCCACTCTTACCACTTCTATTCAACATTGTAATGGAAGGTCTAGCCAGAGCAATTAGGCAAGGAACAGAAATAAAAGTCACCCAGATTGGAAAGGAGGAAGTTAAACCATCCTATTTGCAGATGAAGTGATCTTATATGGAGAAAATCCAGAATAATATACATGAAAGATAATAGAGCTAATAAATGCGTTCAGCAAAGTGGCAGGATCCAAGATAAAAACACAGACAATTCCAAAAGGAAATCAAGAAACAATTCCATTTACAATAGCAAGTAAAAGAATCAAATATCTAGGAATAAATTTAACCAAGTATGTGAAGGACTTGTACACAGAAAACTACATATTATTGCTGAAAGATATTAAAGAAGGCCTAAATAAATGGATCTGAAGACAATATGGTATTTGAAGACAATATTACTACGATGTCAATACTACTTAAGGCAATTCACAGATCCCATACAATCCCAATGAAAATTCAAACAGCCTTCTTTACAGAAATAAAAAGTGAATTATTAAATACATTTGGAAGGGCAAGGGACTCTGAATAGCAAAAAACATCTTGAAAAGGAAGAACAAAATTAGAGGACTCACACTTCCCCGTATTAAAATTCATTACAAAGCTATGGTAATCAAAACAGTGTGGCATACTAGCACAAGGACAGGCATATCGACCAATGGAATAGAATTGAGAGTTCAGGATTAAACCCACACATCTATGGCTAACTGATTTTTGACAAGGAATCTAAGTTTACTCAGTGGGAAAAGAAGACTCTCTTCAACTAATGGTGCTGAGAAAATTGGGTATCCACATGCAAAGAATGAAAGTGGACCCTACCTTATACCAAAAATTAATAATGGATCAATGAGCTAAATGTAAGAACTGAAACTATAAAATTCTTAGAAGAATTTATAGGGAAATATCTTCTTGGGCAATGGATTCTTAGATTTTTAAGCCAAAGCATGAGCATAAAAAAATTATATAAATTTGACTTTCTCAAAATTAAAACCTTTTTGCTTCAAAGGCCATTGTCAAGAAAGTGGTAAGACAACATAGAGAATGGAAGAAAATTTGGAAACTATATATGTGATAAGGGTTTAACATTTAGACTATACAAAGATCTCCTACAGCTCAATAACAGAAAAGACAACCCAATTAAAAAATGGATGAAGGGTAAGCGGATGTGGCTCAAGCGACTGGGCTTCCGCCTACCAAATGGGAGGTCCCAGGTTCAGTTCCTGGTGCCTCCTGGAGGAGGCAAGCTGGCGCAGCAGGCAGGCACAGCAAGCTGACCCAACGAAGATGATGTAACAAAAAGAGACACAAAGAGGAAAGACAATGAGAGACACAACAAACCAGTGAGCTGAGGTGGCTCAGGTGATTTGAGCAACTTTCTTCTATATGGAAGGTCCTATGTTTGGTTTCCAGTGCCTCCTAAAGAGAAGAGGAGCAGACACAGAGAGCACACATCAAATGGACACAGAGAGCAGACAGAGACAGCAAACAAGGTGGGGGGGATAAGTAAGTAAAATAAATCTTTAAAAAAATGGATGAAGGACTTGAATAGACATTTCTCAAAGAAGATGTATAAATAGCCAATAAGCACATGAAAAGCTCAACATCATTAGTCATTAGGAAAATGCACACAAAACCACAATGAAGTACCACTTCACACCCACTAGAATTGCTATCATTAAAAAAAAAAAAAAGAAGGAAAATAACAAGTGCTGGTGAGGATATGGAGAAATAGGAAACCTTATACATTGTTGGTAGGAATGTAGAATGGTGTAGCTGCTGAGAAAAAGAGTTTGATGGTTCCTCAAAATGTTAAATATAAAATTATCACATGACCTGGTAAATACACTTCTAGGCATATAGCCAATAGACCTGAAAGCAGGGAATGGAACAGATATTTGAGCACCAAGGTTCATAGGAGCATTATTCACAAGAGCCACAAGAGGTGGAACCAAGTCTAGTTTCCATCAACAAACGAGTGGTTAAATAAAATGTGGTATATACAATGGTATATTACTCAGCCTTAAAAAAGAGACATGTTCTGATACATGCTACATGGATGCACCTTGAAGATACCATGTTGAGTGAAATAAGCCAGAACCAAAAGGACAGCTATTGTATGATTCCACTTAATATGAAATAAATAGAATACTCATAGAGTCAGAAAGCAGAGTACAGATTACCAGTGGTGGTGGTAGCGAGGGGGACTGGGGAGTAAATGCAGAATGAATGCAGGCTCTCTGAGGTGTTGGAAAAGTTTCGGTAACGGATGTTGGTGAGGGGGGCATAATCTTGTGAATGTGGTTAATCACACCAAATTGTATAATGGGAATGGTTGGGATGGGAAATTCTGTTTTATATATGTTAACACTATTTAAAAGAAAGCAAGAGAAAGAATAAAGAGAGACTGACAAACATAATACATGATGCTGGGCTGGATCTAAGAATGGAGGAGAAAATGCCCGAAAGGACATGAAAAAACTGGAATCGAGGCTATATGCTTTATATCAAGGTTAACTTTCCTGAACTTGATAATTGTACTTAAGGTGGTTACATAAGTGAATATTCTTGTTCTTAGGATACATGGAAGTATTGAATGTTAAAGGAACATGATACTTTCAAATATTTAGAAAACAGATCAATAGAATGATATAAAAATGTGGCAAAATGTTAAAAGTTGGTAAATCTGAGTATCTGGGTAGAATGTATAAAGGAATTTTCTGTATTGTTTTTGTATTATGTTTGCAACTTTCCTGTTTGAAATAAAAAGTTAATCTTGGGAATTTCAACTGGTTGGGCAAAGCATGGGCCTTTTCAAAGGAAAGTATCTAGATGAGATGATGGGCCACTGAAGCCCCTTAGGTTTTAGTCCTTTAGGCTTTCAGGCTAGGCCGAGAACACAGGTTTATAAGCAGCCTCACTCACTCGTGGAGCAGTCTCAGGTGGCTCCTGAGAGAAGGAAAGGGGGAATTTCAAAATCTTTGCCTAAAGCAAAAAAATCACTTAGAATCAAGATCATCCTTAAATCACACAACACTCAAAAGTCAACAGTTAGCTTCTTGTGTTTATCTTTGTGCGTTTAACTCACAGAAATTCAACTAACAGTGAGTGCACTTATTTAGTCATGACCTTCCTGCCCCCACATCCCCCACCCAAACCAGAGAAGGGGCTGAGCGCTCTCTGTCTCTCTCTCAGCCAAGCATCTATAGTTGAATTTATATGCAAGGCGGCATACCACTCCATCTTGCATTTTTTCCTTCCTAGTCATATTTTATACTCAGGGTCATGAAGCTGCTGCTGAGAAGCAGAGGAAAAGTCCAGCTCCTCAACCACACACACTGTACACAGATGCTACAGAAAATACGTTATGCGTGAGCTGATTAAGTAAACTATAGGAGCTCCCCACATTTATACCTGTGAGCCACTGACACACATGCACACACAAACATATCCACACTCACTCAGAATATCTGATGTTTTGGGTAGACTTAAAATGAAGTTGTATTTGTGTTTCCACAAAGAAGGAGTTTCCAAGCAATGTGGTAGTAATGGCTTAAACAAAAAGGCAGAAAATATTGTCTTATCTTTGAGAATGATTCTTGTAAATTCTGGTCCACGAACAACTGATATCATATCATCTCTATATAAAAAGAAAATTTTCATACCTCTAAAGAGTACTTTTAGACAACACATCATCAGCTCTATTAAAGTTATATACGAGAAAGAAAAACAGGTTTCCATATGCTCTGCATGTTATCTCCTCAAAGCATCCAGCTGTGCTTTGCCCAGGGCCAGTATTCAATAAATAGTTATTGAATTTAGAAGGTCCTTCTTCCCAATCAGTGAGGTTTAATATATTTCCAACCCGGAATGCCTATTAATTTTTCAGCACACAAAACCATTAAAAAAAATCCATTTGTGGATGTGTTTAAGGATTCACAGTGAATCCTATCTCATAAATGATGTAACAAAAACTGTTAAAATGAAGCATGCTTATTCAACACACCAGTAGCCATTGATAAAATGTGATTTAATTTAATCATTTAAATTTACACTGTTAATGTACAAGAGCATTTCCTTCAAACCACAGGTTAACACACGCTAAAGAGCAATGCTGTTAGAGGAGCAGACAAACTTTGGAAACCTCTGCTGTCTGAAATCAAAGCAAGGCACTCTCCACTAACAGCTGGTGGATTCCTGATCTCCGCCCACAGAAGGCAAGTTCACACTGAGAGAGCTCTCCCGCCAGGGGAAGGATCACCTGCTTTTATACTTATCCTCTACGGAGCATTTGTGGCCATCCGTTCTGTACGAACTTGTGTGTCAACATTAAGACAAAAAGAGAGAGGTGAACTGCCAGATGACTTGGGAGGCTCTCCTAGTCGTAATAACTATGGAAGACAGAAACACACTGGCTCTAACGTTTATTAGCACTAGTGTCTGGACGTATAGCTACAAACTCTTCTTTATTCCTTCCAACCAGTAGCTATTGCAGCTGAAATGGTGTTTTCCTTAAATCTGATGGGTATAAAAATGCCAAGTAACAGCTTTTCTCTAGGGCTCTGTTTTTGTTTTGTTGTTTTTCTTTTACAGACAGGACAAAAACGAGGATTAACTTTCCAAATACTAAAGGTGCACAGGAGGGTTATATATGCACAATATTTCAAATTCAATTTGAATTTGGTCTGAAGCTACCTGGTATGAAATGTTAGCTTTCCTGATATTTAATAATGTTTATTATGTTTGCCTAGAAGCTTGCAAATTAATGCAAAAGTACTACTTCACTCATGGTTATCTTCATGTATAATGTAAATATCAGCAGTTATGTTTAAAAGCCTGCTTTCCTACAGATGCAGGAAGTTGAGTAGAAAGACTAGAAAGGGGAATTAGGGCCTGGTCTTGATTGCGTTTTTACTAGTTTCACCCTCTGCTGGGCCCCAGCTCTCTCCTCTATGAACTTGAGTGGGTTCGACTAGTTGGCAAGTAAAGCCCCTTCCAAATTTGACATTCCAAAATTCTAACATTCCAAGATCCTATCATCTTGATATAAAAATAATAATCTTTCTTCAAAGCTCACACAAACATAATACATGATCAAATATCAGAATCACTCTTTAAAAAAACATATATGACTTGCTATCTGGGTCATCCTTGGCAGCAATTAGGCAATTCATTTGGCATTTGTTTGATTGTATAATTTAATGACTATATAAACAGCATAGTTTTGTTATCTTTTCCTTTAAAAAGACTAAAGCAAAAGTGATTTAAAGCTAACAAAAACTACTGTGACATCAGTTTGACATTCAAAGTTTGTTTCTTAGCAAAAAGACCAGAGATATTTTGACTTGATACAGAGTATATAATATAAAGACTTTTAGACCTAAAAATCTTCAAACATTATTTGAATTTAGCAAAACATAAGCAAAATTTTAATATCAAAGTGCTAAACAGTACTGCCTTAAAAGTCACTGCAAATGAACCATAAAATAACGGCATGGGAAATGACATTTATTGTATAAATGGTTAATAAAAAGACACATTATAAATATATATAGGTAACCTGCTATATTTATAGATATATTTATTTTTCTAAGTGGTGTATCCGAGTCACTGTGAACACCTCATTGAAGTACTCTGTAACTCAGCTTCCAGGAGCTGGTGTTCTGGCAATAAATACAGGCAAAGCTATTACAATAGAACGTGCATACAAATGTTTATACAAATAAGGACACTATGCAACAAATTATCTCATAATAATATGGCATTGACAGTATAAACATAGAAAAGGGAGTACGAACACGGAATGTTGAAACGTAGCCCACTAAGCCTTCTAGCGCCCACATTCACACTATTTCTTTTTTAATAAGACTTGCTTGCTCTCCAAAATTGTCTCATTAACTCGTAACAAAAGCTAAATATATAGAGCTAAACCTTACTATCCCTGATGCCTACCCTGGGTGATCCGGTTCCTGCTGATGTGTACGTATGTTCCCCGCCAGGGATCAAATACTCGCCTGGCTCACCGGATATTCCCGCGGCTTCTGAATGAATGTGTCAGTCGGTCCCTACAGCTAAAGCAATTTAAGGAACTCTGGTGGGCTTGATGGAGCGCTACCAAACGGGTGTATGCAATCGGTTTATAATCCGAGCCCCCTTCAGGACGGCTGAACAGTCAGGGCAGGGAGGGGGCTCCATCAAGAATGCCCCAAAAGTCTTAGAGGGACTCAACCTCAGAAGGGTTTGTACAGGGCAGGTGGACAAAGCCTCTGCTAGGAAAATTAGGATGTGTCATTTGCTAACCTGATTGCCTCCTTTTTATTTCCATGTAAAATAAAGGAGAGTTAATACACAAGACTTAGTAAGACAGCACTTTAAAAATTGCACTTGTATATGGAAGCGAACAGCCATTATCATTTTGCTATGTCTGATTTCTAGGTAATCCTTCATCTTTCACCATTTGTTAAAATAAAATATAGGAAGAAAGAAATTGAGAAAAGGGAATTTCCGCTTTGTTTGCCCCACATACATACCCTTGATACAGGAAGTGTATTCGAAAGGGATAAACACATCTACCCTGGCAAACAGCCTTCGCTCGTTCTTCTTCTTTTTAAATACAAAGCAACCATAATCGTATTCCCCAGAAAGAGTTTTAAAAGTTATATTATTCTTTTTTTTTTTTCCTGCTGGGATAGCATGGTCCAAAAGTGCTCTGTTAGCAATTTCTTAGAAAAACTCTCACGAACTATTCCCCAACCTGCCCACCCCCCCCTCCCAAAGCCTAAATTATAAAACACAACCCCAACACAATACGCTGCGAGTTTTCTGGCTTTAGGTTGTAAGGAAAAGTACCAGAAAAAAAAAAAGTCTTTGTTTTCTCCAGGAGCTGCTTTTTCTCTTAAGGAAGGCCAGGAAATGGGAGGTGTCCAGACCCATCCCTTTGCTGCTTGGCAAGCAGGTGCAAGCAGGTGCTAGCAGGTGCAAGCAGGTGAGGCGGTGCCCGCGCTGGCCATTCCCGCTCAGAAAGGCAGGGTGTCCAGGAAGAGCTTGTCGATGATGGAAGGCGGGGAAACCAAGTCTTCCAGCTTCAGGTAGAAGATGCGCTGGAGGCCCAGAGTGCAGATTTTCCGCAGCTCCCCCAGGGCACCCAGTACCTTGGACTCGGTGGGCTCCAAAGCCTGCCCCTTACTCTGGTGGTCTTTTAAGCTGCTTGTAATCTTGTTGCATAACTCCTCCACTCTCTTTGGTTCTTTTAACCCATGTCGTTCTGCGGAGGGATGGACAAGGTCAAGTTTAGAAGGCAGTTACATCTTAAGAGACTGTGGATCCCTAACCGAGGTCTGTGTCCTGCTCCGCCACCTGGGAGGACACTTAACGACCCCAGGGCCCTCCTTCCGCGTAATACTCTTCTGTATTAAGCAGCACTAGGGTTTGAATCCCAGTCCTGCTACCTACGAGGCGTGTGCCCCTGGGTAAGTCTCTTAACTTTTTTTTTTTTTAGGAGGTACCGGAGATTGAACCCAGGACCTCGTTCATGGGAAGCAGGTGCTCAACGGCTCCCGTCTCTTAACTTCTGAGGCCCAGTTTCCTCATGGAATGAAGGTAAGAATTGGACCCAGTTCTGGGTCTGTGCAGGGGAGGCACACAGTTCCCAGCACACAGACACACTGGAGGGGCAGGGAGTTCCCTCTGCTGACGCAAGGCTGCCCCACGTGACGCGACACGAAGTGCATTCCTGTGTTTTCATGCTAACCAGCACTGAGAAGAGTCCAGCTTTCCTTTAAGTTTTTTTCCTTTCTCTTTTTCCCCCTTGAAACACCTATCGACCTGCAACTGGCACTCTAGAAAATACACATGCCATCCTGCTGTGGAGAAGGACAATTCAAAGAGAAGGGGAGGAGGACCAGAAGGACGTGGGGCAGGCACTCTACCACGCACTGAGACCGAATGCCAGTAGCTTATGCTTTACAAAACAATATATAAAACGATCCCCAGGTTAAGCTTCATGGTCTTGTGAAGCTCCCAAGGCCACACAGCTGCTCGGAGGCAGAGCTGGGATCTGAACCCAGGTCTTCCGAGGCAGAGGCAGCCCCTTGCTCCCAGCACTGCTGCTTTTCCCCCTAATTAGAATGGAGCCTGGACAGCAAGTGTGGATCTCTTTGCCCTCCCTCAGCATTTAGGTATTAGAGCCTCCTTTCTATGGCAAGAGCCTGGTCCCAGTTATCTTAGACAAAATTTTCATCTCCCAGTATATTACATATGAAATAATAATTCTTAAGAAATGGAAGACATCCAGCCAATGGGGAATCAAGTGTCAGTTTCTAATTATCCCTACGTTTTATTTTGTTAGTTGGAGATGTTTTTGTTAGAAAATTTATTTTCTTAAAGCAAAAGGCAATCTGAAAAACGAAGTGACTATCCCATTTTTCTCTTCTCTTGCCCCAAATGGAAAGAGGCCTGAGAACCAGGAAATCTGCATTTTTTCCCCAGCTCAGATACTTGTGTGAGGTGGGCGAGCTCCTCCCACTTGAGAGCTCATCTGTGAGGGGAAGTGCTTGGCTTTAATGACTCTAAGGTCCCTTCCAGCTCTGGTGTATTATAATTATATTAAGGTACAACGATGAAAACTGCCAGTAGCATCTCGGTGGGCATCTCATCTCAAAGCAACATAATACATAGAAAAGGGCACTGCATTTGGAGCCAGCCAGACCCGAGTTCTAGTTCTGGTTCTGTCACTTACTCGCTGTGTGATGTAAACTCTCTAAGGCTCCATGTCCTCAGAGGAAAATGGGGGATTATAGAGTGGTTGACACACAAGGGCTTGCCGCCTTCTTGTTTGAGCGCTTTCTGTGTCTCTTACATATTTATCAATAAATTAAAATAAGAAAGGGTGGACTATAATAAAACCCACCTCCCTGGATTGTTGAGGGGCTCCACAAGATGATATCACGGGAAAGTGTTCTGAACATCAGCCTGTGACCATGCTTGACACAGGGCCCAGGGCTGGAGCTCCAGGGGCACACAAAAGGCCACGAGGCCCCCCAGTTCCCAAACTTAGCACAAGGTTTCTGCCCCAGGAAACTCTTAGCTAAGCAGCCTGGACACAGCCCGTCCTAGTGACTTATCTTTATGGAAATCATGGTCCCCAGGCTTCAGTCTCAGACGAAGCACCCCAGATTGAACTTCAAGAGACATCCTGTTACAGTGGTACTCATCCCGAGGTTTGTTTTTTTTCCTCAAAACCCAAAAAGCAAGGCTGCAAGAGCTACAAATGTTCACAGCCTCTGGCCAAGGAACCCCACTCTTGGGGGGTTATCAGAAGGGAAAAATTCAAAAGAAGAATACAACTGTTTGCACAAATATTTTGTACAACATATCTATCACAATAAGAAAAAACTGGAAACAAGGGTCTGAGAATAGTGGAAGTGTTAAGTAAGTAACAGTACAGCTATATCATGGACAGTCCTGTTGACAGCAAAAAGGACAAACACAAGGGCTATGAAGCAGCATGGAAAAATCTTTATAACATTAAATGGAGGGTAGAACATTAAATTGTATCTCAGCTGTGATTACATCTATGCAAAACAATTCCTTCTGCATATAGAAAAGGATGAAAGGAAACAGAAAGTGAAAAAATAAATTTATGGGGTTGTTGGCTAACATTTTATCTTTCTTTAAAAATTTCTAGGTTAGTCTGATTGTCCAACAAACACTGTTAAAACAGAACAAGCTGGGGCTTGGTCCTTTGTGAGGCCCTCTAGTGTTTTTAGGATGGAAGGTACAATGTAGCTATAACATGACGCAAAATTCTGTTAATACCAAGAGAAATCCAATCAGGTCCATAATCAAGGGAGCGACGCTTTTCCTACAATAAAATGCCAATCCATTGATTTGAGCTTGCCCTTCCTTTCAGTGACTCCTGTCTTGCATAATAGTTAAGATCCCACTTTTCATTATTAGGATAAAGAAAGCGAGAATGTGTTGGCTCGATTTTGGGAGGGGTTGATTATGGAACCCTGTCACCAGACTTTCTCATGGCCAAACTCACAGAAGGTGCCGCGGAGTTTTCCCTGCTCTCCAACCAGTTGTGACTGCGCAATAACTATGGCAACCATTATTTATTCAGTGAATTCAAGTGGAGATCGATACCTCCTGCCAGCTGGATCAACCCTAGGCCTGGAATTCCTAGAGGAATTCAGAGACTCTCCTGTTAGAAGCCAAAGGCACCTCAGCCATTCTTTGTTGTTCTGAACAGCTCCTGGATTTGTGGCTTCTTTGCTTTTTCGAAAGGGCTGCGATAAAATTCAGTCTCCATGCAAATGACCCGCCAGCAGCTAGCAAGATTTTCAAATCACTAGGGAGTCAGTCACGAAGTATCTGGGACCTTCCTAATATTTCGAAATTCCTTCAAACCTCAATCACTGACATTTTCATATAAAGGACACTCCCACCTCCCTTTCTTCTTGCAGCTTGGTGAAAATGGCTACAGAGCTGACAGTGTCCTAAGTTCTGGGGTAAATCAGACATTTGGATTTTCCCCCATCGTAGAGAATTATATGTGGAAACTGTGAGCTTCAAATCTTTGCCCACTATCAAACAAAACACCTTTCTCAGTGTTTGTTGTATTTTGAGCTCCACACATTTTATCCAATACTCCAGTATTTTAACTCAGGCACTCTATTCGAAACTGTAAAATATAACTCAGAAATGGCTAAGTAATGAATAGTCACAGTATGTATGGATTGCAAGGGCCATGAGTTCAAATTCCCACCTAAGTAAAAAATCTCTACTCTGAGACACTATGAGACTGCCCCTACCAGTTGTACTGGGAGTTCACTATTTCCCATTAATAATAAAAATTTATTTAATAGCACTTTATATTACACTCTTTTACTTAGATTATTTTATCTCACTCGCACAACAACCCTGTGGATTATGCAGGACACAGATTATCTTTAGTTAATAGACAAGAGGAGGTAAATTCAGAGAGTTAAATGACTTGCCCAAGGTCAAAATTAGCAACTGGCTAATTTTGGTCGCTTCCCAATCCAGAGTTACTTCCATGAGACCAGGCTGCCTGCCGTCTTTGAACATCTCAAATTGTTAGGAAGGTCCCCCTTATCCGGAGATGAACGCAGCCTCCCTGTAATTCCCCCCTGCTTTCTGTGTACCTAATTCATTCATTCATTTGTTAACTCTTTTGACTCATGTTCACCGAGTACCTGTGCTAAGCCATGTTACAGCCCAGTGGGGTTAGTGCAGTGAACAAAACAGAGAGGCCCCAGGCCTAACCTGCACATAGCGTCGATATCTAGATGCTGTTTGATTGCCGTGTGTTTCAGCTATCCATGTCCTAGACATCTCTGCAGAGAGAGAGCGGCAGGGAGGGAGAGAGTTGGGGGGTGGGGGTGGGACCGACAGACAGACACATTGAGCGAAATAGAGCTATGCACGCCTGCATTTCATCAAGCTTTCCCATTTACCTCGCTTAAGATCTCCTTGTCTTCTGGATATCATTTCACCAAGGAAGCTTCCCTTTCTACCCCCAGGCTAGATCACGCTCTCCTGTGGCACCCTATTCTTCCCCTCTGAAGGGTGAAACACAGTTTAAAATCATATATTTATGCGACTCTTGCCCTCTCCATGCCTGTGGGGACGTAGCCTGTACTGGCTCGCCACTGTCACCAAGCCCAGCCCACAGCAGACACTTAAAAATATTCGCTAAACGAATAAACGCACACACAAAGGGAGGGGCGAGACTTGCGAAAAATAATTAAATAAATACCAGACGTGTAGAATGCTCGGAATAAACACAGGCTGGGCATCGCTAAGAAGTTAGCAGTAAAAAACACTTCACAAACTCTAAAATGAGCCACAAAACCTCAAGAAGTCAAGGAAACAGGGCATTTTTATCCTGCCGCTCGAAGAATGCCTTTAATTGTATGGTGTGAAAGTTAAATATTTTAGCATCGGGCCTGCCTCCTGTCTTGGTGGGGTCCTAGAAGACCTGGGCGGCGGGCCCAGACCCTGTCACTCTTTCAGCTCCGCCGTCAACCCGCTGGAGGCCGGCCGCTCCCCTTCCCATCAGGACAAGGAGCACGAACTCCAGGAGGCTTGCGGCCTCGACCGCCCTCTTCTCCACTTCAGCATCTCTGTTCTCGTCCTCTCCATCTTCGCCCCTCTTGCCTCCAGAGGAAGCTCTCCCCACGTGGGCTCTCTCTGGCTTCCTTAGCTTTGTCTGGAGCTCTTTGTTGCTTCTTCAATCTGACATTTTCTTCTACCTGCTTTTCTCCTTCATTCACTGTTCGCTTCTCCCTCCCTCAGCCTAACACTTAAAACTAAAAATTCTCTTTGACCCTGTTCCCCTTGATTCTGTTCCTCTTCCATCTCCTCCCTTCAACACAAATTCCTGAAAAGAGTTCTCTAGCCTTCCTGGCTCCACACCCTCAAATCCGACATCCTTGGATGAACTACAGTCTGGTTTTAACTCTAGGAAGCTGTTCTCTCAAACGTCGCCACCGTCTGTTTCCAATAGCCTCACTCAGTGGGACCATCCCTGGCTTCCCTGGGATACCACTTCATTTTCTAGTAGCATCTGGTGCCAGGATGACCCACGTCCTGAAAGTTCTCAGATGGTACCCACCACCCGGGCTCTGCTCCAATGGGATCTTGTTCCCCTATCACCCAGAAGATGGCGCTTTCTCCAGTTTGCAGTCCATGATCTACATATTCTAGATGTTCCAGTTCCATAATCTGGATATTCCCCAGTGTTCTACCTTCCATGCCCTCTCTTCTCTCCCTTAGCAGCAGTCTCCTCTTCTCACATGGAGTCAAGCCTTACCTCAACACTGATGTCTTCAGAATCTACAACTGTACACTGGCTTCTCTCTTGATCCACTGACCTACGTCTTCCTTCAGCTGTAGGACATGTCTCTCTCATCCTTCCCAGACACTTCCGAACTGATTTCTATGCCTGTACTCCCTGAGGCAGCCTGGGTGTCATGAAGACCACCCAATCCCACCACAGCAGACACTTTGGAACCAGACTGCCTGGCTCCAAATCCTAGCTCCACCACTTAGAAGCTGGGTAACTTTGGGTCTGTTTTCACATTTGTAAAACAGAGCTAAATAAGGTTTCCTGCCTCATGGGTGTTTGTGAGAATTAGATGATCTACTGCATGGAGAGCATTTAGAACAGTGTCTAGCATATCGAGAGCACTCAATAAATATTAGCAATTACTATCTATGTCCCAAACACTCATTAGTTTCCCCTTTAAATCAGTCACTTCTCTTGAGCTCCTCTTTAAATGCTATCACAATCCTTCCAGTGACGTGGACAAGAACTCTCAAAATCACCTCCCACCATTCACTCCCCAGCCCACTGTATTTAATCAGTTGTAAGAAATCTGGTCATTATCTCTACAATGTTCCCTGCATCCATCTCCTCCCCTCAATGTCCACTGCCTCTTGCCCAGATCTTCAATATCTGTTACCCAGACTGCTTTAATAGCTTTTAACTGGTCTCTCTGCTTCTTATCTCTGCTGTAACACACCCCAGAGTACTTCCAAACTTATTTCTTAAGCAACACTAAACAAATTAAACATATGTACAGCCCTTGGCACAGGCCTGGCAGTGGGTATGTTAAAAATGGTAGCATCATCCATTTCATAGGATCCCGATTGCCCTTAGGTGTCCTTGCCCCTGGCTCCTCAAGTGTGGTCCCCAGACCAGGGGCATCAACATCACCTGGGAGCTTGTCAGAAATGCAGACTCTCAGGCCCCACCCCAGACCTAGCGGATCAGAATGTGCCGTTTAACAAGATCCCCAGTGATTTGGATGCACATTGGAGCTGGAGGAGTACAGCTCTGGTCTATCCTAGTCCCAGTAAGAGGCACCACCAAGCACCCACTCAGTCTCTGTTGTTACACCTCACTCCCCAGGAAGGCACTCACGCCCCAAGGCCACCTGTTCCGATTGTGAATAGCTCTGCTAGTAGACAGGTTTTCTTCCAGCGAGCTAAATTTTGCCTTCCTATAGTTCCTACTCTGCTGCCCCTATAAGGAAGATCAAATTCTCTTCCTTCTGCCAGGGAGCAGGGGCCGAGGAAAGGGACAGAAGTAGCCACCAAGAGCCCCATCAAGAAGAAGCAACTCCGTCTCTTCTCGGGCAGCCCAGGCCAACTCAGCGGCCACGATACTGTCCCAATCAGGGGGGAGGTGAGGGGAGCTCCGGGACGGAGCTGTGCCTCGAGCTCCAAAACAAGCACACAGGACTTCCTGCTCAGAGTGCCACGTCTTCCTCGGGGAGGTTGTCTCACTGCCACGTCTCATATCAGATTTAACATCCTTGGCCGAAGGACTATCCCTGAGCCACTGAGCCACACCGGTCAGGAAGCCACAAGTGACAGCAGCCTGTGCTGGGGCTGCAATACTGCTTCTTGGTCTGCCAGTCTGTGAGGGATTTATTAGCATATGCATCTGCCTGGCTCTCTGACAAGGCCACAAACTCTTTGAAGGTAAAGGATAGTGTGCCTAGCACACAGCAGATGCTCAATAACTATTCACTGAATTAATCTGAATTGAAATAAGGTGGTTCTCAGGAAGCCAGACTCTTCCCTAATGGCAAAGTAGTAGGCTAAAAATAATTCATTCGGATTTTGCTAATTTGGGAGATGTCCTGATAGTCACAATTAACCCTTTCATTCAACCAATATTTGTTGTGTGCAAGACACTACTAAAAGCTAAAGTAATTATAAAGAGGAATAAGATGCTCTCTGGCCTCAAGAAACCCACAGTCTAGTTGGAAAAGAAAGACACAAAGAATAAACTTGATGCGATGTGTATATTCAATAGCAGAGGCAAGTGAAAGTCCATCCTGTATGTGTGTAAGACAAACATCATTTAAGAACAGTAATAATGAATGTTTGTCCCTGACATTTTATTCTCTACGAAGTACATGTTAGCTCATTTCATTTTCATGACAAATCTGCAAGTAGGCATCATTGCCCCCAGGAGAAATGAGAAACCTTAAATTCAGAGAGGGTAAGAAACTTGCCCAAGATTATACAACTAGGAAGTGGCAGGATGAAGGCTTGAAGTTAGATCTCCATGTTCCAAACTCCATGCCATCCATTCCTCCCTTTTAAAACTGCACTGCAGGGAGGCGGCTGTGGCTCAATCAGTGGGGCTCCCATTTACCATATGGGAGGCCCCGGGTTCAGTTCCCGGGGCCTCCTGGTGAGGGCAGGCCCACCCGCACGGCGTGGTTGGCTGACCCAGCGAGCACAGGCAGCAAGGGGGGGATAAATGAATAAATAAATAAAATCTTTAAAAAATAAATAAAAAATAAATAAAAAATAAATAAAACTGCACTGCCCTGCCAAGTTGCACACTTGGTTTTCCTTGTAATGTAGCTTATGACTATGTCTGATGCAAAAACAGGGGACCAGGGACTCTTGAAAGACAGGTGGTGGAAAGCGAGGCAAGTTCAGCCACCAGCCTGGGGCAGCCATGTCACAAGCTGCACTGCCTTCTATTCGTGGGTCTGCCCTCCTTTCACCTCCTCATTCTAGAGCTCAGGTTCCAATAAGACCATGAAAACTCTACAGGTCAAAGAGAAAGGAGTCATTTTCTCACCTGATGGAAGCTCCTAGGAGGGAAGAAAAAGCCATGGCGGAACATTCTTTTGGTATAGTGATTTTCAAAATGGCATTTGGGCAGTCAAGATTTTCCTTGCCCTCTAGTTCAAAATGACCATCCCAACCTTATTTACCTCCATTATTATCTGGGAAATGCATTCAACTCTGAGATTAGGTCATAAGATCAGGCCAGAAGGTAAAAATCACATATAATGAAAATTTCCCTATATAACCTTTAATTTTCCAAAAGGGCAGGAAATGCTCCCAGCTCTCACCGTGAGAAGCAGAGACTGAGACCCATGGCAGATTCACGTCTTCTCTCATGCTCACTCCAGGACACAACAGCCAGCAAGTGCAATGGTGAGCCAAAGAGCCTGCACTTGAAAGAATTTTCTCTTTCTTTCTCTGAGATCATGTATGTGATTTGATGTGCATACAATGCAACTCCACCATATTTGCTTTCCCCCACAGGGTGCTGAGCTGTCCCACTGCCATGTTCTTTTATGCTCTTTTCTTGACCTGGAATATCCTTCCTCTATATATCCCCATGTCTAGATGCCATCTCCATGGGAAGCCACTCATGACCAACACCTCCTTCATTCTTCACTCCAAAAAAGTTAGCAGGTCTCTGGACTTGCCCTGCACTGAATGTGTCCCCTGTAAGGACCTAAGCACTAACCACCATACATCAAGTTCATTCCATCATGGTCATGTATGACTTTCTAGTAGACGAGACACTTCTTGACAGCAGAATTCATCATGGCTCATCTCTGCATCCTAGGGGCTGGCACAGTGCTTAGCACATAGTAGACCCTCAATATTTACTTAATGAAAGGATCCTTATAAAATGATCATTCCACATTGCGTTTCTGTTTGGGGGACTTCTTATTTATTAAACACAATTTAGTGCAACCCATAAGAAGCAACACGTTTCCCTTACTCTTAAAGATGTCAGGGTTGTGGCACTGGCAAAAGGGAATGGTTATGGTAGATGAACTGGGGCCCTAAAAAACATCTGAAAACCGCAACTGTGGGAAACTCCCTATTCATTGTAGGGGAGGAAAATGGTCTGAAAGAAACCATTTCCTGCCCCACCTCATCACCTAGTTTTTCAGGAGGGGCCATAGAGAGAGGAGGAGGAGGAGGAAGAAAAGAGAATTAGGAAAAGAAAAGAAAGCCATGTTTGTGCAAACCACTAGTACTATCCAGATTCTTAATAATTTTCCTGGAAACAAGACTGATTAAATTTTGAAGACCCCATTTCCCTTTCATGAGTTCTTCTCTGTGGTTCAGGAGCAGATAATTTGGGGATGAATTTTCTGATGCCAATAGCCCAGCAGATATTTCTACAATCACACATTATGATCACTGGAGCTTATTCAGAAGTCAAGATTTCACAGGAGCCCATATTCAAATGAAAATTAATACCCGCAACAATGTGCACTGCCGTTTCCTAGGCATCACCTTTTTTGCCATTTCCTGATGCTTTCTCACATGTCAAACCCCCTCCCAACCAGCAAGTCACAAAGAGAGGTATAGAATTGAGAGAAGAGGGCCATATTTCCCTGGGGTGAGAACCCCGGCACCTATACCAGGAATAGGGCAGAATAAGGGTAGGGATGGGAGCCGCCCTGCGGCCGAGGCCCCGAGATGACGCAGTGAGCTCTTGGCTCACTGTAAATGCTCGGTAAGTGGCAGCTCATTTATTTCAATGTTATTGTCCCCCTCAAGCCTCTCTCTCAAGCAAGCAAGGAACCTTCACTGAACATACTTTCTAACGCCACCATGTTGTTTCCTCATGTTGCTGAGTTTGAGCTGAGGCCATCCCAGGGTTTCCAAGGGCAAGGGGCATAATTTGAGGGGGTCTCTGACACTGTCCCTGCAAGGGGGAGCTTGGGTGGATGGAGTGCCTGCTCTGTATCCAGTTTGGCTACTTCACAAACCTAATTCCCTATAACCCTCACTACCATGTCCTGGCATAGGTGTTATTTTCCCCATTGTACAGATGGGAAAGCAAAGTCCAGAGCAATCAAACACATTATTCAACAGTACCAAACTATTAAATATGGGTTCCTGGATTAAAACCGGATTCCAAAATCCCAGCTATTTCTGCCATGTCAAACTGCCAGCTCCTCAAGCAAGCACAGAAATAGGAAGTGGGCTGGCGGCTGTGACCTCACCCCAAACCAACCAACCAACCAACTAACCAACCAACCAACCAACCAACCAACCAACCAACCAACCAACCAACCAACCAACTAACCAAGCATGCCATGTGGGGACACTGGGGTCCAGGGATGGGCAGGACTTGTCCAAGGACACAGAGCGAGTTGGGGGCTGGTACAGAGCTGGTAGGCCCCTCTTGTCTGGTCCCCACTCCTTGCTCTCTGCCCTGGACTACCTGAGCTCTCCTGGGGCCCACACATCCTGGCCTCTTAGCTGCCCATGAATCTTAACTTGAGGAGTACAACAAGGAAAGATGGAGGCCTCAGGTGCCGTCCTCATAAGTAGACCACAGATGCCACACCTGGACTGGTCTCTTTCCTGCTCTCATTTGTGCTGAAAACCAGCTGTTGGAGAAGATTTTTCTAAAATGCAAGCTTGGCCATGATGCGGCCCTGATCAAAGCCTTCTGTGGATCCCTGATGCTCTCAAGAGAAAATCCAACATCCTCAGCTAGGCGTGAAAAGTTCTCCGCGCCGTGCTGCTCCCTTATCCTGCACCATCTTCCCTTGCCTTCCATACTCCCACCACTCCGACCTCCTTCTCGGGATTTTCTAGTCATGTCCTTCCTGAGACTCATGACAAACGGCCAGACTCTCAACACTTTGGAACACGGGTGTTTATGCCCAGAATTCTCAGCCCGTCCATTTCCACCAGGAGACCTCCCGTGCATTTCACTACCAAGGACGTCTTGTGCTCTCTCTTTTGAGAAGCCCACCCTCACCTGCAGGCTCTCAGCATTTTCTGTGCATGCCCACACCTCCGCGGGCGTGCCCAGCACCTTGTGGCATATATATTCCTTTGCACATTCTCTCTCCTCCAGGGAGGTGTGCTCCCAGCATGCGGCACCAGGCCCAGATCAGCAAGCATTTGTTGATTACCTAGACCCAACACCCATTTCCATAGAGATGTGGCAATGTGCTGGCTCTCTTTACAGAAAGCCAAGGCTGGCTTTAGGGTTTTTTTTTTTTTTTTTTAACGAACCATACTCCATAGTTTCTATTTTTGAATATTTAACTCTCCTAAGAAGAGCGGTAGGTCCTGTCAAAAGAAAAGAGTTCCTCATCTAGGACCAAAGACCAGAGGGAGGTCAGGTTCCACTTGTAATACTGAGCAAACAAGCTAGGGTCCAATTCCTAACTGCAGCACATGCCATTTCCTTTTCTTTGCCTTCATGTAAAACGTCAAACGATTCAGCAGCCTTAGGGCACACAGATCCTTCTCACTTTGGGTAACAGGCCATGTCCCAAGAAGGTGCACGTAAGCAGTGCTTGGGCAAACCAATGCACATTTCTGATGCGTGGGGAAGAGGGCTCTGTCTGTGCCATAGGTTACATTTGGCCCTCTGCGCAATTCGCACCTGCCTGAAGGGCATGCTCTCTCCAACCAAGAGTGTGTCAAATCTGAATCTTAACCCTCAGTCCAGTGCCCAGGTCTGGCTATCCTTTTCTGGAACCTCCACCCTGTCACTGCCTCACCAGGCCTCAGCTGGACCAAGGAGGGTGAGATCTTAGCAGGAAACTGGGAAAGTGAGAAGAGGCATAGGGAGCCGCGGCCTGGGTAGTGACAGCCACAGGGAGAGGAAATTCCCTTTTAGCCCACAGGCTTGTTTCTCTCTCTCTTTGGATCCTTTCCCAAGAAGTAGGAAGGGAGAAACATCTAGGAGGGGACAGGGAGAATATAGAGACTTTAATTTTAAAACATAGATATTTTATGTTTACTGAATATGTTTTAGGCTCTGGTTCTTAACTTTTAAAAGCTAAGTTGAACCTTAAATCTGCTTTTTACAAACGTCCAGTTTCCTCTGCCCCTCAAGTGTATGAAATCAGGTTGTATTCTATACGTGTGTGGGTTTTTGGCTTTACTTAGGGTCACTAGCCAAGGAACTGGGGAGCAGGCTTAGGGGAGA
This sequence comes from Tolypeutes matacus, assembly GCA_026826555.1. Lineage (NCBI taxonomy): Eukaryota > Metazoa > Chordata > Mammalia > Cingulata > Chlamyphoridae > Tolypeutes > Tolypeutes matacus. The sequence goes on along the minus strand of JAKSZT010054401.1, from coordinate 3,935,995 downwards.
AGACTCGGCCCCTCTGCACCACAGAAGCAGGTAAGTTAAAGTCACGTCCCTTCAAAACGTTCTGTGAAAGTAACTCCTGAAGCAGACAGGCCAGCTAAGAACAGCGCTCCTGTGGAAAGTCAGATGTCCATGACCATGCAATAGTGCAGAGACCCTCCTTCCTGGAATTCCACTCCGCCATCCTATAGAAGTGTTTCTCTGCTGACTAGGTTTCAGAAAAGTGGCAGTCATTTTCCTAATTTTCTGGTGATGGCCAAGGCCAGAACCCACCTTAACCCAGGAGAGGTGAGAAAGGAGGGCTGGGTGGCTGCAGGTGGCGGCGGGGGGTGCTTACCTGTCACCATGCTCAGTGCGGACAGGCACGCTAAGGCTTGGATATCAAGGTTCAGGCTCTGCAACTTTAAGGAAAAGTCTTTAATGGAGTCGAGCCACTCCCCAAATCCACGAAGGCACTGAAGTCGATGCAGGACAAGTCCACGGCAGAACACAAACTTATCTTCAGCCGTGTTCGACCTACAAGACCAAGTCACAGGGGATCGGACGGGGTAAGGGGGGGGGGCGGGGAGGAGAGGTATGTGAGACAGGTCTGTCCAACCTGATGACATCAGGAAGGCCCACGCCATGATGAGACACCACCCCCTCATCTGCGCCTGGAGCACCGCCTCTCCTGGCAGCGCAGGAGCGCCTCCAGTATTCCTTTGCGTTCCCTCCTTCTCGTAAAGGTCAAAAACCGATGCGGCCTCAGGCGAGACCCAACAATTCCAGGGTGCAGACTCTAAAAAAACCAAGTCCCTGCAAGCGCCCAACTTCAATCGCAAACAAAAAAGTGGCTGAAAGCCAAAAGAAGCCTTATTTCCTATTCCCTTCTCTGCTTTTCACAGTGGAGCTGCAGAGGGCTATTTCTAAATCGTTCCCGAAAATTTAGATCATGCTCATAATTATCCCATTCTTCTCTCATGAAAGATGCCCTGGAAGTAGTCTACAATGGTTCTAACTTCCAGGTGGGCATCACTGCTTGGGTGTGTGACCTTTGGAACTCCTTTAATCTCTTTGGGCTTTCTTTCCTTCATCGATAAACAGGAATTCTAATTGCTACCTCCTAAGGCTGTTGGGAGACTTAAATAAAATAAAGGGTGTGCAAGCCCACTCACAGTGCCGAGCACACAGCGAGAGCCCATCAAGCTCTAGGTGCAGCTAACATGGTCCTTATATTTGAACCTCAGCTTGCCTTTAATTTTCAAATCTCCTGCCACGTACTGGACGATCTAGGGCTCTTGCATTTACAGCGCAGCACCTCTTCATTCATTCATTCACTCAGCAAGTACTTACTGAGCACCACGGACGTGCCGCTCCTGGAGCCCGGCACTGGAGAAAACTCGGTGAGGAGGAGGTCCTTGGTGCCTGCCCGCGTGGAACTTACTGGCCCCTGAGTCTGAGCTTTGCTACGAGTCTGCGAGTTGACGGCCCCATGGCCAGCTCGGGCTGGTGCATCGTGCTGGCTGCTGGCATCTAACAACCCTCCCCCAGCTCCCTCTGCAATGGGCGCACACAGGGCAGGAGGACTCAATCATGGAGCTCAAAACATGGACCACCGGCGCCAGAATCGAGAACACGTTAAAGATTCGGATTTCCGGACTTCCTCTAAGGTCCGCCAAACCAGAAAAGCTGAGGACAAGGCACGTCCAATATGCATTTCTGGTAAGACAGCATGAAACTAGGGAGGGGGCAGGAGGGAAAAGAGAAAGAGGACGATGGGGGGGGGCTGGTGCAAGGTGACTATTTTTCCTATAATTTTTGGTGAAATGTTGGTCTCATCTCCTAAAAATACGTAACTGAAAGGAATCAAGGAAGACGGAATAAAAAACCCTAAGTGTGGCATTTATGAAGGGAGCTGATATCCTAAGTTCTAACCTTCTGAAAAATCACTTTCTCTTTTCTTTGGTTCACTGGGTCCAGAAAGTTGAACCAGAGCTTCTGATCAAGAAGTGATTCTCTCAGAGTAAACACGAGCACTGGGAAGCAGTGGGAACTCTTTACAGCCCCATCTGTGCAATAAACAGTAACTTATTAAATTGAAACCTATGAGGTATTTACAGTGTTCCAAAGCAAATACTTGCTCCCAGGATGTACCTTACGTACCACGAGAATCTTTCCAGAATCATAGTACGTTGGAGGTGCAAGGGGCTTCAGAGCCCACCAAGTCCCACCTCCTCACTTTACACAGGAGGAAGCGGAATGTCGGGCGACGTAAATGACCTGCTCAGGGTCCTACCGCAAGTTCCCATTAGAACGGGGCCTAGAACGCAGGCGTCCGGTGCTCTTTCGATTCCCCACTGCTCAATTTCTCCGTGTCTGATCATATTTCCTATTTGTTTCTTGAGTACTTTTCACCAATGAAAACTCAACAGGTTTCAAACTTCAACAACATACAAGTGGATGGAAGGAAGACAAAATACTAGTAATTACCTGATGGAAAGTCTAAGAACGAACAGCTCCAAAAAGGCTGATTCTATGAGTAATGTCTGATCTTCCTTTGGGAGATCAGTAAATCCTGGAATCTTTTCTGCCCAGCTTCTGGATACATCAATGGAGGTGATCAGAAGGTTGTAGAACTGCTGAACATGCTCAGCGTCTGTGCCCGCAGTGGCCTGGTCGGTGGAGCAGTACTGGAAGCAAACCACAGAAAGCAGCGTTATTTCCAATTTAATGGGGAGAACGGCACCATTGGCAAACTGGCTCTTTGAAGAGTGCTAATGCCCAAATCCTAACTTTCAGCTTTCACGGCTTACAAAATTCTTTTGCATCCACAATCTCATCTGATCCTCTCGAGGGCCCTGTGCTGTACGTAGAGTTGAGTTTTACTGGGTTCACTTAAGAAATTTTTCTCAAGTCCCATTAGCGCAGAGGTTGGCAACCTTGGCTGGGCGCTGCAACCGTCTGGGGAGTCAACAACAACAACAAAGCCTGGCCCCCCAGAGATCCTAGCTTAATTGGTCTGGAGTGGGGCGTAGACATCTGGAATTTGAAAAGCTTCCCCAGGTGATTCCCAAGGGCAGTTGGTGTTGAGAACCTGAGGGGTAGGTTTTGGCCGAGTGGCCTCCAGGGTCTACTGATGGCCGCATAGTACAGCTGTCTCTAAACAGGACGCTAAATTAACCCAGCAGCTCCCAAAGCATGTCCCTGGACCAGCAGCATCAGCAACCACCTGGGAACTTGCTAGAAATGAACGGTTAGGGCTCCACTCCAGACCCACAGAATCAGAAACTCGGGGGTTGGGGCCGGGGAAACGTTTTATTAACACCTCCAGGTGATTTGCATGCATGCTTAAACTGAGCATCACACACTTAACCAATGGGAGGAGAGAATGATGTTTGCTCGCTGTGGATGGATTTCTACGGGATAAAACAGCGGGGGGGCAGGGCACCTTTGCAGAGCCCGGGCTGCTGTGTGCCATCAGACTCGGGACTTGCGACTACTTGAATTAAATAAAATGAAATTTTAAAAAATTCAGTTCCTTGGTCACACTAGCCTTATTTCAAGTGCTCAACGGCCACCGCTGGCTAGCGGCTACCACACTGGACAATGCAGGTATAGAACATGCTCTTTCTTTCCTGCAGAAAGTTCTATTGAACCACACAAACGAAAGGGTCCTAGGAGAAGGAAGGTACAAGCCAGAATAAAGTCTCTACCCAGCTTTTGGATATTCAGGTAGAGCCAGGGTTTTGCTCTGAATCACTGGAGGAAAAACTTTCCTGCTTCTGACAGGAAGATTAAGGTAACAAGATAATAATTAAGGGACAACCAACAACACCGAGACTTGAGATATCCAGGAAGAGCCGTAAATATGCACATCGACTCCTTGCTACCCACAGAGCCAAAGGTGCTTCTGACCTCCCTGCTCTTAGTCGATGCTCATGGGGCAGGGATTTTGATCCTTATTTTACAGAGAAGGAAACTGAGGCTCAGAGAAGCCAAGAGACTTGCCCAAGTTACATAACCAACAAGTGAGAGGACCAGGACTTCACATACGCCCTTTGATTTCAAGCCCTACAACGCGTAGCTGGTAACAGCTGGGACTCCATGGGAACAGTTTTGAAATCCTTTAAAGCATTCTGCTTTACTCTAATTGGAGGTCTCCACGTAGTTCTTACTCATCAGTCCTGTGTTTCTGTCAGCACCACCATGATGGGCATATAATTGACCCTCAATAAACAGTTGTTAAATATTGTTTGATGAAAGAATAGTCGGCGGAGTGCCTACGTTTGCCACAAAGCCCTGACCTGGCTGGAGGAGAACATTCTTAGCAGCCAGGTGCTTCTTGTAGAGCTACTTGGGAGTGAGAAAATGACACACCTGTCTTAGGAGTCTTTTTAATCTGTGCTTTCCCAGAAGGCGGGCGAGATAATGAAAACAGCATTAGACAGAGAGCCCAGCTACTTTAACCCTAGTTTCGTCCTGACTCCTAATTTGGAATATAACGTAGCCCAGTCATGTAGCGTGGTTGGGGTAAGTTACTCCACTGAGCCTCTGTTTTCTCCTCTGTAAAATGGGGGTAATAATACCTTCCCCCAAACTTTGCTATGATGAGTAAACATGATCATGTATGTGAAGGCCAGATACAAAGAACATGTTTAACAAATGGTGACACTGTTCATACTGATGATGACAATAGGTTCTTGGAACCACCACTGACCCTCGGCTTCCATATTTATAGCATGGGGGAAGAGGTTGAACTGGAAGGTTTCTAATTTCCAGTCCTGACTTTCTAGGATTATTTCCTAAGTGAGTGTTAATAAGGAGTGGAGGAAAGTATGGTGGGCCAGGCAGCAGCTCATGGGGTCCTTGTCCAGCTTCTGGCACTGACTTGCTGTGCAGCCTTAGGTGAGTCACTTAACCTCTCTGGATCTGTTTGAGCCGCTGAAACAGGAAGAGACTGAACTAGCCGACCCCTAGGATTCCTTCTGCCTCCTGTGTTCAATGATTCTCAGTGTTGCTAATCATACCAGGCACAATGTTATTGCCTAGAATCTGATACTGGTTCAGCATCATTTTGTTTTAAAATAGTATATTAAACAAGGAGAAAAAGACAAAGACTACAGGACGTAAACATTCCCCTGGATATGGGACCACAAGCAGCATCCCTCCAGCACTGACTTCCCTGAAATGACCATGGCTTGCAACTCGACAACTCTCTGCTTCCAATATTTGCTCAGAGCCCACCAGGCACTTGGTTTTCACCCAGGGACTTGGTCCCTGCTGGGTTCACATTTCATGCATCCTGCCCATGGGGAAGTGCAACCCTGCAAACCCCATGCGTGCAGTTTTCACTGCTGGATTCCAGCAAGGTGGAAAGCCAGCAGGCTCAGCATGCCAGGCTCCAGCCAGACCCTCCAAAGCCAAACTGGATTCAGCCTGAGCCACTGGTAACTTGGGGGTGACCAGAGGGTCAGCAACCAGTGCTGGAAGAAAAGAAAAACCAAGTATTTCCTCTACTGAACATAAAATTGAAAGAAACAGAACATTCTAGATTCTTTCTCTGCCTGGTCCAGGAGGTAACAGAAACTCACCCAAGGAATACTGGATCTGGAGTTGGAAGAGGTGGTCCCTCAGTTTGCTTCTGTGTTTCCCTACATCACTCTGTCTCTGGACTAGGCAAGTTTAGGGTTCACCAAAGACAATCTAGAAATATTTTTTTATTGTTCATTTCAATCGAACATAGGCCAAATGCAGAAAGGCTTTTAAAATGAAAAAAAAAAATTCCTACTTGTGCTAATTTTTTATCCCACCCTATATGGATCAATGATCCATCACAAATCTGGCTCTATGGCCCGTGTGGTGCGGTGAGCTGGTGGCCTGCACAGCAAGATGACACAACAAAGGGAGACAAGCAGACACAGAAAAACGCAAAGTAAATGGACACAACGAGCACAAGAACCAAGGGGGTGTATGTGTGTAAATAAATAAATAATCTTTTTTAAAAGTCTGGCTTTAACACTAGTCAAAGACACAGTATGACATTTACTGACAGCTAAGGCCTAATGCAGTCTTCTCCCAAGCACCTAGAATGGGAATCTAGGGCTTCAAACAACAGCCACGGTTATTATTTAAAATAAGGCTTGTCTGCACATGAGCATTTTATTTGGAATAACACAGCCACACAAGTCAGTTCAGCAACAGCCTAGGCCTGAAATAAGTTTTTGGAATGGGAATTAAGCAAGACTCTAGTTGAACACTGGCCCTAAAATAATCAGCAATGTGTGAGGGAATGATGTGTATGTTTCGCCTATATGAAATATACGGATTAAGCAAATTCATAGAGACAGGAAGTAAATGGGAGTTACCAGGGACTGGGGAAAGGGGAGTTATTGCTTAATGGGTGCAAAATTTCTATTAGAGAAGATGGGAAAGTTTTGGTAATGGATGGTTGTGATGATAGCACAACATTGTGATTAGAATTAATGTCACTGAATTGTACACTTTAAAATGATTTAAAATGGCAAGTTTCATGTTATATATATGTTACCACAATAAAATCAGCAATATAATGCTTTAATAGAGTGGAATCTAATATTTACTCTATCTCACCATCAGTCCAGGGTAAATGTATAAACATCCAAAGATGTTTTCCCTTCCCTTAGAATGTTACTTTTCTTTAATGCCTTGACATCTCCAAAAACTTCAAATGTGGTAATTCTATGAGCCAAGCTATGTAAACATATTCTTAGGTTCTCACACTTTTAAAAGTGACTCTTTAGTCTGCATCTGCAGGCAGGATCATCCCATCCATCTTATCCATGGGATATAAGCCCCCTCTCACTTGAAGGTGGAGTGGACATCACCATCCCAGACTCCTCAGGATTGGGGAAGAGCTATGGACTAGAGTGGACTTACTGGTATTCTGTTGTAGACATACTGTGATTCATGCAATGGAAGAAATTACAACATTGATGTGGAGTCAGTGGCCACTGGATGCTTTTGGGGCAGAGAGAGGGAAAAGCAGTTGTAATACAGGGGCTTTTTTGGGACTTGGGAATTATCCTGAGTGACATTGCAATGACAGATATAGGCCATTTTATAGCCTCATGTAACATGCAGAGCTGTGTGGGAGAGAGTGTGGTCTACAATGTGAACTATGGTCCATGCTCAGTGGCAAAGCCCCAGGATGTATATATCCATTGCAGGTGATGAGCCACACAAATGAAGGATGTTTATATGTGGGAGGTGTGGGAGGTGGGGAACATGGGAAGCCCTACAATATTTGTGTAGCATTTCTGTAATCTAAGTATCTATTAAAAAATAAAAAAACTTATTATTAAAAAAATAAAAATAAAAAAATAAAAACAATAGTACTACTACTACTAAAAAAAAAGTGACTCTTTAAAAATTGGCAATGAATCTATTTTCCCTCATTTCTTCTTTTCTGATTTAACTGACCATGCCCCCTTTCAAAACAAAATAGAACAAAATAATACCACATCTCCTCTCCTCCCACCAACAGCATCATTGCAGTTATATATTTGTTTACTTTCTCTCTCCGCCACTGGAGTGTAAGCTCCATGAGGGCAGGAGTTTTACCTTCTTCAAAAATCTGCCCATCTCACTAGAACAGTGCCTGACAACTGGTAGTCATTCAATAAATATTTGTTAAATGAATTAGTTGTTTCTGGAAAATTTATATCTCTATTGCTTATCCCTTCCCACCCCTGGGATGGTTGGGGAATTCAAGGCAATCTGGCTGGTTCTTATTGAATGATACTGGTGGTTCTCAAAACTTAGCGTGCCCAAGACTCATCTGAGGCATTTGGTAGAATACAAATTCCTGCCTGCCTCCCTTCCCCCAACCCTCTCCCAATTCCGACTCAGTAGGTCTGAATGTGGCCCAGGAGCCTGCATTTTCACGCAATCACACCAGCTCTTTCTGATAGAGGCAGTCTGGGCCTCATGCCTTGGGAGTCGAAGACCTGAGTCCACAGTGGCACTCCAGCCGGCATAGCGGTCAGAGGGCAGGGAAACGAGAGGGCTAGAGGAGAGGAGCTGAGCCCACTTAGTCCAAAGTCCTCACCAATGACAGGAGGAAACCGAGGCCCGCAGAGGGGCAGGAAGTGGCCTGAAGTCATCCAGTGAATTCGCAGCAACTTGGGAGAGTCTTCTGAACAGCCTCACAAAAGCGCTCTTTTGGCAGGGTCCTCACGCTGCCTCCTCTGAAAGGGGCCCCGTGTGCCCGCTGCGCTGCTTCTTGGGCCTTCTCGCCTACACACCCCAGTGCCGTCGCGGGTGCCTGGTCCATCTGAGCAGGACTCCTCGTACTTGGAGTCTGTTACTACACCAAGAGGCGGCGATGACCAGAACACATCCTAGACTGCTGAAATAGACTTGAAACGACCAACTAATGGGGGCCTTAAGTATATTTCCTCATTCGGAGTTGTGCCGGCTCTGAAGCCCAGCTCAGTATCTCCGTATACTTGAATTGCTAAATTAAAAGCAACTGTGGGACAGAGAATAGCAACATTTCGAGGAGAAACAAATCAAATGTGACATGTTTTGACTGCACTGATACACAAAGATCTGAGCTTACTCCTGAAAGAGAGGGGCTTGGCGCAAAGGAGAAGGGAAGGTTCCAGGGCAAGAGAGGCTGTACAGGGCTCAGGAGCTCTTTTTCTGGCCTCTGAGACGTTCATTCTCTGTGTGATTTGGCACCAAACTCCCTCAGCAACCTTCCCCAGCCTCTCATTTACTACCTTAAGGCACGGACGACGGCCCGTGAAGATGAAAGCATACAGGAGGGGCAAACATCCTCTTGGTTCTCCATGTACCGGATTTGCTGGAGCAAGTGAACGTCTTTCATAAATTGTCTTGCTGAATTCAACTGTCTGACTCAAACTCAGCCGGGAAAATTCCTATTTAAAATGTAAGAAACTATGGATGTGTCCCAAAATATTAACAACGGTTACTGCTGAAGAGTGGGATTACTCAGGTGTAAAGCAAAGGGAAGCTTTAGTTTTTTACTTTATCTACTTCTAAATGGTTTGCATTTTTAGAAACCAGAAGGTATATATGTTTATTGTAATTTTTTAAAAATCCAATAAAGTTTTTTTTTTTAATGTAGGAAATTGCCATTAAGTAGAAATGGCAACAAACAGAAACGTACTGCCTGTGTGATGAGATCTACATCTAACCATAGCTCTGCCACGAACCTCCTGCAAGCCACTTGACTCCTTTTTGCCTTAATTTACTCCTCTGAAAACACGAGGCTTGGATTAGATGCTCTCAAAGTCACCTCCAGTTCTATGAACTTGTAAATACAAAACCTTAAGGGAAGCTACAATGAAAATGGAATTTTAATGGATGACCACCTTAAAAACATTACTGAAACATAAATTATACCATACAAAGCTAGGGCTTAAGTGAAATTATGTAAGACTATATGAGACAGGGCTGGCTTTAAGTAGGCACGCAATAAATTCATTTGGTTTCATTCATTTTATGTACTCATGTTTTGATAGGGGAAAAAAGCAAGTTCAATCTTGTGAAATAACAACTTACTTAACACACATATCCTTATATGTATATGTATATTAGTTAGGGTTCTCTAGAGAAACAGGACCAACAGGATATATATATAGTTGGTACCAAGAGTGGTTCTTGAGAAATAGAATGTCAAGGATGAGATTTCTGAATTGGCTCTGGGGTTTGGGAATTGGTTCTCTAATCTGATTAGATTAAAAGCCACTAATGACAATTTCCAATGATCAAGATGGCACTGAGAGTCCATGGCATGGATTGGCAACAGAGATACCCAAAATACCACCATTGGATACTCCTGTTCAAATGCTTGTAACTACCACAATGTGTATATATGGTCACTTGCATTTAGGGACTATAGGTGAAACCCAGAATCATAAAATCTTAGAGTTGGAAAGGACTTTATATTCTAAACAACCTCCCTCCACGTAAGGAACCCTGTTACATGTTCTCCTTCACTACTTCCAGTGTCGATGGCCTCCTGCTCCCACTACAGCTCTCCTGGCTAAGAGAGCTTGTCCTTAGAGTGAGCCGGAAGGGGCTTCCTGCTGGCTCCCTCTAGGTCTGCCCTTGGGAACAACAGCTCTCTTTGACCCTGGGCAGCCCATCCAAAATCCCAAGAGTGTTTTAGTCCCCGACTCTTCTCACCTGCTGTCTACACATTTCCTTTGCCTCCAACCATCCCTTACAAGTCTACAGAAATACTATGTCCACACCCCCTCCTCTTAAATGCCAGGTTGGAATTGAACTCCATTCTTGAAGTGTGGTCTGACCAGGACAGTCTATGGGACCATCACCAACTGGGTCCTGGTGCCTGTACTTCTCTACTACAGCCTGACGGTACTTAGACCCCTCTCTACCACCATGCACATTCTTTGTTGGTTCACATTGTGTGTATGGAATATACTCCCCAGATCTTTTTAACATGAACCACTGACAAGCCAAGGCTCACCCATTTTTTTCATTCTAAATGCTGAGCTCCACATTTATTCTTAACTTCCATGGTGATGGTTTCAGCTCATCCTGTTCCAACCTGTCGAAATCACTTTGAATGTTGATACTGACATCCATCATATTAGCGATCCCTCCCAGCTTTCTGTCATCTGCACATGTGATCAGCATGCCTTCTATGTCTTCATCCAAGTTTTTTATGAAAACTCACTGTATTTTTTAAAAGTCTTTTAATTTAATTGATTTTGATCCAAGTTTTGATAATTTTGTAAAGCTATCTAAAAGCCGGAGAATCCAAGCTAGGAGGCTCAACCTGGTTCCAAAACAATGCCATTAAAATAAATATGCTTTGCAAAATTGAGCCAGGCCCCAAAGGTAGTATCAACGTGACCCTGACTCTGGCCTGGTCAATCCGCTATTTTGGATAAAGCTAACAATTAAATTGGATAAATGTTTGTTGATGAGGATGATGACTCTAGCTGAGCACACTGAATGGTTCAGAGACAAGCAAACACACTGGATCAATTTTTCACTGTGGAGACAGTTCCCAGTTGGGACAACTTGAAGTGCTGGGGAATGTTTGCCACTGAATGAATAATTAGGCTATGTGGACCAATAATTGGATAATTGGGGACAAAAAAGCACTTTTGAGCCTGAATTCTCTGGCCCCGGTAGTGATTTCAATATTCCCTGCAGCTATGCCCTGGCTGTCCAAAGAAGCTTCCTTAATTCATTAATAAGCAAGGCCAGGGGTCCCTCGGGGAAGAAGTCTTTTTTTTTTTTATTGAGGTATCAGAGATTGAACCCAGGACCTCATATATGGGAAGCAGGAGCTCAACCACTGAGCTATATCCACTCCCTGAGGAAGGGTCTTTAATCCCGAAAGCTTTTGCAGCACCTCCTATCTCTGAATCCAGAGAGGCAATGAAGCCTGGTATTTGGGAACACAGACTTTGGGGTCCAATGCACTTGTCTTTTAACTCTAGCTCTGATGCATATTAGTTGTGTGACCTTGGGCAAGTCATTCCTTTAGCCTCTCCCAGTTTTAGTTTCCTGGTCTGTGAAATAGAGACCAGAATACTTATCTTACTGATGTAGCTGTACAGCATCTGGCATGCTGGTTTGGTCAAGGAGAAAACATATCGGGCGTTGTGCTAAAGCTCTGACCAGTCCTCTTATTTAATCCTTACAACCAACCTCTGGAGGTAGATATGTTATTATCCCCATATCACAGATGAGGAAATTGAGGCATAAAGAAGCCTAATCACTTGCTCAAGGTCACCCAGCTAGTAAATGATGCCTTTGGGATTTTAATCGAAGCCTGCATGATTCCAAAGCCTAAGCCCTTGACTCCTGCATGATTCTGCTACACTCGTATTTCATACTTGACTGTAGTCAAGAGGCACTCCTTGTCATCAGAAGAAAGGTCCTCAGCCTTTGGTGCTAAGGATCTACCGTGCTTCTCAAGTGAAATCTTGAGATCGAGTGGGGAAAGGAGGCCTCACAGCCTGCAATGAGGGCAAGGATGAGAAAAAGAGGGTCACAGGGGGTACACCAGTCACCCCCTCATATCTGTCAACACTGCAACCCGAAAGAAGAGCACAGAGCAGAGACACACACAGGCACTCTCTTTGCCAACAGTTCACCAGAAGCTTGAAATGTGGATTAGCTCTGGGAGGGCAACACGGTAGTAGCTGCCAAACCATAGCAACCGCTAGGGACCCCTGAACTGGTGTCTCTCTCATCTGGGTGCAAACTGTGTTTCTCAGCTTCCTTGTCTCTGAGGGAGGAAGAACTATTCCTACAGTTTATGAATGTTGAAAGGGTTAAATTAGGCAATACACCACGCTGCTAACAGCACCTTGCCTGGCATGTAGCATGTAGAAAATGCTCAGTGATCCTTATCTTCTTTTTCCTTTCCTCCTCGGCAGAGACCCTGTTTTACTAGATGTTTGCTTTTCTAATTCCTGTGAAAAATTGACTAACAGTAATGTTCATACATTAGCTCAGAAAATCCTTTCTCAAAGCTCTTCTTTGTGTTATTCGAATTTGGGGGAATTAGCAGAGTACAAACTGTAGAGATTTTACTACAGCCCCTCTGAACGAAAATGTTGCTGTTTTGGTTGATTTCAACAACATCACGGGTAATCCCTTATGGTGTTCTAGGCACCATCATGACCCTCATTCCCGGGCTACTGATGTTCACGACACCCCTGTGAGGTTAAATATTGTAATCGTCTCTGCCGTAGGGAGGAGGAGGGCAAGAGCGGGAGCCAGCTGACACAGGCGGGAATCGGCAGAGGCCCTGTTCCATGCCAGGCCTCCCGTCACCTCCTGATGTCAAGGCCAGAGTCCCCTCCCCTCCATCAACGGTCTAATCCCTCTGAGTAAGCAGATGATCAATCAAGGCCGAAGCCATTGGGCAAACTACTTAAGGATATCGTGCGGCTCACCCAGAAGGTGTGATTGCAAAATGAGAAAACCAGTAGTCACTTTGTCTAGACCATGAGCAAAATCTACCGATCATAATTCACCTGTGCAGATTTTCTTTCTTTTTTAACCAGGAGGTCCCGGGGATTGAACCCAGGTCCCTCCATATGGGACATGGACACCCAACCATTTGAGCCACATCTGTCCCCCTTTTCATTTGGCACAACCACCAAGCATCCTGCAACAACGGGTATGGCCGGTGCGACACAGTCCGTCATTTATTAAGGCATTTAGCGATCCAGGAAGGCAAACATTATTTGGTGTAATGGGCGCACTGAATTGCTAAATGAAATGAGAAGTACAGGGAAAGTAGGAAAACTGCCTAGGCAAGATGCCAGCAAAATGCCAGGCACAAAGTCACTCAATCAGCACTTATCAGGAGCCAAGGAGAGACCCTGATCATCCATTTGAAAGCAAGGCATCACAAAACTTACTTGGGAATAATCAAGATCTCTGGGCGTTGAGTCTGTTAGAGCTCGGACGAGAGCGTTCATCATACAGGCTGGCGGAGAAGGTGGCGAGGGCTGAGAAGGCTCCTGCTGCAGCGGGCTCTTTGGTTTGGAAGGCAGCCGACCTCGCCTCCCTTTCAGGCTATCTGTACGGACAACTGATGCCGAGAGAAAGAAAGAAAGAAATCTTCAAAGATGTCCAGGAACAGCCACACGTCACAAAAAGCAATCAAAAACACTGCAGTCATGTAATCATTAAAGGGACCGACCGTTTAAAAGTGGCAGTAAGTTTGGAACCATAGCCACGCGGTAATTTAATGAGAGTTGAAACAAGAGGCATTTTTATGCTCCCTTAGATCTGGTCGTGGATTAGCCCTAAAACCCCCTTCTTAAACAGAACACACCTGTTTGAACACAAGCTCTTGAGAGATTTTGAGAAAATGGAATAAGCAGTCCTCCATTACTTTTAAATGTAAATAGACACCATGAAAACAAATCGTTGAAGGGACACAGGAACTACAAAAATCCACCCTCCCAGGATAAAAATGAAAATTTTTTTCAGTGGTACCTGAAAATACATGTGAGCAAACTGGAATAAATATATCATACCCTTACCTTCTTTAACCATTCCAACACTGAGACACTTCTGAAATCGACAGTATTGGCATCGGTTTCGACGTCTCTTGTCTACTGGACAGTTTTTATTTGCCAGGCAAACATATTTTGCATTTTTCTGCACCGTTCTCTGAGAAAATACAATACCAAGATAGTCAACTAATAGTTTCTGGAACGAGGTAGGACCTGACAAGATGTATTTTAATTACAACGTGAAGAGCGACAGTGCAATTCGTATAATTAGATAAATTTAATTTCCTAACACGCTAGCCTGCAGGAAAAACAATTTTATTAGTGTTAGCTGCTGACAATGAAAATCATCTCGGATTGTTCTGAAGCAAGTCCCAAGAGATAGCTACCTCTGAATGATAAAATCATATCTGAAATTACCAGGTCAACATATCATACCTTGGAGGATTAGATTATCTCCACTTTTAATATCCCTTTGGGAACAATTTTCTACTTGTTCCACTCCCCTGATTATTGCTGACCTTATTAAAATAAAATCAAAATTATCTGGGATGTACTTTGTTTGCTATCACTACTGTAAGTCAAATACCACAGCAACTGGTTTTGTTCCCCAAAAGAGATGAAATCAAAAAAAGCAAAATCTGGACTTGTCTAGTTAAAACATATGTGAAATAAAGGTTTAATGCAAAAAAAAAAAATTATTTGCTCAGCCTTGTAGTATGTTTTATTTTTAAAAAGAATATATATGGCAAACTGGCCATTTCTGATTTTGGATAGCAAAAATCTTAAAATTTGATACTAAAAACCACCCAAGAGAGAAAAAAGGAAAAAAAAAAAAAAAAAAAAAAAAAAAAAAAGCACGAGTCATATATTTTCAGTGAAAATTTTCATTAATATGTCATATCAGAAATGACTACTGGCATAGACCCCTACATGGCAATATTGTAAAAGACAAAAATCCTTGAGATTGGATATAAAATATCATTGCTTATTTTAAAGACTCATATGTTATTTAAAAATGGCACCCAGATGCCACTTTTCACTTAGGGTGAAAGCTTTCAGAAATTACCTGGGCCTACACAACTTCAAACAGAGCAGAAAGTTGAAACTTATTTTAAAATTATCTGGGCTACATATAAAAAAAGAAACCCAGGTAATTGGGCTTCCTGGCCAATTTTTTCTCTTTGGAATTCTAGCTTTACTTTCAACCTTTTTCTTTCAGTCATCCTTAAACCCCATATCACAGTTTTTACCCTACCACTTTTTAATTTCATTGCAAGGGTCAGTTTCCAAACTACTTCCATAAAACTTAAAAAAAAAAAAAAAATCTAACAAAGCCACCATATCTCAAGCCTAAGGTCATTTCCTCAGTCTTACTTAGTACAAGATTTTAGTTTAAAAATGCAAAATGCTGAAACACAAACATACTCCTGAGTTCCCAGCAGCATTTAAATTCTCAGCAGCCTTTAAAGGTAGAAGCAATGAACGAAGCTTTCTTTCACTGAACATGCAGTCATTTCTAAAGCTCTGCTGCTTGCCACCATCCTCAAAACCACATGTCCACTTGAGTACTGGTGGCATTTTGCCTCAGGTATACATTTTCCCAATGCCTCCAACACCTTCTACACACTTGTGTGCCTGCACAGTTTAAGGACAGGGAGAGATCGTTACGGTTCTGCCACTGAATTCCCATCATTAACTGCACTTCATGTCACATTTTTAAAGAATTCAATTTAATGGTAGAAAGCTACTGGGTAAAACCTGTTCCTGTTGCCTTAATTAACAGATCTGTGGGGTGGTTCTCCCCCATCCAACCCCCACCCCTTTCAAATATAGATTTGTTTTCAGGGGACGGCTGGAGGAAAGGGAGGCTGTTGGGGAACACTTAATCGACATTTCTAGACTCGGAATGGATTGCCACTCCTGCATTCTGGTCGACTCTCAACTATTCAGGAGTGATTATATTTGAGGTTATTTGTACTTCTCATCATTTTTTCCCCTTTCCCCCTTTTCTGCTGCCTATTTCACTGCCCTTCAGTATTTCTACAGGGATGCTGTGGATATCAAGTCCACTAGAGGAATGCAGTTACTTGAATGTAGCTCTAGTGAAACTTAAAGAGTTAAGGTAAGGAAACAATGGCTAAACTGAGAGTTCTAGTTTTAAAACATATCCTGCATACCTGTACAGCACTTAACACACTGCAAAACCGTTCCACAAGCCTTTCTCATTTATCTGAAGAATTCAGTTAGTCATGATTCCTATGCCCAGGTCAAAAATAGCTGTTGCTGGGTATAACCATGTAACATGTGCATTTTTACAAACGCTTGGTAGTTTTCACTTAATAACGAACTGTCATTTCATGGCAACTGAGATGATAAAGTGCTTTCTTATATGCATTATCTCATTTAATATCCCAGCCCTTCTTTGAATGTTATTCACTGAAAGGGGACCTGAGGCCTGGAAAGAAGGGTCATGCTCAATGTCATACAGTTGGGAGGTGAATCTCCCGACTCCAATTCCAGCATGCTCCAGTACATCCTATAGGCGTCCCAAATCCTGGCTGCCCAATCAGCATCCCGCTCCCCCTCTACCTCACCCCACTATGCCTGCCACAGGCTAGGGTGCCAAAGAATGAAGTGTCTGAAGGAGTCCAGAAGTCAAGAGCAAGATGCAGAGCCATAAGAGAACAAAAGCTTTGCCCATGCCCCTGAGCTGTGGAGAGAGCGCTCAACCCAGGAATCAGGAGAAACCAGCTGCCCCTGTGTCATGTGCGGCTAAATCGCTGTTTCTACAGCCATCACAGGCAGCTCCCTCTGCAGGCTTCAGCCTCCTCACAGGTAAAATGAGGGTGAAGCTGAGGCCCCTCCCACCCACAAAACCCTCCTTCCTCCTTTGGGTCTATGGGACACGGCCAATGTCCACTCTGGGCCCTGAGGGAGGCACAGAGGTAGAGAACGGCTCCCAGCGTGGGTGGGTGAGGCCCCAGCTTCTCTCCTCCATGGAGGGAGCTGCCCCTGTGCAGCTGTGAACAGGACATGCTTTTTGGGGTCACACAAAAAGCTGGTGAGTGGCCAGAAGTCAAATTTGATTCCAGAGTCCAAGCTCTAGAACCCATCCGCTCAGACACTTCGGAAGGACAAACAAGGGATGCAGTTTTGCTATTTTTGAGGTCACAGAGCCTTGTGACAATCTGCCAAAAGTTTTCCCCACGAAAAAAATGGTCACAGGCAACGACCGGAGTTGACAGCACTGGATGGGCTCCTGGACACGGACCTCAAGGTAAGCCCCCCTGAGAAAATGGACGTGAAGCTGCTGGGAAAGGCTGCAGGGACGCGCAGTGCAAGGAACGCCCCCTCCGCAGCTGGGAAGGCCGAGGCCCTGCCCTCCCCAGCCCTCCCCTCGCGGGGGCGGGGGCGCCGCGGGCCCGCGCGCGCTCACCTTGAAGAAGCCCTTGCAGCCCTCGCAGGTGCGCACGCCGTAGTGCTGGCAGGCGGCGTTGTCCCCGCACACGGCGCACGTGCCCTCGCCCGACGCCGCGCTGCGGGAGGGCGGCGACGGCAGGCTGGGGCTCTCGCCCAGCAGGCTGGCGGGGGAGGCCGTGAGGCCGAGCGGCGGGAAGGCCAGCGCGGCCGGCCTCTTGGCCAGCGGCAGCCCGTACGGGTGACCCTCGAGCGCGGCGGCCTGGCTGCCCGCGGCGGCGGCGGCGGCCGTCGGGTCGTAGCCCAGGTGGTGGCCGCCGGCCGGGCTGGGCGCGGGCAGGTGCGGCGGCGAGGGCTTGAAGTGGAAGAGCGGGAAGCGCGCGCCGGCCACCGCGGGCACCGCCTTCATGGGCGCGTCGAGCAGCGGCCCGGGCGCCAGGCAGCCCTGCGCCGAGGGCAGCGCGTCGTCCCACAGCGGCCCCGCCTGCGGGGGGAAGCCGGGCGTGCTGGGCGTGGACGGCGGGGACTGCTTGAAGTACATGGAGGTGCTGGGCAGCACCTCGTCCTCCGGGCCGGAGGGGGGCGGAATGGACGGCTGCTGCTGCTGCTGCTGCTGCTGGTGGTGGTGGTGGTGGTGGTGGTGGTGCTGGTACCCGTGCGCGCGGCCCTCCTCCATCTTGATCAAGGGCCGCGGCCCGGACGGCTGCATTTGGTACAGGCAGGAGGGTTTGAGTTCGTAGCTGCTCGAGTAGCCCTCCATGAAGGTACTGAAGCTGGGCAGGGACGTGGTGGCCGCGGCCGTGATCTCGGTGCTGCCGAGGTCCATGGTCAGCTTGGCGTAGTCCGGGTTCATGATCTCCGGGGTGTATTCCGAGCCGTACGTGTGCACCGCATAACTGGAACCTGGAGGCGAAGGGCTATACTGGGCTTGCACGCAGGGCATATCTGCAGGGACAGGGGAAAGGGCTCTCAGAAGCAAATCAGCACTTGTTTCCTGCCGAATAGGCAGCCTTGGAGTCCCTGCTCTCTAATCTGGGAGGTAGAGAGGACGTGACATCCTCCGCTGCTTCTGGGAGTATGGACTTGAGGCCCCACACTTGCTTTCTTCCTCCCCCAAGAAGCTGAATCCCTCACAGACTGTCAAAGGGGCCACAGGATGCCCAAATCGAGCCTCCTGGGGGCCTCTGCTACCCACTTTCCCCTGCCTTGCCCAGGACTCCACCAGATCTGGGAAATGATGTCTTCCCTCATAAGCCTTAAGATTTAAAAACAAAAAACAAAAACACTAGACTGGCCTTCTCAGCCACCAGCTGGGAGGACAAAGAGGAAGCCAGTGAATGCTTATTTTGGGGGAAAGAAGCCACTGGTCCCCACAAGCCCCACACATTGATTAGTAAACCTTTGCATTAAAGAGGTGCCCCACGGGACTTACTGGCCAAGGGAGATAGTGACATTACAACACTTTATGGTTGCTAACACAGACTGTGGTCCCTTCCTCCCATCCCCTCCCCTGCCCTCCACACAGGGCTAGCAGCCTGCACTAACTGGACCCCTGTGAATGACTTCAGCCAGCTAGGTGGTGAGGTGGGAACACCGGCCCAGGAAATGGACTCGGGGGAGTCTGTGCCATCTGCAAAGGAAAAGATCAGCAGCTGCAACCAAACACCCACCCAACCTGCTCTCTGCCATATATATACACACACATATATTTCAAATTCTGACTAATAAAATGTATCAGCGGCTGTTTACGACAACAGTTTATAGCTACCATACTAGGCTAGTGATTGTACGTCTTATGAGTGAAGAATGAACATCCATGGAAAAGAAGAAAGCAGTTTCTGAAGGGCTGGTTTCTCTGCCAGTTTGACTATGCAGAGTCCCTAAAGCAACTGGTATCCAGGGTGCTACTGTTGTTCAGAGAGGTTGAACCAGGTGAGAAGGTCCTGAAAATGATTGGATCCAACGGATGATTTATCTAATGATTTCCCTATCTTTATGGTTAAGCATAAATGGAAAAATGGGCAGTTTCTGGTGGTTGGTTTTTCTGAGCCAAAGGAAACCAGGTGCTTAACGTCTCTTTGGAACCTGTGGCGTAAAAAGGTGTGACTAATAGAAAAGTGAGTATTTCACATTTCCTTTGACATCTTTCTCTTACCCACATTTCCAAATCTGATTGAGTCATGCGTGTAGGGGATGAAATCTTGACTTGAAAAAAGGTGATGAGGGCCTGTTGGGAGAAGCAGTGATGAGGAGAGACCAGATCAAGCCTTTATTTTCCAAGCAGGGCCTTAAAAAACACTTGCTAGTTTGAGGTTAAAGGATTACTTATCTTGCTGTCCGGTTGTTGGGATGAAATGAAAGGCTAATCATTCGTTCATCTCTTCTCCTTCTGCCTTTCTTTAGCACCTCCAGGACTCTCCATTAGTCTTTTCTGTCCGCCTTCCCTGCTGATCCCTACCTAGTGCTCTTTGTGCTTTTCTGAGGTCTCCAGCTAGAAAGAGAGCTTGCAGGGACTGCCTTCTATTTATCTGTGCATCTCTGGTGCCTGCAGAGGCCTGGCATCTCGAATCCCTTTGATGTGTGAAGAGGTGGTGCAAACCAAACCTGCTATCCTTTCTTTTGCCAAACTCAAATTTACTCCTCCATTTTCAGCTCAAATGCTTTTCTCTTTCCCACTGAGCTCCAATGAGCCAAACTTCTCCTGCACCCAAATGATTTTGGTTTGATACAAACGAAAACACTCTGTATTGCTCTAAATGAGTCCATAACTTACACATGCATAAACTAAATATAAAAGGAGGGCAAAATGGAAATGTATAATGGAAATGAAAATATGTAAAAGGACCCGAGTCTATAGGTGTCTTTGCATATTTCTCAGGAAAAATAATTTTGAGAAATGCAACACTTATTTTGATCTGGCTTCGCTGCTGGAAAGCAACAGGGTGTGGGAGACAGAGGAGCTTCGTGCTAGAGCCACCTGTGCTGGGAAATCCGCAGCCGGCAGTCACCGTCCAGGCCTGGGCCAGTCGACCAGCCTGCCCGCTGGGTGTCCGACTCCCCTATCCGCCTCTCCCGGCCCAGGAGAAAGGACAGGTGGGCTTTCAACCTACCTGGAGGGTATCTTGCGCGCTGAATGGTGGGGCTGGGTGTCTCTCCCGCGGAGGCTGTGAGTGGAGGAGGCAGGGACGTCGGGCCAGGCGAAGCGGTGGCGGTGCTGCCCGGCTCCGCGGAGGGTCCAGTCTCTGGGCCCGGGCCGGCCGGGCTGCGCTCTTCCGCAGTGGGCTCTGTGGACACCGGGAGAGAGGACCGCGTTCACCGCGAGGCCGGGCTGGGCGCGCTGGGGGGCTCCAGAAACGCCACGGTAGTTACAAAGAATTACTGGGAGGGTAAGAAAGCAGTGCTTAAGGGAACCGGCCATCCTCGCCAGAAACAGCACGCAGCGTTGGGGGAAGCCAAGGAAAGGGGTCCGCAGTCGCCGCACTCACCGCCGTTTTGTGGTACCCGGGCCGTGGCTAAAAAATGCGCAGCCTGTCCTCGTCCAGAAATTGATCTCCCTGGCCCCACAACTGGTCCAGAGCTCGCGAAGACGCGAAAACCGAAGAAAGGAGGACAGGTGCGGCCGAGTTCCACCCGAATTTAGGGATCCGAGAGTGTGCACGAGCGGAAAATAGCCATTTCTCCAACTCCGCCCGCGCTCACCCCTCAAATACAAATATTACACGTTGCGTAGGAAATGCACCAGGTCCGGAACGAATGCATGAATGCCCCCGAGGAATTAAGAAAGTCGGCGCTTTTCATTCTAAATGCTAATGGGGCTGCGCTTCCACTAGCTGCGAGTTTCGGGGGCCAGGGGGTCAAGCAAACAAAAAGGCACAGTGGAAGTAAGACCGGCGCTGGAAGCCAGGAGACCAGACGGGCGACGCTTGCGGCTGCTGGGGCGGGCGGAGGGAGGCCCCCGGGGCTCAGCGGGCTCCCCGAAAGTGGGCGGCCTCGAGGCTCGGGGCCACCCGGCTGCCCGGAGGGGGCACACTGCCGAGCGCGGCTCAGGGGAGAGTGTCTCCGCGCACAGCCTCAACGAAACTTTGCGGCTGGGATCGCCCCTCGGCGGGCCTCGGGGAAGGCTCCGCGGGCTCCCAACTCCGGCTTGTAGCGCCCCCTTGGCCCGGTCCCTTCCACAGCTCGAGGGGTGGGAACGTGGAAAACCCCCCCAATACCTCGGTGGTGCGCGGGCCGCGAGGGTCGTATAAGTTTCGTTCCCCGCCGCCCCTGCGCCCGGGGCTTGCCTGCAGGAAGAGAGAGCGGCCCGGGGCGCCCCCCAGGTCCGCGGGGCGCCGCCTCACCCCCCTGGGCCGCCAGGAAATGGGGATTCCCTTGCCGTCCCCGGTCCTAGCGGCTCGGACCGAAAGCTTGCGCTCGCTCCTGCGCGGGCACCCACGGACCACCCTCCGGCTGCAGCACCCTCTTCCCGTGCCCCTCCCCCACGCATCTCCAGCGGGGGGTCTCCAGCAACCCCCACCCCCTCCGCGGCAGGTGCCTGCATCCTCCCGCCACCCCCGGGAGGCCTTTCCAGCAGTCTTTCTCCCAGCGCCGTCTCTGACTCGGGCGGGCGGGGGCCGCGTCTCCCCCAGGAAGGTGCTCCCCGCCGGCTCCCGGCGATCGCGGGAGAGAGCCGCTCCGCCTTTGGCAGCGCCGAGTTCAGCGCCCCACGGCTCTCTCCGCCCCCCAAACGGCCGGTTACCAAGGCAAAGCCGCCGCGCGGGGAAACACGCTCCGCCGCGCCCGCCCGCGCCCGCCGGGGCCGGGAGCGCCGAGCCTCGGGCTTGTAAATTAGGAAGAAATAACTACCTCTGTCAAAGCCCCTTTCTTTCTCGTGGGCAGGCGAAAGGAACACCCCCGTGTTCCCCTCCCGGCGGTGAAGTGTGTGGGGGAAACCGTGAAACGCACCATTGTGACCCGGGCTCCTCCGCGGAGTTTCCAGCCCTGGGGTGGGGGGAGGCCGGGGGCGGCGGGGGGGCGGGGGCGGGAGGTGTGGAGGAGAGACGGACAGAAAGGGAAAGACAGAGATTCTCAGAAAGATCGAGAGAGCCGCAGCCCGGCCGCGGGGCGAATTTCGGCCAGCGCGCAGCCCAGGGCAGGGGGCGCGGGCGGCCGTGGCCTCTGGGCATCTGGGTGAGCTCAGATCGCTCCATCAACTCTTACTTCATTCATTGTGCCCAGTGGCCGCGCTGGGCAGCTTTTACTTTCCCCAACTCGCCTCGTTTAAATACTTATTCTTCCGGGGTGTGGGGGGGGGAGTGGGGAGGAGATCCCGGGATGGATTCGCGATGCAATGACGGAACAGCTCCCTGCACCTCTCCCCGGGCACCCTAAGGCCCTGGGATCATAGCCCGAGATTTCTGATCGCCAAACTCCTTGCAGCTCTTCCCTCTGGAGAATCCGGAGGCAAAATCCTAGGCAATCTCCAAAGACGTTCTTTGAAATCTAGGGGCCAATGCTTTCTCCCTGACTGCTGTCCCGAAGCCCCCGCCAGGTTGGAGAGGGACAATCTCCGCCGGCCGCGCTCGCACCACCGCTCTCCTCTCACCACCCAGAACTTTCATTTCGACCTAGCGCAACTTCTCCAAAGGCGCGAGTACTGTCACTCAAGAGTGAAACCTGACTTTCCCGCACTGAGCCCAGGATGGGAGGAGAGGGACACTGTCCCCACGCGTGCCGGGGCACCGGGCGCAGCAATTACATCCAATTACCTCCGGAGGTAAAAGTGTAAAGCGGCAAGTCGGCGACGCCGGGCAGACGTGCCTCGCGGAACCCCAGGCTCATAGCAATACAATAAGCTACGATCCTCCAATTCCGCCCGCTTCCCTGGGAGCCTCCGAGCGCCTCTGCAAACTCCGGCCGCCGCTGCCCGGCCCCTGCCCTCCTGAGCTTCCTCGCAGGCAACCGGTTCCAGAGTCACCATTAGGGCCATTCGCTTGGACCCACCAGAGCCTCTGTTTTCAATCCTTCTTAAAAGGCAGGAAAATTACTGCCGTTCATCACCGTTGCTGCAACTCCCTGCCGCCGCCGCCGCCGAGAGCATCATTACCATGACAACTAGAGCCGAAATACCCTGGATTACATCGCCGGAGCTGCCACCGCACAGATCCCGGTCCTCCTCTTTGTTAGAGGCTTTTCGCCTTTCTGGGTGGGGGGAGGCATCCCACGAGCGCCCAAGGCCCCCTGCGGGCCCACTCGCGGAGGGGGGTAGTTTCAGATCCGAACCCACCTGCCGCGCGGCAAGACAAGCCCCGGCCAGCGCGCGCGAGGGAAAAACCCGCAGCTCAAAGTTGTCAATTTCGGGAGCGCCGCTTTCCAGCGCGCCAACTTTTTAGCAAGTGCCCCGAGGAACCGGGCGGATCGCATACGTACTTGAGAGCTGTGGCGGTTCCGTCTTTAGAGCGAGTTTCTAGAGAGCTGTCCCGAAATCTGCACTAGGGGGGAGTCGCAGCTGCTGTCCCGGCGGGGCTGCCGCGTCCAAACCCAGCGGCTCCCGGAGGCGGTGAGCGGCTGGCGGGGGAGGCTGCGGTCCCGACTCATGGGAGGGCACCGCCGAGGGGCTCCGCGGGCGTCCGGGCTCGGGCCGCCGCCAGGGGGGAGGATGCCGCCGCCGATGCCACCTCCACGGCCACCGCCGGCGCTGTCAGCGTTGCCAAGTGAGCCCGGGAGGGGCGTCCGGCAGCGGCGCCGCGCTGCACCGGCGAGGGCGCAGGGCGCGAGGGGTGTGAGCGCGCGGGCGAGAGTGGAGCGTGTGTGCGCGCGGGGCTGTGTGTGCGGGTGAGGGAGCGGGTGTGAGCGCGTCTGTGTGTGCGGAGCGGAGGAGGAGCAGGCGCTGGAGGGGTGGGGGGCGGGGGGCCGGAGACTCCGCTCTCCCGGCTGCGCGCTCGCTCGCCCGCTCGGCACGTCATTTATGCCACTGGAGCCCTAGCGGCCTCGCCATAGAGTGCCTGGAATGCGAGACGTCAATGTGACGCCATGGGACGCTACGTCACCCTCCTCCCCCTCCCCGGGCCCGGCCGGTTCCGCGGGTGCGAGGGAGGGGGTGTGCGCGCGCGCGCTCCCCGGCCCTTCGCACGGCCGCACAATGGAAACTGCGGCGCGCGGCCCGGCCCGGGGCCCGCTCGGGGGGCGCGCGGCCCGCCCCGCGCACGAGTGCGACCGGGGCGCGCGGGCCCGCCCAGCTGTCAGGCCCGGGTGGAGCCGCGCGGGAGGGGAGCAGCTGGCGCGCCTCCGAGGCCGCCCCCAGGGCGCGGGGGCCCCCGGGCGCTTTCCCCGGGCAGCGCGCCCCGGGAGAAGGCAGCCACGCGCGCGGCCGCCCTGCTGGGTGCGGAACGAGCCGCACGTGCGAGCGAGCGCCGGCCGGGCCCCCTCCCCGCAGAGGCGGACCCCTCAGCCCGCGCTTGCACTTCTCGGCGGGGCGCGGACCCGGCGCCCTCCCGCCTCCCGCCTCCCGAGCTCAGCATGTGGAAAGCAGCCCACGGGACTGTTAGTCAGCCCCTCGCCCGCGGACCTGCTCTGCTGTCCCGGGCCACGTCTGTCACGAAAGGGCTGTGCCGAAAGCCCGGGCGGCCGTGTGAGGGCAGCGCCTTCGCCCGGCCCCGGCGGACTCGAGGGCGAGTCGGAGGCCGGAAACAAAACGAAACTTCACCATAGCGCCTCCGCGCCCCACAAGTTGCCGTGGAGGGAAACCACTTCTTTGGGGCACGGGTTCTTTGAGGAGAAACTCTGGGAGGGCGCTAACCCCCCGCGGCCCTCTTGACTGAGATGTGACATTTTATTTCTCTGCCCCTCACAGCCTTGGTGTGTGTGTGTGTGTGTTGGGGGGCAGGACCCGATGGTCGGCGGTCCAGGCTTCAGGTTCCCAGAAGGTTCGAGTTCGGACCAGAAACTCGAAAGCAAAGCTGGTCCCCAACGGCTTTCACCCGGACCCAAGTCCTCGCCTCCCCCGCAGACGGGGACGGGCGTGGGGAGGCCGTGGGAGGAGGCTCCGAGAGTTGACCCGGCCGAGCGGAGCGGGGCCTCCGCGCGTTCCCGCCCAGCCTGGAAGGGAGGAGGGCGCTGCTGCCGCGCAGCCGCTCAGCGGCGGGAGGGGGGGCGCCGCAGCCGCGCGGCGCTGACGCACGCGAGGCGCGTGATTGACGCAGGCGGTGTTACTAAATCGGGCGCTTGGCCGGGCCCGGGCGCCGGCGCGCGCCGCCGAGAGCCGAGTGGGTTCCCCTCGGTCACCCCCCGCCCCTTCTCCATTCAGCGCGGCGCGGGGCGGGGCCGGGCGCGCGGGGCGGGGCGCGCGCGCGCGGCCGCGCCGGGATCCGGCCGAACCAAATATAGTCGGGCCTGGCTATTTTTAGCCGGGCCCCGGGCGCGCGCGCGCCGCGTGAGGGGGCGCCCTGACCCCGCCGGGCGTGCGGCGGGGGCGGGGGCGGCGTCGCCATCTTGAACTCGGCGGTGCCGCGGCTGGTGACCGGCGACGCTGGGCCGGGGTCGGCGCCGGGGGTCGGGGTGAGTGAGGGGAGCCGCGGGGCAGCGGGGGACGCGGGCGGCGAGGAGCGCGGAGCGGGAGGCGCGGGGTCCGGCGCGAGGCGTGGGCGTGTGCCGGGCGGTGCTCCCCGCCCGCCCGCGGGCCCCGCGGTACTGCCCCTCGGCGGCCCGGCCGGCCCGGAGTCGCCTGGGGGCGGAGCCGCCCGCGGCCGCCACTTCCTGGGAACCGGGGATATCCCTCCCGGACGTCACGGAGGAGCCGAGGCGGCGGTGGCGGCCCGGGGCTCATCCTGCACTTGCATCACGGGTGCAGCGGCAGCTGCTGCTACTCTTTGTGGCTTTTTCCCCTGTTGAGTAACTGCTTTGTTAACTGAAAATGCCATGACGGGCCAGTGTGATCACCAGCTCCAGACCTCAAAGAAAGTGAAGCTGTCAGGCAAGAAAAGGGAGACTCCCCTCGCCGGCTGCGATGGTATCTGGTGGGTGGGTGTGTAGAGAAGCACTTGACAGTTTCCACGTACTACTCCTAGACTAACTTCACCCCCAAGAAGGTTTAAAAATACTTTTATTTCCATGCTGTAAAAATTTCATGTGTTCTGCACCCCACCCAGTCCCCCTTCAATTTATAATCTCATGCAGAACCGGAATCACTGTAAAATAGGGACCCTATAATTAGATAGTTTTGAGGAAAAAATGACATCTTTCAATGAATTAATTGAATGAACTACATTTTCTAAGAGTGAGTGTGTATAGGATTCTTGCCCACTCAGGGTAGTTAGGAAGCTCCTAACCAAGTTTGCACATATAAATTGGGATCTCTCAGTGACAGTTTCAAATCTTTATCCTTGTTTACCTTAAACAAACAAACATACAAACCCCAAACCATCCCTTGTTAAGAATCTCTCTCCAGGGAAAGCATTTCTCTCTTGGGTGGGTGTGTCTTTCTGGATGTCTGTCTCGGTTAATTCTGGGTTTCCCCCTCCCCTTTTCCCCCACCCTAGCTTGGTTTACCTTCTTTCCTTCCTGAGTATCAGGCCACCAATACCTGTTCCTTGACTGCTCTTGATCAGGCTGTTGTCTGATGTGGCTGAGCCAATCCAAGTGCTCCTGGCTTAGTACTCCTCTGGGTGAAGCTGTTGGACAGGCTCCAATGGTCATTGATAAGTAGCAACTTTTTTGCACTCAGATAGTTATGAAGGCAGAGACAAAGTTCCGGTGCAAACTGGGACATCATACTCTGCTTAATCTTAAGTCCCTAAACACATGTGACTTGTTAAGTGACCTCAAAAGGAATTAATTCTTTTCTCTCCTTTTTTTTTTTCTTTTCCCAATTAACGCCTATACCTTTTCAAAAGTCAGATTTACTAGAAACCAGGCATATATTCTGCAAAGCATATGTGATATGACTTTCAGTAATCCAAATTACTGTTTTGATCACAATATTTGTTATTAAGTGAAATTTAGTAATTTATACTATTTAATCTCTTTCAGGAAATCAAATAGGATAAGATTATCTTAATCTGTGAAATGTTGAAAGGATACCTGGTTTGGTCCTTTTTCTAGAAGAGGAATTTTCATGTGTGGCCTGGTTTACACACACAACGCAATGAAAGCAGTTCGTTTCTGTTTTCATGAAATTTATGTAAGCCATTATGTTAAAGTCTTTCTATAAAGTGACTATTACAGAATCACTGGATAATTACCTCTCATTTTGTTTTGGTTTTGTAGGTCTAAGTCTGCCCACACAAGAGAGTGTGCTCTTTCTCTTGGAAAATAAAACATGAAATTTGGAGAAAATGTATTGTGTTTGACATAAAGCAGCATTTTAAAAGTTGCTTTAAATACTCTTCTGATTAAGCAATGACATATGCTTTTGTTGATTTTGCTAATATGTAAAGATGATGATAAGTCTTATTTTGTAATGCAGAAATTACACTGGTGAGGAAAAGTGAAATAAAAATGCAAGCCAGAAGCTGTTACCTAAGGTAAAAATAGGAAGGAAAAATAAAGGAATGTGTGTAAATGCAAGTGTTTTGTAGATTCAACGTAGAAGTTACATACTTAATTTAGAAACTTTAGCATACACTGATTTATATGTACTTCAGACGTAAGTGGTTCATGAACCTGCGGCTGTTGTATTAGTTTTCTACCTGGCCTACTTGCAAAACCATCCCTTCTTTATCAATCTTATCATTGCTAAATTAATCTGCCTAAAGTATGGCTTTTGTTATATCACTCTCAGGCTCAAAAGGCTTCAGCAGCTTCAAAATAAAACCCAAAGGCCTCCACATTCTGCTCCCTCCCCCCCTCGAGAATGTCTTTGTCCTAGCCAAACTGGTATCCTCACTGTTCTTCATACATCCTTTCCGCCTCCCACATTTGTTCGTAGTTTTCCTTTTTATGGCATTCCCTTCTTCCCCTTCTCTGCTTATTGAAATCTCACCCTTCCTCTTAAACTCAGCTCAAGAAGTACACTTGGACTGTGTTTTAGTCTTTCATAAAGTTCTTATTTTACCACCTTCTTTTTGCCCTTTTGTGTCCATAGCTTATTCCCGTCAGACTAAAAGCTTCAGAAACATGCCTGACACGTCTTTGAAATTTCCGTGGCACCTAGAAATGTTCAGCATAGAGAGTAAATATTCATAAATATTTCCTCCTCCCATCTAAATTTGAATATGAATAGAGAGCAGCCATAACAAATTATATGGGTTCAAAAATTCTTGGCATGAGTGGATATATATGAGATCATACATTCGTTATTTCTTCACCTCAACTTTTGGTACTCCTAATAAAACATACCTGTCACAAGCCCAGACAGCTGCTTGAGGACACAAAGACATTGCAGTTGGGCTTGTACCTATTAGATCTGTGTAGGAAGTTTTGCTGTGATTTTTTTTCCTGATAGACTTTTGGTTTGACTCTGAATCTACCCTTTTCCCCTTTTATTTGCACTTTGTCTTCGACTGCTTCCTGTCACTGATGAAGGGGATGCTGTAGGCTAGGAAATGTTAATAGCAACTTCTTTTTCTTTTAGAAATGTTTCTGAAGGTTTAGAAAAGCGAGAACCATGACATCTGTGCATAACCAGTTAAATATAAAAATTATTGAATTTCTTATCCTTTCCAAAATATATTTAAATAGTTTTCTATGACACTGTACATATGCTGAGGTAAACTGGGCAGAGATTTGGGAATTATGATGATTTAGAATTTTTAGGTAGAGGCCCTTGTGACTTGGAATCTTAAAATCTACTTTAACAAGGGAAAAGTAATATAGTAAATCAGGAAAGACTTTATGTATTATAGGAAATTTCAGGAAAAGAGTAAAAACCTGAGATGGAAAGATTATATAACAGCATAAGTGCTAATACTATTTTGAAATCTCATTAAATAATATTTTTACATCTATTAGTAATAACAGGACAGACTTGCAGTCTGGTTGAGAAGATACTTTATTTCTTAGTCATGTTTTCCCCACTTGCCAGTAAACTCTGGAAGACCTCAATAATTTGGGGAAGAAAAGTTATTACTCATGTGATAAATCAATTCAGGATATTATTTAGGCTTATGAAATAAGATCTGCATTTCAGCTAGAGTTGATAGGTGAAGTAAGATACCTTTTCCCTCACGGAGCAGCATAACCCCTTCCCTTCACCCTAATTCTGGGGGGGGGGAAAAAAAAAAGGAAAGATTGCCAAACGCACAAGTTGAGTTCCTTTCACACATTCTCCAAGAGTGAGAATCTGTAGATCACAGAGAGCACTGGGCTTTGCTCAGAGGCCGGGGTCCAGCTTTACTCCATGGAGCTGCCCAACCCTGGATACGTTCGCGCGTTTTCTAGGGGCCCAAGCAGCGCTGTCTGCAAAAGGAGGGTGTTGGGCTCACTCTCTGGTCTGTAAGGCTCTTCCAGGTCTTCGGTTGAATGGCTTCTTCAGGCCAGTGGGGTCTTATGAATCATGAGCCCGCGCTGTCCTGGTCTCCTCAGCCCCACGCCCATTGCAACGGTAAGGAGGCTCATGAACTCTTCTGGATTACAGACACGCCCCTGGTAGTAAAAACCTCTTCAACAGACTTGGCTGCACAGGAATTAACCGTACTCATTGAGTGGGATATTCATGGATGGAGAGAGTTAATGTACTGCCAACATAACTTTCTCCTGTCCGTAAAATGAAAATGAGCAGAGACCTGGGTAGTCCAATAGTCGTTTTATATTTAGCTTTGGAATTTGTTTTTGTTGACACATCTGAAAATGCATGAGTCACAAATTGACTTCATACAAGTTGACAAACTTTCATTGGAATGGATCTATTGTTTGCGCTTCTTCAGTGTTTCTCTGTTCTTTGCTGCATGCTAGGCATAAAGTCTCTCAAGTGTAGCAGCAAGGCAGAACTGCCTTCTTTTTGCCTTTTTCTATCTCCTTTCACAGTGTGAGTAAATAGAGAAAGTGAAAGATTAAGAAGACAGATCATAACGAAAGTACCAAGTGGGTATTAAGTTGGAGAAATGTTAGCAAAGCAAGCAGGGAGAATACATTAAATTCTATTTGCAAACTTGTGATTTACGGGTAAATAAGAGCTGACTTTATGATAGTGGGAAATATCTGAATTTTAACACATTGCAAGTTCATGTATATCTAAGTTGGGTTTGGAACAGAAAAACATGGTTTGTCCATTAATTTAGGGTTATGTTTTAAATGCCTGTTCCACCTATTTAGGTATCTGGTTTCCTACTTACATCATATAATTAGTAACATTCTGATTTTTTTTTTTTTTTAAAACCATAATACATTTTCCAGTATTAATTCTGCATGTTTGTAGTTCACTACTGGAAAAATTCCTCCCTAACATCTGTTCTGAATTAGTTCCCTTTCCCAGTTATGTTTTGCTGTTTTATCAGTCGTGGCGATGAGAACAGAAAGCTATACTTTAAATATCTCTGATGTTCTTTGGTAAAATTTTCTAATTTTCTGCAAATGGTTGCCTTATTTTAAATTTACATCGTTAAATCACAATGTATATGTTCACTTTTTTTTTTTTAAACAATAGAATAAACTGGATAGAATTGAATATCTGCTTGTCATAGTGTCATAAGCACTTTATGATTGTCAGATGGGCTTTTTAGTGATGTTTCCACATTTCAAAATTTTTCTGAGAGGAGCTTATATCATCTTCAAATCTTCTGAAATGGCCTTTTATTTAAATTATTTGTTCTTTGGGATGAATATTCTTTGGGATGACTTTGTTGAGCACTTTAAAGCAGTTCTTGGCACAGAGTAGGCGCTCAGTCAACACTCGGTGGATGAATGAAACCAGCTTCCAAGAAGCTTTATTCAAAATATTCTATTTTCTTCATCCTAACCACCCTGGTGGCCTTAGGAACTTCTCTGAGGCAGTTTCACTCAGGGATTAGGCATGAGAGGAGAGCACTGTGCTGCTGTGAGCCCACTGCCCTGTCACACCAGGACAGCTACTCTACAGAGACTTCTTTTCGCCTGTAGTGAGAGCAGTACTCCTGAGTTATACTACCCTGCAACATCTGTACTTGAACTAAGAACCAATTCAGGAGGTAACCTAAGGGATTGTTGCACTGCTTCTTGACCCCAGTCACCCCCAAACTTTAACCTCCAGCTTATCTCTTTAGTTGGATGTGCCGCTTTTGCTATGATACTATCTCACGATTGTGTTCGTCCCTCTTTTCTTCACTGTCCCTGCCCTGGGCACATGCAGCCTGTTCATCAGTGAGCTCCTTGCCTCTAGTCATGAGATTTTCAACTGTCACTCTTACTTTACTTTCCGGTTGGGGATGCCACTCTTCAACACCTCAAGTGCACAGACACTTGTCTGCTATTGATCACCCATAGGCTGAGGCACCCAAATGTAGAATACTAACTAGGAACTTGAATTCTGTCTCCCTTAAAATATCTAAACATTTTAAGATTTAATTTTTGAAAAGATGATACTGTTATATAATTCAAACAACAAAACATTTTGCTTCCCTTCCACTCCTATCCTCCATCTACTTGGTTCCCATCCTTCCGGAGTTTTTAAGGGCATATCCAAGCCAATAAAAATACAAATTCTGTTTTCTTTCTTTTTTTTTTTTTTAAAGTGGAAGTTTATTATGTGCATTTCTGCCTTTTTTCACTTAGTGTGTCTTGGAGTTCTTTCTGTAACAGTGGAAAAATATCCAAGATAGGTTTCACTTAATGATGTAACTTGGAGATCTATTCCATATCATTGTGTGTATATATTACAGTTTATTTAACTAGTCCCATATTAATGTATATTTGGGAAACTTTTAGTCTTTGCTATTACAAACAATGCTGCAATAATTACTTTTGTTACATAGACTGTTTTATACTTGTGCAAAGGTATTTGTAGGGTAAATTCCTAGAACTGGAATTGCTGGACCAAAGGATATGTACCAGACTAGTTTGATCAGTACTGCTAAATTGCCTCCAGAAGGGTTGTACAATTTACCCTACCAGAAATACACAATGCCTGATTATCCATATTCTTGCCAATAAAATACACTATTGACCTTTTGGAATGTTTTCCAATCTGATAGGTGAAAAATGGTATCTTAGTGTAGTTTTAATTTCTGTTTCTCTTGTGAGTAAGTTTGAACATCTTTCCATATGTTTAAGAATCATATTTCTTTTTTTGTAAACTGTCTCTTATATCCCTGGGGGTGGGGGTGGGACATTAAATGCACTTTTGTTGCTGTTTATAATAGGGAGATTATTTGCCCTTTGTGATGCGTCAAAACATTTTTTTTTCCTAGTTTGTCATTTGTTTTTCAACTTTCCTTATGG
Organism: Tolypeutes matacus; assembly: GCA_026826555.1. Lineage (NCBI taxonomy): Eukaryota > Metazoa > Chordata > Mammalia > Cingulata > Chlamyphoridae > Tolypeutes > Tolypeutes matacus. The sequence goes on along the minus strand of JAKSZT010054401.1, from coordinate 3,903,251 downwards.
TGTTTTTGCTATGAGTTTCTTTTTAATGTAGTTGAATTTGTCAGTTTTTTTTTATGACTTCTGAATTTTTTGTCGGTTAGAAAAGCCTTTCCCACTCCAAGGTTATAAAAGAATTTGCTCATATTTTCTTCTACTACTTTTATGGTTTCATATCTTACATTTAACATTTTGATCCATTTTTCTTGGTGTCTGTTGTGAGGGATAGCTCCAACTTTATTTTTTTCCACATGGCTGCTCCCTTGCCCCAATACCGTTTGTGAATAGTCCTCCTTGATGTTGTTTTGCTTCTGGCTGAATAGAAATACAGTTCTCCTCCCTACAGAACACCCCCTTTAATGCAGAGATGTTTCTTACCATGCTTCCTCCCTGCTCTCAGCAACACCAGCAGCCCAGCAGCCTATTAGTGTTTGCATGAATACAGGCTGCTCATGAGGCTCTCCAGGGTGGTCCAAGGAGCAAATGCTGGTTCGGAAGAGGTCCTGACTAGAAGCTGGTTCTGTAGAAGGCGGTAGGAACCCGAGCTGTCTTGTAGCTCTCTCTAGCCATATCACCCAGCTGTTCCAGAAGCCGAAGGCCCACTATCTGGTGCCCTTCTTAGGCCGTCCCATTCTGCTTGTTCCCCTCCATGCAAATGCATGCCCTGTGCCATGCCACCTCTGCTTTGTCTGACACATGAGGGTATTACCTTCTATAATTCGGAATGGGAACCATAATATGCCAACAGTGTGGTGCTGGGTTCTCCATCGTGCAGTGGCCAGCTCCGGAACCTGATTTACAGGGAGAGTGATTGTTGATAAATGATTTAGGGTACCTGCCTCCTAAACTTGAACCCCAGCAGATTAAGTTTTTCATCTAGGGACTCTCAAGAAAACCTCAGCACTGCTTGACCTATGGGAAGGTGTCCAAGCAAGCGGATGAGACTGAATCGACATGTTACCCTAGTTCGCTCTAAGGTTCATGGCAAGTTTATAGTTTCTCCCTGAAAGACTCTCTCTTCCACGTTGACCCACTGCCCCAGGCAATCTTTCCCTTCCAAACTTGTCCAGGCCAACTTGCCTTTTCTTTATTATAGAAGCTTATTATTATTTTATTAAATCAATTTTCTCTATCTTCCAACTTACCCCTGGTGCTGGTAGTACACTCTTTGACTCTTTGACCGAAACCATTTTGACTTACTAACTTGTTTTGGCCAAATGCAAATTAGCTGGTCATCTGGACAATTTGGTTAAAACAGTGATTTAGTCAAAACAATGATTTATTCAAACATATATTTGTAATAATATCCTAAGTTATTAGTTTTTGAGTAGTGTAATTTTAGTGTATTGTGGGGCTAGCCTTACTTTTGGCCCATTTTCTAGGGATTTTTCTAATTTCCCTTCTTTTGTATTTCAGATTAATTTTAAGGCACAATAGCACTTTGTTGCTTGTAATATCAAAAAGTTAAAACAGCTTAACCACCCAACAGTAGGAGATTAGTTGGACAAGCTTGGCCCTAACTACCAGTCAGTTAGAGGTTAATTGGAACAATGAAAACATCTAAAGATAAAATGAAAACATGCTGACTTTGTTGTTTTTCTTTCCCCTTTATTAACAAATGAGTGCATGTGCAGTATAAGACACTCAGAAAAATATAGGTAAGGAATAGAAGGACAAAACAAAAAATAAAGTAATTAATTTACCCAAGGATAACTACTGTTGTCCTTTTTTATCCCTTTAAATGCATTTTATGTACATAAACTCTGCATACTGTTTGTAATCTGCCATGATTTATTTATGCATTGTGCAATTTTTGGATAGTCACTGCTGTCCAGGATTAGATTTTGGTTCCTTTTTGCCTTTTGTCCTGCAGCTAAAGGTGGACTGAACCTCCATTTCTCCACTCCTCCTGTGTTGCTATCCTGGAACCTAGGCCCCAAAGACCTCCCTGCTTGCTTTAAGCGAAGCAGTTTGTAAATGAAGGCATTCCGTGGAGTTAATAAGGGGCCTGGTTCTACGTTCTTGTGGAACTCTGATTATATATAAAATGATTTTTGGAGTTCATACTTTATATATATTATGTGTATATATATGTAAACTGGATGGGGAGAACAAAAAGAAGGGGGGGATTAGTTTGGGCCCCCACTAAAAGAAAGATGAGGCTTTACAGCTGAGGAGTCTATCATCACTGCAGGGAGATTATTTAAAGAGAGATTCTCTGAAACAGAGTTAGCAAATATGTGCTGTATTTGATCAGTCATGGCCTATTTGTCATTGGCCCAGACCCAGCTATAGATCCTTTTTAAAATGGGGTTCTAGGTAGCTATATCCATTGTAGTTGCTGTGAGAGACAAACCTATTTACCGTTCTTGCTCTAAAAAGTTTCGTTAAACTTATTTTTTAAAAAAATAATGGATCAACCAAGAAAATTATGATAAAATGTTTCATATCTGATAACTTTATGATGATGAATGTAGGATGTGAGCAAAGAGTAATTATCTGAATCTCAGGCAAACCACATGCCTCATAGTTAATATCATGGAAGCAGTGTAATTAAATTTTAGATTTGTTCTGGAGTGAAAAACAATGTCACAGTAATACACATGGTTATAAATTGCCCACAGTGTGGTCATGATGAGTGACACCCCAACATCGATTCCATCCCAAGATGATTAATCTAAGCCATCATGGTTAATCCCATTTCCTCTATCAGTGAGGGCTTAGGAATGGCATATAACCTGGCCAGTGAGATTGAGGAGAGTCTGAAGGAGCGCTGAAGAGCTTCTAGGGAACGTTTTCTTGTCCCTAAAAGGAGAGCGAGTATGTCCTCTGCCTCTGGGTGGTGGTATGTATAGCCGAATATGATGGTTGGAATTACTCTAGCCATCTTGGGACAATGAGAGAAACTAGCTTTGGAGTGAAGCTGATATAGATGGGAGAACAGAGAGCTGGAATAAACCTGAGCCCTTGATGACCTTTCTGAATTGCTGATTGTATTGTACTTGGTCTGTTTTACCTCTGAACCTCCAGTTAGGTGAGCTAAAACAGATCCTATTGCTAACAGCGTGATCGGGGATGTTGTCACTCGCAGCCAAAAACATCCTGAATGGTATACCCATTTTGTCTGAAAGAGATTCATGTCGGGAAGCGGCTGTGGCTCAATCAGTAGGGCTCCCGTTTACCATATGGGAGGCCCCGGGTTCGGTTCCCGGGGCCTCCTGGTGAAGGCAAGCCCGCCCGCACGGCGTGGTTAGCTGACCCAGCGAGCACAAGCAGCAAGGGGGGGATAAATGAATAAATAAAAATAAAATCTTAAAAAAAAAAAAAGAGATTCGTGTCAAGTGAACTTGATTTTATTCTGATAGATTTCTTTCTAACGAAGTTCTTCCCTTCTGTTTTCTAGCTTCATAAAATGGATGCAGATTCTAACTGGCCAAATCTCGTTACTGTCTCTTCTAGGGAACTCTGCCCTAGACCACCAGGGCTCTTCATAGAAACTAGCAAGGGCTCAACCAGCTCCCACCATTTCTCTTGGGTCATTCCAGTGTCAGGTGGTACGACTGCTTCTGCTGGCCATTCATTCCTCCTTTTCCTGACTTTGATTCTGATTTATGGCTTTGGTCTTGGTCCCCGATCCTGCTTATTTTGTGTCTTATGCCTGACCTAAAGATTATTTAATACATTTATTTTCCTCTCTTCCTTCTCCCATCCCCTACTCTTTCCCCTTGTCTCCCTTATCTGTGCCTTTCTCATAGGAAACTTTGTGGCTAGTAAAGCTTTTTCTAAGCAGATGTATAATCATTTTCAGGAATAATAGTTAAACTAAGTAATCATTCAGTACTTGTCCTAGACTGGTATGGTAAAAAGGAAGACTAGGTCAGCACATGGTCCATTTTCTCATCCAGTGCCTTTTATTTATGGCACAGAATGAGTAGAGCCAGAAATGGTCTAGGAATCAGGGTACCTGAATCTTAGTTGTGGGCTTTGCTATTTGCTATCCAAAATCTTGGGCAGATTGCTTAAAGATAGTGTCTTTGCTACTGTCTAATTTTTTTCATATTACTATTGTTCAAATGAAATAATATGAACATAGAAAATGAAAAAAATCTTTTTTTTTTTTTTTTTTTTTAAAGAATACTGAGCTTGGTTGGATTTTATGATTATTTCCCAATGAATCATGTCAGTCTTTAGAATCAGGTCTGCGTAGCTTGATTGTAGAAAGGCAATGGGGTATGATGTGGGGCAAAGTAATGCAAGTAATTAGGGATTGAAACTGAGACTTGACAAAGAAGAAAAGGCCACACAATAGGGAAGAGGGAAATAAAGGTCAGGATGTTAATTTTGAGGCTTATTTCTTACTGTTCAGAATCTGCTGAGCCAGATTAGGAGAAAGAGAAACCAATAGAAGAAACACCCCCCTCTAGTGGCAAGGGGCCAGGTTCTACACTTGGTCGCTAAGATGGGTGACTGGGGAATGGATGGCTTCTTAGAATGTTTCTTAAGGAGAATCCTGAGGATCTAGATTAGGGTTTTTAAGGAGGATCTTTACCTCAAGACTTATCAGGAGAGTTACCATGTTTCACAGAATAACTTTCTATCTTGACACTCTCCTATGGAATTAATTGTCTCACAATATAAAGGCTACAATTGTTGGAAGAGGTTCACCATGTACTTTTGTGTAGGCCATTTAGAGATAATGAGAATTGGGAGGCCTTTGTTCCTAAACTTCTTATGAGTCTGGGGTGGTATGGTAGGTCCCTTGATGATCCCATCTGCAGGAAGATGAGACCGATATTTAAGGTTGTGGACAATGTCGTAGAGCACTGTTCATCTCTATTCATACATGATAGTGCCTGAGGATTTCCTAAGTATAATTTTTAGTTTGAAATTTTCAGTGGCGATCGTGACAACCAAATGTTTAATCTGCCTCTTTGAAGTGACAATTGCTACCTATGGATGAGCAGTGAAGTTAAGTATGTTGATTGAAATACCATATTACCCACAGTTCTGTGGCCTAGTAGGAATGTCCCATGCTTTGTTGAAGGGCATTTCATCTTAAGGTTGCATGTTGTTCATCATGATTGCAAGTGATTACTTCTTTTACATATCTCAGAGTCTCCTGAAGTTTTTCACTATTTCAACCTCTGTTTGGAAGGAATTATTTTACATTTACTCAAAGATCTCCGAAGAGGCAACATTTCCGAGAACAAAATTTTTATGGCACTCTGTGTTAGGATGAAGGGAGATTTGAATGCCATTCAATGCCAACACAGAAGAGCATGATTAAGACACAAGAAAACAAACTCTGGTACAAGACTGCATTTTCCAAGTACTCTTTCTTTATATTTAATATCAAACTTCCTTGCTCTGTAGGGAGGAAATTTGAAGCTTTCAGTAGACAGCCTCTCCACAATTTAGAAGGTGTTGGATGAAGTTCCTTGTGAACTAATAATGGGAAAAAAATTCCTAGAAAATATAAACTTGCACATGGATGAAGTGATGTTGTAGAGTTGTAAAATGAATTTTTGGGCATAACTTATGGAACTAGTGTTCTTAGTTTATGGTTATACTTCATAAATATACTTTGTTTCAGGAAAGAAGAATTAGGACTAGCAGTAGATCAGGACCCACCTGTTGGGGGAAACCAGAAGGAGGAGGAAGAGGTTATTAATGTGTTTATTCTCAGCTGAGAAAAATTCAGTATGGAATAATTAGGGTCACTTAGAGAAATAATTGGTTATATTATATGCGTTCACAGATAGTGTTGAAAGCAAATCGATTAGAACAGATTTGTTAATATATATGGGGTAATAAACCAATTAGATGGTCTCTTCACTGAATTAGTGTGACAGTAGAAGGTATCTGGAGGATGTGAGATAGATAAGTGGTAATTAGACCTTCTTCATTAAATCCTGTACCAAAAAGATACTGTGTGCATTAGTGACAGCTTAATTTTAAAAATGAAATTTGATATTAAGAATTGATACAATGTTGGCATTGCTAAACTTAGCTGAAGTAGTGGTTTGTGTAAAGAATGGTGGCAAGTGGGCTTTAATAAAGAGCCCAGGCACCAAACCTCATTTGAAATGACAGATAGTGTTAGAACAATAATTCACATTTGTATAGGGTTTGACAGTATTCTGATTCTTTTGATTCTTATAATAGCTCTGGAAGATAGTGGTTCGGGTTTGATTATCCCACTTTTACAAATAAGGCAGCGGAGGCTCAGAGAGGTTAATAGATTCAAGCAAGAGCAAATGGAGTAAATGACAAATGGGACTTGAACCCAGGGCTCCCTACCCAAACACCTTTTGTTCACTGCATTAGTTTCTCGTGGCTGATGTAACAAATTACCCCAAACTGGGAGGTTTAAGACAACAGAAATGTATGATTTCCCAGTTCTGAAGGCTCTGGAGCAACACTCTGTTCCTCCTGGAGACTCCATGAAAGCCTGTCCAACTTCTGGCAGCTGCTGGCATTTCTTGACTTGTGGCCACGTCGCTCCAGTCACTGCCTCCGTGGTCACCTGGACTCCTTTCTTCTGTTCTGTATCAGTCTCAAATCCCCTCTGCTTTTCTCTGCTGAGGACATTTGCCATTGGACTTAGGGCCAACCCAGCTAATCCAGGGTGACCTTCTCTCGGGATCCCTAACTGAATTACATCTGCAAAGACCCCTTTTCCACATTAGAACAAATCTGTGAATTGGTCACAGATTCTGGGGATCAGGGCATGGACAGATCTTTCTTGGGGGTCACCATTCACTTCCCTCCATTCACGATGCCATTCAATGCTCTGTCTTCCTTTTAGATTGAAGTTATAGTCTCTGTCTGGACATGGCAAGTAGTAGACCAGGGAGTTTTGAGTTAGCATGTAAAGAGGAACATCTAAAATATTTCCAGTTGGTTCTTGTCCTCAGTAAGTGCTTGTGAAACTTTCACTGGTCAAATGATTTGGGTGTAAGTTGGAGAGTCAGTCGGTGTAAAGCAGAAAATGTGATATTTTCTCAAAAGGAAGTCAACTGGCAATGCCTTGGCAGAAATTCATATTAAAGTAATTAACTCAAGAGTTCCATAAAATAGTTGTACTAGGTTTTACATTGGCAGACCTATAAAAAATGGGACTAATTAAGTTAAAATAACATCATATTGCGATTAGCAATATTAAAAGTTGACTTTTTTGTTTCTCGTGTGAGTCATGATACATTTTGTTAATGGTTTTAGTCAGTTTCTTAAATCATATGGGTGTTCTAAATTGGTTCTTATATAAATTTATTTATTTACAAAAGGAAAAAATACTTTGTTTTAAAATCTTTGGTACAAGTCATTATTTGCCACTGTAAGGCTCAGCACAGATGCCAGCAGTACAGAAATGACCAACAAGGAAAAAACTTAGTGTGTCTTATTCACAGTTATACATCCCTGGTGCCTGAACAGTTGCTGACGCATAGTAGGTGTGCTCAAAAATATTTGTTGAATGAATAATTTATTCATTTTAATTATTTATTTATCAGGTACCATCCATTTTACTTTATGGAGGGTTAGCTGCCACTGACATTTATGGATGGCAGTAAGGCCTCTTGGTTGTGGGAGGGTCCCCACTCCCCACTGACCTTTAAGAGACTCCTCTATGAGCCCCTCTACTCTGACAATGCCCACAACTTTTCCAGTCTGATAATCCTACGCTCCAGGCCAAAAACGTGGTTGTCCTTTGTTCACATTCATAGGAATAAGGCAGTGAGATTCCTTTTGCGCTTTGGTGCCCTTCTCACTGGCATGGAGCTCGGTGCCATTACATTAGAGGTGTTGACGTGGGGCCTGTTGCCCAGCTCTTCAGACAATTAGTGGCACACGCTGAGCTCTGGGGAGGGTTCAAGGCTTTTGCCCACTCAGAAGTCTCTGGAGTTGTGACTCTGATGTAGCGTTCAGTGCTGCACATCAAGTGCAGTGGGTCTAGCTTGTTTACCATGTGCCAGGCTCTTACCTGCATTATCTCAGAGACTGCTTCCAGCCAATCTTAGGAGCTAAGCATGGTCATCGCCCCTATTTTACAGAAGCACAAAGGAGTTAAGCAACACGTTCAGGTTCACGTCAAGATTTGAACCCGTGCTCTTAGCCATATCTCATGCCAACCTGATACTCATTCACTTGTAAGTAATCTGTTCTCTCTGTCTGAGAGCTTATATTTTTTCCTTATTCTTATAAGTTCAGGAATTTCACCAGCTTACAGCTAGGCATATGCTGTTTTTTCATTTATCTTGCCTGGCAGTGAGTCCTTCTGAGTCGACAAATCTAGTCTCTTACTGAAGGAAGTTTTCTTGTGCTATGTCTGGATTATTACTTTCTTCAGTAAGGTGCTTGCTCCTTTATTTGCAATTAGGCCTCCTACACCTGCCCTCTAGCTCTCTCTTCTTTTCATTCAGTATTCTCATTTCTTGTTTTTGCTCTGCATAGTGTGATAGCTCATTCACTTACTTTGCCAGATAACAAGTTTGTTCTTTGGAAGGGTCTGTTCTACTTTTTACTTCCTCAATTGAACTTTTACATTTAAATCATGTTTAAAGAATTCCAGCATCTATTATTTTTTTCTGGTTATTCATTTGCGTTCAGCAGCATATAAAAATTACCATAAATAAAACAAAAAAGACTAAAAAAAATTACCATAACCACATAAACACAGTTTGTTTTAGGAATGTGAGGCTATTTCAACATTTGGAAATATTAATGTAATATATCACTTTAATAGATGTAAGGAAAAAAATCTGAGGATACTTTCCACAGATACTGCAAAGGTATTTGGTAAATCAACACCCATTTCTTGATAAAAAAAACAAATAAAAAAACAGCTCTTAGTAATCAGGAAATGAAGGATATTTTCTTAACAGCCAGTGTCATACATAACATTGAAATATTTGTGCAACATTTCACAAATATGTCCTTAGACCGGTGGGCCTGGTGTTTTATGTAAAAAGGACTTCATGCTGTATTAGTTAGGGTCATACAACATTTTATAATGAACTCTTAACATTTCAGTGGCTTAATGCAATAGAAATTTATTTCTCAGTGTAATAGTCCACGTGGATGTTTCTGGTTGGTAGACAGTTTTTCTGCCTATGTGGTGATTCAGGGACTCAGGTTCCCTACATTATGGGGCTCTATCATTTTTTAGGGTCTGTAAATCTTCTGGTTCCAACTGGTGGAAAGGCAGAGAGGGTGGAGAACACAGACTTTGTTTCCGGTTACCTTGGCCTGGATGTGACACTCATCATTTCTGTTCCCATTCCATTGGCCAGGACTAGGCATATGACTTCACCTGTCTGCAAGGTGTGGGTGGGGGGATGGGAAACAGCATCTGGCTGGGTAAAATATCTCAAAATTTTAAAACTATATGTCCTTTGACCTCAGACTTCCACTTCTAGCAATTTTTTCTACAGATAAACTCACAAATGTGACATTTTAGGGATGTGCCTAGCAACATTATAATAACAAAAGATTGGCTACATCCTGAAGTCCACCAAAGGGGACTAAGTATATAGATTATGTTATATCCATCCAGCACAACTCTCTGCAGCCACTAAAAGGCACAAGGCAGTGATGTGAGTTCTGACTGGGAAGAGAACAGCAAGGTAAAAAACTTGTGTGTATGCATTGCTGCCATTTATTTTAAAGGGAAATATATTCTCATATAGCCATAGAATATTTGTGGAAGGATCACAAAAAACTTATAACTGTGGTTATTTCTGGTTAAACCTATAAGGTAACAGGGTAATGAGAAGGGGTGGGAGTGCTTTCACTGAAGACTCTTTTGTACCTTTTGGTGTGTACCAATTCAATTAAGTATAAAAGACAGTTGTAGAAGTTTAGTAAATACCATGGAAAGATGGTTGTAATGTATCATTGCCTGAGAAAAACAGCTTGCTGAAAAGTATGTACAATATGGTCTCATTGTATAATAAAGAAATAAATAAAATGGCATGTACAAAAATATAAATAGTGGTTTATTCGTTGTGGTTTTTGCTTATCTGTATTTTTAATTTTTCCTGTAATGGACATGTAAGCACCGTCATAATTGAAAACAATTATAAAAATAAGAAGAGCAGCTGTAAGAAGAAATGAAGTCATAAAGCATATGGCAACATATGTACCTGGAGTACATTATGTTGAGTGAAGCAAGCCAGACACAAAAGGACAAATACTGTATGAATGCATTACTATGAACCAAATATATTGTGTAATATATTGTTTGATTAAAAAAAAAAATTATATGTATCCATTACATTTAATTGAGAAATGTATATATTCATCTGTGTTTACTTTTTAGTTTTTAATTGTTTATATTTTCAATTATTAAATGTACAAAATAAAGTTAAAAAAAAAAAAAAAAAAAAAAAGAGAAACACAGTGAACACTTATCCTAGGAGTCCCAGTTGACCCTGTCTTGAAAACTTCCCTCATTTCTCCTGTTGAAATGAGTGAATCCCTCCTTTTTGCTTCCATGCTACATTTTTCATACATTCATCACCGTCTGAATGGCATTATCATGTACACATTTGGCTCACCATCTCTGTCAGCTCTTTCAGGACCTGGATCAAATCAAATTCATCCAAGTTTCCCTCCCTGTGCCTAGAAGAATGTCTCTCTCATAACAGGTGGGCAGTGAATATTGACTCAGTTCTTAAAGCAGAGAGCAGGATGAGGAAAGCGCTTGTTTGCTCTTGTGCAGCCTGTGTCAAGCCAGTGACAAACATCACTGACTCTTTTGTAGATGCCAGTGGCTCATTAGGTGTAGCGCAAAGCAGATGGGCCAAAGGGTTTCCTTTCCGAAATGACATTGGTTGCCTCCAGGGATCCCTGTCTCTACATTCTAAACAAATCAGCGCAGGTCTGTTATAGAAATATATGTAGTGAAAAATGACAAAAAATAAACATAAGAATAACTAACTGCTGGTGACATGGTCCCTGCACTGATTGATACATGACAGTGAATGCCCTGTCCAAAGTGACTCCTATCTCTTGGTATCCATTTGGCTTTTCCAGGCAAACCTGTGTGTGGGACTGGTGGTCATGTGTGGCTTTGTCCTTTTTGATACTCAACTCATTATTGAAAAGGCTGAAAATGGAGATAAGGATTATATCTGGCACTGCATGGATCCCTTCCTGGATTTTGTTACTTTGTTCAGAAAACTCTTGATGAATGAGTTTTCTGAACTCAACTATGAATGAGAAGGACAAGAAGAAAGAGAAGAAATGAAAGAAGAAGAAAGAGAAGAAATGAAATTACCATCTCGCCTTTCCCAGTTTGACTTCCCCTCTCTCCTTCCCTCATTTCCTCTTTGCACTCATTACAAGTGGTATAATTCAGAGCATGTTTCCCGTTTTTCTCTCCATAATACCATTTCTATCCTTTTGCCACAAACCCTTGTAGTACACGTAATTGTATTTTTGGTGTAGGCAATCAAAGATCAGTTATGGATGAGTGAGAAGAAATACGAAATAGAAGGATTGGGAGCTGATGCCATTACTTGCAGCAGTAAGATTTTTAGTTGGAAATGACTTGAGCGTAGGTGGAATATTTGATGATTCAAGGACTCTGAAGTTCCCAACTTTATTGCCATTCTGTCCTTATCCTCCATGTACCTTCTCAGTCGCAGAGGTCTACTTATTATACCCCAAGTTCCTCTAGGGCCTTTCTTTAAATCTTTTCCTTTTGGGGGTCCTCTGCATGTATCCACAGGTCCAAGTGCTACCTCCCCATAAAAAGCCAATTCAGATGGGGCACCTCAAAAAGGCTTCCCAGAATCTCCCAGTTGCTTGTTCTTCTCATCCTTCCATTAAATTGTTACACCTCATTACAGCCCTAATTACCATTTGCTTATTAATTTGGTCATTCATTCTATAGACAGTCATTGTGTGTCAATTGTGCATATGTTGTTCTGGGAGCTAGGGTAAAAGACCACTAAGACAGTCTGTCCTCAAGAAGCTTACAGAGTAGTGGAGGAAGCAGATGAGCAAAGCAATCTCAGTGCAATGTAACAAGCACTGTTTGTGCACAGGATTTTTGTGGGAGCACAGAGAAGGAACATCTAATCTAGGAGCAGATGAGGAATTTCAAAAAGATTGAGTTGAATATTGAAGGTGGAGAAATGGAGGCAGGGAAGGGAATTTTCCAGGCGGATGGAACAGCACATTGTAGGCCATGAAGGTCTGAAATGTATAGCACCCAAGTAGCTCAGTTAGGCTGGGTGTGGATGGGGAAGTGCCTGGAGATGAGGCCAGAGAGGCAAGAAGGGATAGAATCGTGTTGGGCCTTTTGTACAAGCTAGGGATGTAAGCTCTCTGAAGGCAGTGTAGAGCTCTTGAAGGATTCTAAGCAGGGAAGCAATATCAGTAAGCCTTGAATTCTGCGGGCTTCTTGAGGGCAGGGATCAAGTCGTACAAGTCATGTCACCGTAGCACCTAACACAGAATTTAATACATAATAGGGGCTCAGTAAAATTGAATTGGATTTGCTGGGTACTGGTCTGAGTTTTTTTTTTTTTAAAGAATGTGTCCAAAATAATATAACAGTAATAGTGCTGCACACTTTGCACTCCATTTAAGGTTACAAGCACCCTTTTGCCTAATCCTTGCAGCAACTCTGTGAGGTGGGTATAGTGGCTTAGAGGGTTTAAGTGAGGGTACGGTAGTCTAGTAAGTTAAGTCTGTTTAGGTTTGAATTCCACACTCCATCTTCTCCACTTACTAGTTTTTGGCCTTGAGAAAGCTAAATGTTTCTCAGTTTTCTCATCTGTAAAGCATTAATGATACTAATGGTGCCTACCCCATAGGGTTTCGTGAGGGTTAATGTTGTAATACATGTAAAGCACTTGGCCCAGTGCTTCCTAATGTGATTACATGCTCAAATTAACATAACTTTTAGCCACCACTAGGAAACATGTCCCAAAGTCACATCACCAGTAAACTAGTGGTGAAGGCCAGGGTGAGGAAGGCAATTTGATTTCAGAATCTGTACTCCTTAATTACTGTACTATACAAATTGCTTCTGCAGCTATAGTGGGATGATTGCAGATTGATGGGTATTTTGGGTGGGGGGCTTCTTCTTGGGGACCTTCAAATTACCCCACTTAAAGAGTCCTGCCTTTGCTACTCTGCCTACACCTAAAGGAGTTACGTGAGAAAACATCTCTGTAATTTAGGTAAATGCCATTAATTCCAGGTTCATATGCACATGGCTAATAAACTAGGAGAATATTTTTACAAAATCCTTCCTCTAGGAGTTGGTCCACTAGTGCTGACAACTGGCACACTGTGTCAAGTCATGCTGCTCAGTTCCCCTTCCCTGTACTCCCTAGATTTTTCCAGCTTTGGGACCCAAGTGGGAGTCTTGTGTTGGAGGATGTTGTGCAAACCAAATGCGTAAATTCAATAATTTACATTTTTCCTTTCTTAGCTTCTGGAACATCAGTGATACCATCCTCCTACTTCTATTGGGCAGAAATTGAGGTATTCTCCTTATGCTCCCTCATCCTCTCCAAAAGCCACCACGCACACACACGCACACACACACATCCCACACACACTCCCTGCCTTACATGTCGGCAGGATTCCAGCATAACTATTTCTCCTTTTTTTTCTCACTCAAGGACCCAGTAATGTAGTGTCTTTGGTAATAAAGGAATCCACCAGCAATTCACTTTTTCTTCTCTCTTCCTACCTTTTCACTCATGACTGTCTTTTAGCTTTCTTTTCTCTATATCTTTGCTCACCATTTTATCCCTTTCTCTCTCACTCAATGGCTGGCTTAGACTTGGCATCCAATGAGTAGGTTATGAAAGAATAAATGAAGGGTAAAATGTTTTTATATTCAATGCCTTATTAGACTCAATTATAGAAAAATTTGCGGAATTATTTCTTTTTTTTTTTTTTTTTTTACCGGGAGGTCCCGGGGATCGAACCCGGGTCCCTCCATATGGGAGACGGACGCCCAACAAGTTGAGCCACATCCGACCCACGGAATTATTTCTTTACTTTACATTTCAATAAGAGATGAATGTTCTTTGCAAGAGGGCCCCAGTTTCACCTCCCTTGCCACATTATGGCTCTACAACTTCTACATTTAATTTATCATCCTGTGTACAGTTCTGAATGCTAAAGGAACTAGATGGATACCTCACCAATATTGAAGAAGATCTCCAGGTTGGAGGCAGGTCTGGTCTCACGGTGTTTGTCATTCCTCCAAGTTCTTTTGCAATTTCCAGGACTTCACAATGGGAAAGCTCCACCAATTTAAGACTGTGAAGGAAATTAATAAGTCAGAGCAGACATACCGTTGGAAAGGGTGGGGGAGAAAATAGCGTGAGGTAAGTAGGAGATACCCAGAAAACCCAAGTTCATTGCTTCAAGTCACTTTTGAGGCTTAAAACTGTGGAAATTGCTGGCTTCCACAGACCTCCAACCAGGAGAGCAACAGCCTTAACTCTCAGTTTTCATTTTTGGACCTCTTTCTTACATCTCCAGTTATATTTGAAATTGTAGTAATTTTTCCTTATTGTATTCCTATCCCAACCCACCATATACCTTTTCTCCCACCAACTCTCCTAAATTGTTGGAAATTTTAATTAGTTAAAATCTGTTGACATCATCTGTTGATTAAAGATATAGGCCTGCGGCCCATGGTCTTGAAATAAATAACTGTCATTATTCTGCTATTTAAAATTCATGTAGGGAAGCGGCTGTGGCTCAGTCGGTGGGGCTCCCGTTTACCATATGGGAGGCCCTGGGTTCGGTTCCCGGGGCCTCCTGGTGAGGGCAGGCCCGCCCGCAGGGCGTGGTTAGCTGACCCAGCGAGCGCAGGCAGCAGGGGGGGGATAAATGAATACATAAATAAAATCTTTAAAAAAAAAAAAAAAATTTCATGTAGAGAGTGAGGCTGACACCCCTCCCCCCCCCAAACACACCAACCTCTGCTGCTGATTTCCTAGGAAACCCTTCAGAAATGTGAAAACAAGGTTTAAACTTTAGGATCCTATCCTTGCGTTCAAGTGCATATTCAGGTTAGTCTGGCCATGATGCCGCACCAGCGGACAATTGACATATTCCTGGATCTGATACAATGAACTGCCCTGTGCAGAAACGCTTGTGCTTCAAAGGTGAAGAACATCTAAAGCTGAAGCATCTCGTGTGTGTGTGTGTGTGTGTGTGTCTATAGCCTGGAGGGAGTCCTCAAGACTTCAAGTGAAAATGATACCCAGCCTTGAATTTGATGTCTTTCACACCCAAATCTTGTTCACTTCCCTCTGTACTTAAAACCTCTACATACACTAGTCCCTGACCTACCCAAATAATTGAGGAAGGCGAGGCACAACACAAAGGCACCACTGATGTCAGCTCTAATTTCTTGAGAATTGTACAATAAACTTAGGAGCGCACAACCCAGCTCAACTGTGTTTTTGATATTACAGAGCTGTTTACCTGGAAATCTTGCAAGTGGAAATGCTGTCCAATTGGAAAGGAGAACGTGTTAGTATCTAATGGACACTACACTAACAGCAGCAGAACACACATTTTTATTAGGAGTACATGTAATATTCACCAAGATAGATCATATTCTGAGTAACAAAGTATGTCTCAATAAATTTCAAAGAATTAATCAGAATATATGCTCTGAACATAACAGAATTAATTTAGAAATTAACAACATTATGATATCTAGAAAATTCTTAAATGTTTAGAAATTAAACTGTACTTCTAATGGTTTAAAGAAGAAATCCCGAAAGAAATGAGAAAGTATTTTGAAATGACAATGAAAATTTGTGGGATGCAGATAAATAGGGTATGGAGAGAAATGCATGGATTAAAATGCTTATATTGAAGAAGAAGAAAAGTGTAAAATCAATTACTTGTTTCCACCCAAAGAAATCAGAAAAGGAACAAATTAAACCTGAAATAAGTAGAAGAAAGGAAACAATAAAAAGTAAAAAATCAATAGAAAAGAGACAAATAGTAGAGAAAATTGACAAAACCAAAAGTTGGTTCTTTGAATAGATTAACAAAACTGATGGACCCCAATCAGGACTGACAAAAAAAGAGAAAAACAGAAAGTACCAACATTGGGAATGAAAGTGGAGTATCAGTATAGGTCATACTGACGTTAAAAGGATATTAAGGTCTCACTGTCCTGATTCTGTGATAATCAGGGTGGGCTAAACATTCGCTATATTAGAAACCATGCATGTGTCCCCAGACCTCGTTTTCCTCCCTAGGTCTGGTTTTTAGAATGCTGGTGATAAACTAAGCCTGATTTATTATATGTCCATCCTGTATGGGAAAAGACTGTAACTCTAGGTATCTCTGGTCAACCTTAAGAGATATAGCAGGGGGCTATATCTGGTTGGTGTCCATCTCCCATATGGAGGGACCTGGGTTCGATCCCGGGGACCTCCTGGTAAAAATTTAAAAAATATATAGAAGGTGCGTGGGCCGCCAGGCCCTGTGCGCGGGCGCACCACCAGTTCCCGCGAGCCACACAGCAAGATGATGACATAATAGGAGAGTGACACAAGGGAGAGGCAAGATGAGACGCACCGAAAAACCAGCAACTAAGGTGGCGCGGGCAGGATGCCTCTCTCCTACATCAGAGATTCCAAGGATTGAATCCCAGTGAAGACAGGAGGAGAAGGATGAGAAGAGAGGGCAGAAAATGGACACAGAGTTGCCCAGCGAATGGACACAGAAACAGCAAAAACGTGGGGGGGGGGGAAGGGGTGTAAAAATGGATAAAACTAAATAAATAAATAAATCCTTAAAAAAGAAAAAAAAATAATAGGTATATAAAAAAAGAAGGATATTAAGGGGAAGTGGAATAAATAAAATTAAAAGATATTAAGGATATTATGCCAGTAAATTCAAGAAATTGATAAATTTTCAAATTCCTTGAAAGCAAAGCTATTAATAATACAAAATGGAATAGAAAATAGGAATAGTCCTGTATCTATTTAAAAATATGAGTTTGTAGTAGAAGGCTTCCCAAGAAGAAAACTCTAGGCACAGATGATTTCTCTGGTGACTACTAAAAACTATTGTATTGGAGGTCCTAGTCATTGCAGTAAGGCTTGAAGGGGGGGGGCGAGAGCTATAAATCTTGGAAAGAAGTAAAACCATATTTTTCTCACATTCTTTACATAGAATATCTTCAGGAATCTACAAAACAACACCAGAACTAGGAAGTGAATTTAGAAAGGCCACCAGATACAAGATCAATATAGAAAAGTGAATTGTATTTTTATAGACCAGAAGCAAAAAATTGGGAAATGCTAATTAAGAACCAAATTATATATTCAACAACCTAAAAAACCCATAAAATGCTTAGAAATGGATCATAGACCCAACTATGAAATTAAAACTACAAAGCATCTAGACGAAAACACAGGAGAACATCCTCACAAATTTGGGTTAGGCAAAGATTACTGAGGGTGGGCACAAATGGCACTAAACACTTAAGAAAATAAAACTGTCTAACTGAAATGAAAAACTTTTCCTCATCAAAAGTCATCCTTACTAAAATGAAAGGGGAAGCCATAGACTGGGAGAAACTATTTACAAGACAAATATCTGGCAAAGGACTTAACGTCCAGAATAAGTAAAGACTCCTACAAATAAAAAACAAACCACCCAATACAAAACGGGCAGAAGTCTTGAACAAACAGCCAATAAGTACACAAAATTGCTCAACATCCGTAGTCTTTGCGGGAAAATTTACAATGAGATACCATTTCACACCCATTAGGATGGTTAAAATAAAAAAGATAACACAAATATTGATGATACTGTGGTGGGAATATGTAATTGTATAATCACTTTGCAAATCTTTTGGCAGTTTCTTAGAAAATTAATCATGTATCTACCCTACTTCTAGTAGAAATTCTACTTCTAGGTGTTTATCCAAAAGAAATGAAAGCACATGCTCACAGAAGGACATGCACAAGAATGCTCATAGCAACTTTATTCCTACTAGCCAAAAACTGGGGGGAAAAACCTAACTGTCCATCAACAGGAGGATAAGTTGTGGTGTAATTCATACAAATAAGACTTAGCAATAAAAAAGAATGAACTATTGATATATGCAATAAGAAGGGCAAATCTCAAAAACATCATATTGCATGAAAGAAGGCAGTCACAAAATAATACATGTGGATTGATTCTATAAAGTTCTACAAGAGGCAACATTTATGTCAATAGAAATAAGAACAGTGGTTGCCTGTAGGGAGATGGTGGTTCCATGGGTATATTCATTTATCAGACTCATTGAATTGTGCTGTATGTATATTTTACATCTGTAAAAAAAAAAAACAATAGCTAAACATATGCCATTATAACGATGATCTAGGGAAGTTAAAAATGCAATGTTGGGCAAACATTATAGTAACAAAGAAAGTGAGTGGCAATACTATCAGACGGTAGATTTCAAGGCAAAAGCATTACATGAAACATTACATGAAACAGAGTATGCATTTTGTATTGATGAAAGATAGAATTCATAAGTAACATTTCTATCTGGAAGATATAGCACTAAAATATATAAGCCAAAACTATTATAAATACAAGTGGAATTTGAGATGACCACAATAACTGAGAAATTTTTAACATAACTCTCAGTAATTGAAAAAATAAATGGAGAAAAAATAAATGATGATATATAACATTTGAATCAGAAAAAAATCAATGATATATAGTAAACTCTGTAATCTATAAAGAGACAGTATACATTCTTTTTCTATGTACACATTAAACATTTACAAAATATGACTATGTAATGGGCCAGATAGAAAACCTTAATACCTTCCAAAAGAAGAAATTGTATAGGCCACAGGCTCTGACCATGATACTATAAAAATTTGAAATTGATGACAAAAGATTAACAAACAAAAGCAGGAAAAAAAAACAGAAAACTAAACTTTTGAATTTTTAAACAGTACTCTTCTAAATCACTTTTTGGGGGCAAAGAGAAACTGTATACATTAATGACGATGAAAACTATTCCTAAAAGTTTAAGGGATATGGCTAACACAGTACTCAGAACAGATGTGACGCTTTAACCATGTATTTAATATTAAATGTGAGAAATGAAAAGGATAAATGAATAAAGAAATTAGAAATGGATCAATGAATGCAGTTGAGGATTGTCTTAGCTTGCCAGGGCTGCTATGACAAATACCACACAGTGGGTTGGCTTCTACAACAGGCATTCGAGGTGTTGTCAAAGCCATGTTTTCTCCCCAAAGTCTGTAGCGATCTGGCGCTGGCTTGCCACAATCCTTGGCTTGCATCTCTGTCTCCCAGCACATTGTGATTTCCTTGCTTTCTTTGTGTCACCTCTTCTGGTTTCTGGCTCCTCTGACTGCATCTGAATTTTCTTTCTTTCTTTTTTTTTTTTTAATGTACCGGAGCCGGGGATTGAAACTGGGACCTCATATGTGGGAAGCCAGCACTCAACCACTGAGCCACATCGGCTTTTCTAAGTTGGTTTTTCCGTTTGTTTGCTTGTTTTTTTTTTTAGGCGGCACCGGGAACTGAATGCGGGACCTCCCATGTGGGAAGGAGGCGCTCAACCACCACATCTCCCAGCCACTGAATTTCTTCTGCACCGAAAAGCCTCCAGTACGAAGGATTAAGGCCCACTCAGGTTCAGCTGGGCCCACCTAAAGAACCTTAGAAGAGCCTCTTCACAAATGAGTCCAAAGCTTAACTGATAATACATCTCAAAGGGTCCTCTTTACAAATGGGTCCCCACCCACAGGAACGGGATTAAGATGAATAACATGCCTGTTGGGGTACATAATTCAAGGATGTGGGAGACAGAAACTAACAAGGTCAAATGCAAAATCCACAGCGTTTATGAACAGAAAGAGTGTGATGAAACATCCATTTAGGTAGGTATGTATTCATTGAGAAAAAGACAACGAAATAAAAATCTCTTATAAAGCTGGTCAAGGGAAAAGAAAGGGAAACAAACACATAATACTAGGACTGCAAATGGACATGAAACCACGGACATGAGGGGGATTAAGAAGTTACAGATGAACGTGATATTCATCTTTAAGCTGATCAATCTGAAAGTCATAATAATATAGATGATTTTTGTAGGGAAAAAAAATCTAATATCCGAAATTAGTTAAATAAAAAGGAGAAAACCTGCATATACCAGGAACCATACATGAAATTGAAAAGATTGTCAAATATCTGTTCTACCCAGACAGAATCAGACTGATGATTTTATGGGTTCTTTCTAGAAAATGTTCAAGGAATTTTTGTTAAATATTTCAGATATTAGGAACATAGAGAAATGTCAATTCATTTTTTTTTTAAGAGGCAGGCCTGTAATTCTGATACCCAAACCTGACAAAATTAGAGAGTGCAAATGCAAATATACACAAGTTTATCAATTTCACCTATGAAAAGAAATGTAACTATACTATAGAAATATTAGAAAATTGATTCCTGCACTATTTAAAAATATACCATTACCATGTAATATAGGGCCTCTTTAAGTAATTTGCAGATAGTGCAACATGAAATTTATTAATGTAATTCATTACACTCAATAGGTAAAAAGAGGAACAAACATGCCAGAGAAAATGTGATAAATTTACTAGCCATTATTAATTAAAAGTACTTACTAAGGTAGGACTAGAAGGTTTTTCTAGTTAAGCCTACTCATAAGAAACTAAAAGTAAACATCTTGCTTAGCAATGACACCTTAGGGACATTTCCAGTAAAGAAACCAAAACCAAATATCACTGAAAATATTGTACCTTGTTATGGGGGTCCCAGCCATTGTTTTAAACCGTGAAAAATAAGGTAAGTATAAAAATTGGAAAGGAAGAGACAAAGTTATTGTTATCTAGAAAATACTTGGAAAATAGAATCAAATGAAGAACTCTTAGACCTAATGTGGATTTTTGTGGTCTGTTTAGTTTGTATGTACACACATACATGCATGTATTTATATACATATATAATATATATGCATTAGCATTCTTAGGGACTAACACTAACCTGTTAGAAATTGCAAAACAGAAACAGAAAGGAAAAAAACAACAACAACAAAAACCACCACCCAGGAAATTAACTTAGCAAGAAATATACTGGACTATATAAAGAAAACAATGAAATATTTCTAAGGGACAATTGAAGACTTGAATAAGTGGAGAGGCATCATATTTCTGGACAGAAAGACTCAAAATTATAAAAATGTAAATTTCCTCCAAATTGCTCAACAAATTAAACTCTAACGAAAATCCTAATGACAGGTTTTGGGAATATGACAAAGTGATTCTAACGTTTAGATGGAATAACAGACATTCCAAAATATCTAAGAAAAATATTTTGAAAAGTAAAGGAGACTTTCCCTGTAAGTTTCTAAGACATATTATGAAGCCGTGATAATTTGTAACTGTGTAGAACTAGATACGCAGAAATAGATACGCAGCTCATAGGGATAGAATAAAAGTTCTAGAAACAGTCCTACATTTATATAACAAACTAGCATATAAAGAAGGGAGCATTTTAAATTAAGAAGAAAATTATTATAAAACAACTGGCGCGGCCGGTTGTGGGGGTGTGCTCTGGTTAGCCGTTAGAAAAAGCACTCCGGAGCTTCCCTGCCCTGATTACCCTTTGCGATGTCAAATCCCTCTAGTTTCCAATATCTTCCCCATTCTCTGCAGCGGCTTCCAGTTCTCTTTGTGTCCTGCTCCAAAATGACTCCCAAACTCTTTCTTGTAACCATCTTTTTTCCTCTTCCTGCCCAATTTTCCCTTTCCTGGACCTCTTTTCCAGCTGATAAAAATTCTTTCCCTTTCCAGGGAAAGGTCACAGTCTCTTTGGCTCATGCCCTTATCTACCTTAAGAAGGCCTTTTCTAGATTGGACAAAATAATTTGGGAGGGGTAAGAGGAGAGGTTGAGGGTGGGTGGGTGAATGGGGCAAGGCTCGTTAGGCAAGTACAGATTTCCTCCGTGGGTGGAAAGGCGAGCTGTAAATACTCAGGTGTTGATATTTTTGTCACTGTCAGAGTTAAATTATGGTTCATTCATGAACTGGAATGCGATTGTTAAAAATGAAACAGACAGGGGGACGGATGTGGCTCAAACGGTTAGGCATCCGTCTCCCATATGGAGGGACCTGGGTTCGATCCCCAGGACCTCCTGGTAAAAAAAAAAAAAAAAAAAAAAGGAAACAGACAGTGATTTTTAGACTGCCTGGGTGCTGTGAAGATGCCTCAGAGGCTGCCCCGGGTGGACAAAGAGTAGGACAAGCATAAATGATTCCCTAAATATGCTTTAGCCCGAGCAGCACTTACACATTGAGAGTTCACACAAAATTTCATTTCAGCAAGAGTTTCTGCTGGTAAAAATTTTGAAGGCCACCTCTTATAGCTGTTGAATAGAAAATAACTTAAACAGTAGTATGATTTATAAATTAAAAAAAAAATACGTGACTAGAAAGAGCACTTAAATTATACCTGAGTGGCAAGAAGGGAATGATTTTATTTGTTCCTTTTCATTTCTCTCTATTTAAAACATTTTTACAGTGATAACTTATTAATACTAGTTTGTTTTAAAACTTTTTATATCTTTGAGGTATAATTTGCATAAAGTAAAATGCAGGCATTTTAAGAGCACAGTTTGATAACTTTTTACATATGTGTACACCCATGCGACCTGTACCCAGTGGAGGTATAGCATATTTCTGTCACCAACTTATGTTCCACTTCAGTTATTTTGACTTAGTTTAGATTAGTTTACCTGCTCTTAAGTTTCTTGTAAATGAAATCATGCAGTGTGTATCTTTTTGAGTCTGGATTATTTTGCCCAACATAATATTTCTGTGATTCGTTCATGTTGTGCGCACATCAATATGTTTTCTTAAATTGCTGGGGAATATTCCATTTTTATGACTGTACCACAATTTGTTTATTCATTCTTTTGTTGGATGTTTGCGTTATTTACAGTTTTTGCCATTAAAAATAAAACAGCCAGGCACAATCTTGTACAATTTTTTTTTGGTGGGCATATCATTCATTTCTCTTGGGCATATGCCTAGGAGTTGGATTGCAGGATATGTGCATCATTTTACTTTTCAACACATTGCCAAATGTCTTCGAGTGGTTGCTTGAATTTACACTTCAATTAGCTGTGTATGAGAGTTGCCCATTCTCTTTTCTCTCTACCACTATAAAGTAAAGGAACAATGTAGAAGTTCCTCTATGGGAAAGATGAAAACTGAGCCTGGGAGAATGTGGCAAAACCAACTCTCATTTGGTCCAGTGTCCAATGCAAGAGAAACATACAGAGAAAAGCTACAGGTCTTTGGATCAGCAAGTGCTCTTGGAGTCAGTGTGTGTCTGGGTTTTAACCAAGGAGGCGTGTTGGGAGACAGAGTCAGGCATGGAAAACCAATGTCAGGAGAGAAGATGACAGATATTAGACCAAAGGTCAGGCTCCCCTAGCTAACTGGTTAAGTTTTCAGGGCTAAGTTCCAGCTCCTCAGGGAACTTAAAGATCTTGGGAAGAAGGGGTAGATCCACGAACCAGCCACATACTGAATTCCTAGATGAGACAGGTTTCCTTTGATGCTGAAACAAGCATCAGGGCTGTTGCTGCTGCTTCTCTCTGGGCACACAGGGTGGGAGGTTCTTAATGTTTCTCTCAACCTGTGCTGACTTGAACCTACAAGTAGAAGATCTTACAGACTGTCATGTTTTGAAGTGTGACCCCCAAAAGATAGGTAGAAGTCCTAGCTCCCACCACCTTATCATGTGACCTTATTTGGAAATAAGGTCATTGCAGATGGAATTAGTTAAATTAAGATGATGCCTCTCCTGTTCATCAGACTCATCTGGGACAACTAACAAAAGGATGATGATGGACAGTGCCCATCCTCAAAAAACAAAGAGTATCTACAACTGCAAGCAGGACAGTTCTGTCCATCTGCCACATTGGCGTGAAGGCCCCTCAATTGGAAACAGTGGGCAACATCATTCCAAAATCCTCAAGATTGAGGGATAAACAAACATAAGGGGAGAATGCAACTATGGACTAAAGTAGACATTATTACTCTAGTAATGGAAGAACTTCTAACTGATGTAAAGACAGCTGTCACCAGAGGTCTGAGGGGAGGGAGAGGGAAGAATAGATGTAACATGGGGCATTTTGGGACATTGAGTTGTTCCGCATGGCATTGCAATGACGGATACTGGCCATTATACATTTTGTCAAAACCTTTAAGATTGTGTGGTGCAAAGTGTAAACCGTAATATAAACTACAGACCGTGGTTAGTAGACGCATTGCAATATGTGTTCATCAATTGTAACAAATGTACCACACTAATGAAAGATGTTACTATATGGGAAAATGTGAGAGGGGGAGGGTTTGGGTATATGGGAATCCCCTATATTTTCAATATAACTTTTCTGTAATCTAAAACTTCTTTATAAATAAAGTTAAAAAAAAAAAAAAAGATGATGTCAAACTGGAGTATGGTGGGCCCTTAGCCAGAACAACTGGTGTCTTATAAGAGGAGGGAAATTTGGACACAGATAGACATACAGAAGGAAGAAGGCCATGTGACAACGGAAGCAGAGACTCAAGTGCTGCAGTTGCAAGACAAGGAAAGCCAAGCATTGTCTGCAAACACCAGAAGCTAGAAACCCCTACAGATTTCAGAGGGAGCATGGCCCTGCTGACACCTTGACTTTGGACTTCTAGGCTCCAGAACTGTGAGACATTCAATTTCTGTTGTTTTGCCACAGCAGCCCTAGAAAACTATGACACAGACCAATAAGGCAGAGCTGACACAGAGAGGGACGGTCAGTCCCACAGCCCCAGTTGTAGCATCGAGCCTAATCCTAGGGCTCAGTTTGTGCATCAGTGTTCTAGGCAGGCAGCTGTCTAAATGCATGTGGGAAGCTGGGCCTATAAATGTGTGGAACAAGGGCGTTGTTGCTTGGGAAGACAAGGAGAAAAGTCTGACCTAAGTAGCATAGGTGTGTCCTAATAGAATAACATTAAGGCTAAGTGCCCAGGTATAATCCTACACAGGTGGCTCTCCTTTAGACTGTTTCCTGGTCACCACTTAGATGCTTAGGCCTCTCCAGATGACTCAGAACTTCGTCACTGATGATGCAGACGACAGAGTTCAGCTGATTCTGATTCTCCTTCCAAAATGTATATTGCATCCTTTTGATTCTTTCCAAATTCATTGCTGTCACTCTCATTGAAGCCACCATGATATATATATTCTTTGGTCTATTCTAGAGAATTACTAGTCTCCCACCATCAGTTTCTGTCCCACCCAGATTCATTCTTCACATAGCATTGCACATGGGATTATATTATTCCCTTCCTAAAACCATGTTGAAATTTCAGGAGCATATATTTAAAGATAGATACTGTGTATCCTGGAAAATGTGCTACTCTGGGCTTTGGAAGACCTCACTTCTAATCCGGCTGCAACTGCTAACTAGCTGTATGTCTGTGAGCAGTCCTTCCCTAAAAGGGCTGGACCAAACTAGAAAGTCACTTAGGACCATTCTGCTTAATACTCTGTGACATGTTGCAGGGCCAACTCAGAGGATTGTTCTTGAATTCTTGCTTGGGATGGAGAGAAGTAAGGACCAGAGATGATAATTCAGTCAGCTCTCTTACCTTTCTTTTCAGAAAGAGTAAGGATGGCTGGCATCTTTGAAGTTTTAGGATAGTTTCCATACACCGAGGCAAGCCATATGCAAATGTTTATAGAGTATTTTCTCATTTCAGCAGGTGTTCCATGAAGACTGTGAGCTCCCTGTAGTGTGGGAAAGTCAATGGTGGTGGTTTTACAGAGATCTGGTTAAGTTCTCTGGGTTTACTGCAGATGCTACTGTAGGGTTATGAGGAGCCCTAGAAGCTGCCCAGTCAAGACCTGTTGGTGGAAGGTGAGGCCATAAGCTCTGTGAAGTGCTGCTGCCATCTTTGCAGGATTCTGACTGAGTGGTGGATGGAAATGTGACCGGTTATATATTTAAGTGGCATAGAACTCTATGCACACATTGTAAGAATGTCCATTTCTTGGTTTTGATATTGTACTATAGCTACAGAAGATGTCATCATTTGGGGAAAACTGGGTGAAGGGTACCTGGGACCACTCTGTTCCACCTTTGCAACTTCCTCTGAATCTATAATCATTTCAAAATAAAAAGGGTTTTAAGAAGTAAAACTTAAGAGTTGGTTAATAGGACTCTATCTAGGGCTGATTCTGTAACATCTTCCACAATTGTCTGTGTTGGGACCTTTCTTGTTCCCGAAGTAAAATGTGGATTAACTGACAATGCAATGGGTTTTCATAATTTCAACTATGAAATTTTTCATAATTTATGAAATTTATTCATAATTTCAACGATGCTCCCAAGGAATTTCCTGTTGAAGTCTCCGCACAGGCAGTCAGTGGCCTGTGTGTTTATGTTGCCTTAGATCAGCACCAAGGCCAGTTTAGCAATGGCACCATGTGTGCTAGTCGTTCCGGGTCTTTGGATTGGAGTCCAGCTCCTCCAGGACTCCTTCCACTCCATGCCCTACCCCCTTTCTCCTCTCTGTTTCTAGGCCCTTTAGCCATCCCAGCTCTAGAAAGTCCATGGGGTGGCCTGACCTGTGGCCCTCCTAGACCTCTGAGGAGGGTGGATGGGGGAGACATGCCCCCATGATCAATCCAGAATCCATTCTTTTCTGGATCAGGGTGAGGGATGTGGGGGGATGAGAAGAAGGTGCTGAGGGGAAGGGGAAAGATTGAGAGGTGATTTTTGTGGTGGGTGGATTCATGACCCCAAACATGTCCATGTCCTAATCCTGGAACCCATAAGGGTGTTAAGTTGCATGGCAAAGGGGAATTAGGGTTATGGATGGAATTAAGGTGGCTAATCAGCTGGATTTAAAATAGGGAGATTAAAAAAAAATAAAATAGGGAGAGTATCCTGGATTATCCTGGTGGACTCAATATAATCTCAAGGGTCCTTAAAAGAGGAAGAAAGAGGCAGAAGAGGAGAGTCAGAGAAAGAGGTGTGATGATAGGAGCAGGGTCAGAGAGATGCTATGTGGCTAGCTTTGAAGTTAGAGGAAAGGGCCATGGGCCAAGGAATGTGGGTGGCCTCTAGAAGCTTAGAAAAGCAAGGAAACAATTCTCTAGAGCCTCCAGAAAGGAAATCCTTGCTGACACCTTGATTTTATCCATGTGAGACCCATGACAGACTACTGATCTACAGAAATGTAAGACAATAAGTTTGTGTTGTTTTAAGCCACTGAGTTAGTGACACCTTGTTACAGCAGCAGTAGGAAACTAATACTATGCTGGAGTAATATGGTACAGGGTAAGGAGTAATTAAGGGAGGCCTGAGGCTCAGGAATCAGGGAAGGGAGTCCTGGGGCTGGGTGGAGTGAAACAGGAGGCAGGGGCCGGTGACTGGGGAGAGTGAGAAACCCGAGATTTAGGGGGCAGGGCCTTAGGGAGAAGGGCAGCACTAGGCCTGGAGGGATTGTGGGAAGCATCAAGAAAAGAGAGGCTCAGGTCTAGCAGTTAGGGAAGTCGTTTTGGGGGTTGAGGTATATGGGCAGGAGCACAGAGGCGAGACTTGGATGGGGAAAGTGTATGTGGAAACAGTGGGTTTATATCAGACTGGGGAAGGGAAAAAGGAGGTGGAAAACTCCCGGGGCTAGGAACAAGAAGTCTGGATTTTGGTCATTTCACTATGGGAGCTCTTTGATGATGGTAAGTCATTAGGCCTCCTGGCCTCACTCAGTTTCCCATATGCGAAATGAGAGGCTCAGCATATTGCAATTGCTTTCCAGGTTAACACAGAAATGACGTGATTTGGTGAAGTGCCTTAGTGAGTTCTCTAAGAATAGCCTGACTGGTTAGTGAGCGTTTCATCTCATTATGTCAGGACTGCCTTCCATCTTTGGGCACACCTCAACCCAGCACCTGTAAGTGACAGTGGAATGTGGCTTCCCTTTAGCAGAATCATTTTGCTCCACCTGTGAGTGTTCATCATACTGACCAAATGTAATGACTGTGGCAGACACAAGCCTTCCAGTGGTCACAAATATTTTAGAGTTACAGAGTTGTATGTGTCAAATGCTTTCCATGGGATAAGCCGGAAGTCTTCACAAACTACCCTCTCTGATTCCTTTTGGGGTAGGCAGGCAGCAGCCATTTTGTGGTTGGCCAAACAGAGAATCAGGGTTTATGAAGATCCTCCAATCTCTCTTAATTCTTAAACATTTAGAATTCCAGAATCCTGAAATACTGAATTCAGTAAAAATGTCTTTGCATTCTGTTTGATTTTGTACACTTTTCAGTTTCTCACAAACCTTTTGCTGACAGAGCATCGTAGCATCTGCCAGTGATAGGGCAACCAGAGGGTTTGGCAGCTTGTGGGTGGGAGTTTCAGGGTTTGGGGACTTGGCGGCAGTTAGATGGGGCTGGTGATGTGGGAGGATGGAACTGTGTATTGATGATGGTCTTTACTTTTCCTAAATCGCAGTTGCATCATATGAGATAGCTGGATTTATGTCGAGCTTTACAAATGCCTCCTGGGAAAAGGGCAAAACTGGTTTTAGTGCGTAAGGGATTTATTTATGGCAATGATGATACCAAACTGAGACTGTTCAGGATCTGGGCCATTTTTTGGTGGAGAAAAAAATCCATTTTGTGTTTGTAAGTAGGAAACATATAGTAGAATCATTGCTTGTAGTTACAATGATTTTTGAAATTTTGCCCTTTCCATGGGGCAGCAGGTTGGATATTCTTGTCATACTAATTCTAATAAAGATGGGTTCTAGAAGAAAATATTAAAAAAAAAAAAAGAAGGGGGAATGGAAAGAGAATGGCCAGCCCCAGGGGTTGTGGTTTGAGAATGTTTGGTAGGGCTGGCCAGTTTCTTATGACTTGTCTTCACAGCAGAATGGTGTGTCTGGCCCTCTAGGAGACACTGGGGCCACAGCTTTCTGTCGTATGAAGATGACTTACAGAGAAGGGGGCTGTGGGTCCCATCCCAGGTATAGCTGCCTAGCATAGATGTGATTCTTGTCTTTGATTTTACTTTTTTAACTTGGGGGCCCTGGTCTCTGGTGGTAGAATGCAGTGGAAGAGAAATTGTACTAAGTGCTCATTTTCAAGCAAGAAGAATAGAAAACTCGAGAGCACCCCCGTCATCTTGTATCTTGGCCTCTAGCATGTGTTCCTTTGGGTCAGGTTCTTGACAAGAGTTCTTCCAATACAGCGTACTGTAATGTGATCTGTCTGTCGACAACTCATTTGGGATATATTAAGCCCTTTAGCTTTTTTCCAGTCAATATATGATGGTTTAAAGCTGTATGGACCTCAGAAAAGTTTGTTCTTCATATTAAAGCATTCCTGTGGGTGTGGACCTATTGTAAGTAGGATCTTTTGGTGAGTGGGATCTTAAATTGTTAAGGTGTGGCCCACCTCATTTAGGGTGGGTCTTAATCCTCTTACTGGAGGCCTTTATAAAACAATGAAATTCAGAAGAAGAGAAGAGAAAGCCATGGAAGCAAGTAGCTGAAAGCAATGAAATCCAGAAGAGAAGGGAGAGATCAGCAAATGCCGCCATGTGCCTTGCCAAGTGACAGAGGAGTCCAGGATCACTGGTGTAGACAAGAAACACTATGTATTATGTTCAGTTTCATTAGCAGGGTTGGGTGCTTTAAAAAAGAAATTCTGCTTCTATACCATTTGTATAGCCCTGAACTGTTATTATGTCATATTTGTTCTTATAGGTAATGCCCTTCTACACCAATTGAGCTGGTGGCACAGCAAATTCAGTTTTCCAAGTGAGTAAAGCTACCCTTTTCATCAAGCTCATGACTATAATGTCTGGTAGTGGATACAATTTTTTCATCATTTGCTTCATTCATCAGACCAAGGAAAGTAGCCAGAACTGTGAGATTAAAAAACTGTGAGGTAGCAGAGACTGATTAAGTTTCTTCTTGTTTAATTTCACAAATGGATTTTATTTCTTCACTTTAACAACAATGCATTGTGGTAAATTACATTATGTACCCCAATTTAGACATGCTCTTAATTTTAATCCACATCCCTGTGGGTCTGAACCCATTGTAACCAGGACCTTTTGGTTAAGGTGTGGCCCAACTGGGTTAGAGTGGGCCTTGACCTGGATTACTGGAGGCCTTTTTAAGTAGAAGAAATTCAGACGTTGTCAGAGAAAGCCATGGGGAAGAACTGGAAGCAGGAAGTCAGTGGAACGCAGAAGAAAAAGAGGACATCACAGGGACATAAGCCGAGTAACCCCAAGATCACCAGCAGCCAGCACCAGAATGTTACAGATTTCGGTGAGGAAGCATTGCCTTGATGATGACTTGGTTTTGGACTTCTAGTCTCAAAACTATAAACCAATAAATTCCCCTTGTTTAAGCAGCCTGGCAAACTAAGACACGCATCTATTTACATATAAGACTAATTTTTATGGTATGTATTTTCAGTATTAATCCACTTCAGATCTTTGTTCAGAATAAATACATTTATTGGAAGTAATTTCTAGATATTGTTTATCGAATGGCCTTGTGCATTCGTGCATGCTGTTCTCTGAGCAAAGATCCTTTTGGCCCAGTGATCTTGAATCTGGGTTTTGTAACTGTTGGTGCATGTCAGGGGGTGCAGGCTCATAGAACTTGGCTCAAGGACCACCAAGGCTTTCTTGGCATTTGAATATCTTAGCCAACTTCTGCCTGCAGTTGGATTCTTGGTCTCTGACATCTAAGGACACCAAAGAAATGCAGTCACTCTATTGTTACTGAGTAGCACATCAGAATTTAGTTAATTGTTTCTTAAATTTCTCTGAGCAAAGTGGCAGTGAATTTCCGACTAGCTTCTTGGGTTCCTGAAGTGGTGTGCACTGATTTTCTGGACTTGACCAACCCACCAAACCATTTCTGCCTCTTCCTTCTTCTGTGTGACGGCACAGACACAGGGATACTAGTTACGATGGGCTAGGGAATTGAGCTGAGGCTGGATTCATGGATACTGTGAAGGAAGGGTATTTAAGGAATGATGCTGGACTCAGTGCCCGCAGAAAAAGCAACAGAAGTTTTCTGTGGGAAACAGGCAGATATTTAAGAAATTGGAAATCAGGATTGGTAGTTGAGAAGATGGAGCTGTTTGAGGTTTTGGGATTTAAGGAGAAATAGGCTCATATTTCTGGGCTGGGGTTATTTTCTAGGATTCATGGAGAAGGGAGGTTTTTATAACCCTAGGTATATCTGAGAGGTTTCTTTAGTAGGTTTAGGTCAGAATGGAGGAAATAGAGAGAACTCAAGGCACAATATCTGCCTATATAATACAAAATTAGCTTGATCTCCTTCCTGATTGTGTGTTTATTTTTGGCCTGCAATTTGTAATGAGTGACTCAGAAACGGAAGTGAAGACTCATTTTACAGTTTGACTAGAGATATATTTTTTTCTGTGAGGGTTGTTGTAATTCTTACATAATACACATACAAACCTCTGAATGTTTGGTAAATGTCTGGTGCTAGGGCTCTGTGTAAAACAACAATACCAGCCCCCTAACTTCCATGCCTCTCTAATTATATGTAAACTTGTTTAAGATCATCAAGGGCGATGATTCATCACTCCAAGGTGCTCTGCTAAAGCCTACATTATTACAAGACTATTGTTCCCTACTGACGATATTTATTTTGAGCTTTAATTTTTTATTTTAAAAATAAATTCCAGATCTCTATCTGTACTTATTATGTAAGAAATTATACATGAATACTTGAATGCGTTTATCTACTTTTTAAAAGTTGCTTCTAATGACAGAAACAGAAGACTATTGTATTCGTAGAGATGCCTGTTTAGATTTATTGCTATCATTATCAGTAGCATCATAATTATCATCATCAGCATCTGTTAATATTGGTGGCTAATCATTTAGTTCGAAGATTATTATAAGTGCCAGTAGCATTTATACATAGTATATATTAAATAACAGAGTCTCTGTCCTTAGAAAAATTAGAGTTTAGGAGGAGAAAAGACAGAAAAAAATTAGTACTGGTTAAAATTATAGGCAGTTTCTAACTTTCAAATGGGCTAGTTGCCAAATTTCCTTTGTAAGGCAGTTTTTTTTGAACTTGGAGCCCTTTTTATTGATTGATTTATACACAATTTTCTATTTGAGGTATGTGCCCAGTTTTGGTCACACACACACATACACACACACACACACGCACATTCTTGAGCCAAAACCATGTGTTTGCCTCCAGGATAGAACATTTGAACTGGAGTCATTAGTAAAAATTCATCAAGACTCAATGCAAACCAACTCTCCCTAGAATTGGTGGAGAAAAACTTGTCTCTTTCTGCTGCTCTCACCTATACTCTTAAGGAAGACACGAAGCCTTATCTAGGGCTTCTAAGTAAATAAAGTCTGACCATGAGTTATTTCTCATGGGCCTGTTAGCTGTATGGCTGCTCTGGGAACGGACTTCAATGCTATGCATTTACTAAAACAAAACTTGGCTCACTTAAGTTTGACGTGTGGTTTAGTTTGCCATCTTAAAACACAGTCATGGTGGTAATATTAACATGGCTATATTGTTAGTACTTTCAAAAATATAGATTCTTTACTTTGGTAAGAATTTTAAGATATGTGATGATACGTAGTGAGGCCTACATTTGTGGAATCAATATAAGACATGAGTATATGAAAAATATTAAAGACAGTATACAACAGAAATCCATACACCATGTAGAGAATAGACATTAAATAAAGATAGATTCGATATGGCAAAGAATTTTTTTAAAGGAGGAGTCTTCTGTTTACTACTCTTCTATTTTTTTTTTTTTTTTTCCAAATTGAAACCTGCGTAAACTTCAAATTTCCAGAGGACCTCGACGGTCACTCCCTCTCTCCAAAATGGTCTAAGAATCCAGAGACCTTGATGAATTCAGAGGGCCAGCCACCTTTCCAAATGCCTCCCAGAGAAAGAGAAAGAGCTGGAAAATTTGATCAGCTTTCTGTTGGGTCTCACTTTTCAGTTGCCATTTCTTCTATTGTCTACAAGTTATTGGTTTAAAAAAAAAAAAAAACAAAAAAAAAAACTCCCTGTGGTTTGATGCATCATTTTTCGCTCCTGCAGCAATGCGATTTCTGATCGGGGACCCTTTTCAGGCTCAGAGTTAGGCTTCACATGTGGACCACAGTTCTGCAGCGGTTCACAGTCATATTGGTTAAGGGCATGGGCCTGAGGACTGACCACCTGGATGTGAGACCCAGACCTGCCAATGACTGGCTGTGTGACCTTAGCAAAATTACTTCATCCCACCAGGCCCCTGCTTTCAGAACCAGAAAACGGATATCCTGTTGTGCCGTCCTCATGGAGTAGATGTGAGAATTAGACGACAAAATGGACATAAAGTACTTGGGGAAATGCCTGGCACATAGCAGTGTTTAACAAAATAGGGGGTTACAGCTATATGTTTTGGAAGAGATTTAAGAATGTGGAGAAAATGCTTATGATATCATTTTGAAAGGACCAAAAGGGGAATAAAATTGAATACAGAGTGGGATTTTTAATTTGTCAGAAGACTGGCACTCATCCAGCATCCCTTTTTGGCTCCTTGACCTTTTCCACCCTTCCACCTGCAATTATGTGACTAGTTCTAGACAATGGGCTATGGGGGAAAGTGATGTGTGCCGCTTCTGGGCTGAAGTGTAGAAGGGCTGGTGTGAGACCCTCGAGCTGTTGCTTTGCTGCCCAAGGTGACCGAGGAGGCTGTGTGTTTCAGAGGCAGCTCTAAGATGGTGGTGTTTCCGTCAGTCTGGGTCTTTGTTGATCTTTGTGGAACAAAGTCCGCTGCTGACCCATGATGGACAGGTAGCATGCGTGAGAAATAACCCTCTGTTGGGTTAGGCCACTGGGATTTGGGGAATAATTTATTACCACGGCATTATGTGCCCCATCCTGACAAATATTCTTATTTTTATAAAAATATGTATAGAAAGATTTGAAGATAATTTCCCAAAATTGTAATAGTAGTAATTGTTGGATAGTGTGACCGTGGGTCATTTTAATTTTCTTTTAACGGTTCTTTATGTATTAAAAAAAAAACAAAACTTGAAGAGAGGCAGCAGTGCGTTTAGTTCTCTTTAGAAAGATTTTAAAAATAAAAAATGGCTAAATTAGAAAAAGCATTGACTCTTAAAGGGTAAGTTTAGCTATTTAGAGAAAATTTATTCGTGATGATTACTTCACTTTCTAGACATGACAACTAAATGAAGAATTAGTGGAGATTAAGTGTTGGTAAACTACAGCCTGTGGGCCAAATCGGGCCTGAAGCCTGCTTTTGTAAATAAGATTTTAATGGCACACCGCCATGCCCATTCATTTAAGTACTGTCTACGGTGTTTTCATGCTACCACGAAGTGCTTCAGAGACCACACGGAGCCTAAAATGTGTATTATCTGACCCTTTACAGAAGAAGTTTCCCAACCCTTGTTGTAGACTTTAAACTCTTGAGCAGGGCCAGGATTAAATGAGGCACTTACCTTGGGTGTATATTTAAGGAATGCCAAAAAAACCTTTGCAATCAAGATTGAATAACATTTTAATGCAGTGCTAATAGCTAAATATTAATGCAAAAAATCCATGTAAAACAAAATATCAAAAATTTAAATAAACATAAGGTCAATAATAGGACCATGTCAAGCCGTATTGGAGCCTGAGGCAAAAGGAAAAATCAATAATAGTAATACTGTCTTTATTTAGAATTTTGATATTTTGTTCATCCTCTAGGGCAGAGAAGTATCCTGAGTTCCTTAGCACAATGCCGAACACATAGAGGGCCTATAATAAGTTTCTTCATCAATCATCAATGGTCTGTGATACTGCAAAGGAGTTGCGGGAGCAGTTTGACCCAGCTGTTTTGGTAGAAGGTAGAACACTCTAATCCTACATCTCTGAACTAAGTCTGCTCATCAGTTTGGTGCATCAGCAAATATCTGAGAAGGGTTTTGCCTTAGCCCTAGACCCATTGGCTCCATGCTAATTTATACAACTCTTTTATAGTGGTATTTTGGGATTTATTATACTTAAATATTTATTATTAAAGTATAATTTTGGCCATTTTTTTTTTAGATTTAGATTGTAATTACTTGCTTGTACAATCTAAATACTTGACATTTTATTTTTTAGCCATATTTATTTCTGGCATCCTCTCCCATTTCTTAGTTAATATATTCATCAGATAGACTTATCTCATCTTTTCCTTCCAGGCTCTTGTAATATCGCCATTCTGACTGGAAGATGGAAACGTCCATTCCAAAAGTCTAATTTGTTGGGATTCTAAGCTGCATTTTTCAAAGTTCAAAGGGTCAT
The DNA here is from genome assembly GCA_026826555.1 of Tolypeutes matacus. Lineage (NCBI taxonomy): Eukaryota > Metazoa > Chordata > Mammalia > Cingulata > Chlamyphoridae > Tolypeutes > Tolypeutes matacus. The sequence continues at coordinate 3,867,834 of JAKSZT010054401.1, read as the reverse complement.
GTAATAAATGAACTTGGACTTTACTCAGTATGATATTTGGAAGGAACTTCTTCCAAGGAATGAACATTATATTGTTTACTCTTTGGCATAGAGATACATACTGATCAGTACGGAGGCTTAGACTAGACTAGTGAACATTCACCTTTGTCTTCCAAATGCCAGGATTTGGGGTAGAGAACTAGATATTGGTAAATGTTGGGAAGGAAGTACTATGTGAGTGGGTGCTGAAGTTAAGTAATGTTCATTAACTAAAATATTTTAGAAGGAGGATAATAAATGTAGAAACGGAGAACACAATTATACATTTATCTTTGAAAATCTAACAGGTATATCCAAATGTTAGTATAATACAAAGAGAAAATTGATCATGAAATTCTGAGAAACTTAAAACTAGTTCAGTCCGAATTGTATTTAAGATGTTAGCTGACATTTTGTCAGATGTTTTCTTTGCCTGACATATGGTTACCGAAAGGTAGAATTGATGGTTCTTCTGTAAAATAGGGAAGTAGGAGAAAGGCAAGAAACATTCTTCTTCCTCACCTCAGTTCTTTGACATGGGTCGCGTAGAGGAGGAGGAGGCGGAGGAGAGAGAGATGAAGGGGAAACCCAGAACCACGGTTTGAGGAAAGGAAGGAGTGGACTGTGAGAGGAAGAGATTCAAGGAGTGGGGAAAGGGGAAGAGGGCAGAAAGAAATTGCGAGGAGGGAGCAAAAGATGGGAGTCTGGGCCTAGAAGCTTCATCTTGTCTACTAGCTGGAATAATATGATGGGGACAGAGACTTAACAACCTTTGACCGTGGAGGCTCATCTGCTTCGTTATTTATTTACTATGCAAGTGCCCTGCAAATCAGCGTTGCACCCATTATAATTTCTTCTGAAGGTGCTTTCGTTAGGCCCTGGGGCTGCCATAGCAACGTGCCACCAACTGGGTGCCTGAAAACAACAGAAATGGATTGTCTCACAGTTCAGGAGGCCAGAGTCTGAAATCAAGGTGTTGGCAAGACCATGATCCTTCTGTAACCTGTGGGGAAGGGTCCTTCCTTGCCTCTTCCATCTTTTGTTGATTCCTGGCAATGCTTGGCATCCGTGGCTTGTGGCTGCTTAACTCCAATCTGTGCCTCCATCTTCACATGGCTTTCTTCTCTGTGTCTATCTTCTTTTCTCATAAGGACATCAGTCATATTGGATTGGGGTCCAACCTACCCTAGTATGAACAACTTAACCTGATTATACCCTCAAAGACCTCATGTCCAAATAAGATCACATTCGCAGGCACTGAGGGTTAGGATTTCAACATATCTTTTTTGGGGACACAATTCAACCCATAACAGTAATAATTTTTTGAGGTTTGATAAAATCCCTTCCCTCCGCCCCCCCCCCCCCTTTTCTTTTCATCCTTAGAATGAAGAGACCTAAGAAGGGTTCAGTATTTATCAAGGACACATGGCAAGATCTGTGAGGAAGTCACCTGAGGATTAAGGCATCTAGCACTTCATTTATTCCCACTATCCTCATTTTCCTTTCCCCCCCAATTTTTGGTGAAGAGTGCCTATAGCATGTTCTCTGGTATTTGGAAAAATTCATTGTTCTCTTTAACTTTACCTTGAGGAATTGGTATCTTAATGTTTCTCTATTTTTAAATTTTTTTCTGAGAGGAAACTTGAAGGTTTCCTGTGAGGCACAGGCAGTTTTCTAACATTCCATAGCTGAGTCATGTGGAGAGAATATTTCTGCTGTTGGCAATAACTGTCTTCTTTCTGTAGAGAATAAAAAGACAGTATTTCTCTGTACCTCTTATAGCACCTAGTCATGTTCTTTGTTTACAGAGTGTTCTCAATAAGAATGAGAAAACTTATTAATTTTGAGGTCTTTATAGACAATCGTATGTACATACAATGATTTTTTCCTACTTAATTATGAGACTCATTTGCTCTTAAGCCAATTTGTATATCTTTTATATTTTATGTCTGAATTCTATTGCTTCCTTATCTTTTAAATTGAATTTTTATTTTAATCAAACTAAAATAAATGTGCTAAGGTTAAAAAAACTCAAACAGAACAAGATGTCTTAGCTTGCCAGGCTAATATAACAAATACCACACAACGGGTTGATTTAAACAACAGGAATTTATTGGCTCACGGTTCAAATCAAGATATTGGCAAGGCTTGCTCTCTCCCCAAAGACTGTAGCATTCTGGTGCTGGCGGCAGCATTCCTTGGGGTTCCTTGGCTTGTATTTCTGCCTCCCATCACATGGCGATGTCCTCTCCTTTCTAGCATCTGTGTCTTCCAGGTTCTCTTTATAAGGCCTCTAGTATCCAGATTAAGACCCATGTTGCTTTAGTTGGCCACTCCTGTTTACAATGGGTTCACACCCACAGGGACAAGGATTAAGCAATGGAAGAACTTTTATCATTGATGTGGAGGCAGTGGCCACTGGAGGTTCTGAGGGGAGGGAGAGGAAAAATAGGTGTAATATGGGGGCATTTTCGAGACATTGGAATTGTCGTACATGATGTTGCAATGATGGATACAGGCCATTATATATTTTGTCATAACTTACAAAATTGTGCGGGACAGAGGTAAACTATAATGTAAACTTTAATCCATGCTTAGGGGCAATGCTCCAATATGTGTTCATCAAGTGTAACAAATGTACCGCACTAATGAAGGATGTTGTTAATGTGGGAAAATGTGGGAGGGGGAGGGAGTGGGGCAAATGGGTATCCCCTATATTTTTTATGTAACATTTATGTAATCTAAAGTTTCTTTAAAATAAATTTAAAAATAAACACATAGACTTAAAAAAATGTGTTTGTTGGGGTACATAATTCAACCTACCAGACAAAACTTATAATAAAAACCAGCAATGTCATGTCCCATACATTCCCAAATCTAATTCATGTGTACTAGATGACACTATTGGCTGTTTCACCTCCTCGTTTCTAAATATGATCCTTATACAAACTTTTTTTTCATTTGGATACCAATGACTTCCTGCTATGGAAGATGGGGCTTTAGCTCTCTTTCACCATCATTTCCTTTCCTCCTTCCCCAACCCTATTCTCTTAATATAGACATATCACAAGTTTGGTTAAATTGATATTTAGTGTTTTTGTTATTATGACATAAGTAATTTTTATGATTGGACCACTTAGGAAACTATGATTATATTTCCTCTTTTGTACACCCCCCCCCCCCTTGGAATTGCTTTCTATATATCTATGATTAATTCTGTCCCAAAGTTTCCATCATTAAAATATCCATTCTGGTTTCCCACATCACATAGTCCATTGGTTCCATTTTCCCACTTAGACTTGTCTCCTGCTCCACTTTGGAGTTGTAGTTCTTTGGTCTACTGCATATCTGTCATCTTGGGACTCTCCTTCACCAATAACCTGGTCTCTTCCCTGAGGGCTGGATCCCTGTTCCAGAACCTCATGTCATTCTTGGTTTGCTTCCTTGTTTTTGTGGACCATTTTTCCCTAGGAGCTTTCTGAGAAAGGGCACATGGTAGATATATATATTTTAAAGAACTTCCATATCTGAAAATATTTTTACCCTGCCATTTCATTTGATCAATATTTTCCCTGAGGATAGAATTCCAAGTTGGAAATATTTTTCTCTTAATATATTTAAGGTATACTGTAGAGAAGTCTGATGCCATTTTGTTTCTCAATCCTTTGGTCATGACCTATTTTTTCTCTTTGGATTTTCTCTTTATACCTGATGTTCTGAAGTTAGTATGATGTACTTTTGTGTGGGTCCTTTCCCATTTGTTGTGCTGGTACTTGGTAAATCCATTCACTATGACTGCTCATGTTTGTCAGTTCTGGAAAACATTTATGCGTCAATACTTAAATTCTCTGAATTGAGTAGAGTGAAGGGTGCTATTTAGTATGTAAACCTTGATTCGACCACTAATTTCAGTTTAGTACCCTGTATTCTCAGCTATCCCCAACGCTAGAACTTCTTTGGCTCTACCATTTAGGGAATAAATGTTTTTCTTTTTACTGGGATAGGAAAGAGGTGGTTGCCTGGCTATATGGAGTGAGGGTGAAACTGAAAGTGTACCTGCTTCTCAGGTAAAAATTTTATATATATATATATTTTAATTTTTTAAAAGATACTTAGATTACATAAATGTTACACAAAAAAATATAGGGATTCCCATATGCCCCACTCCCCACACCTCCCACACCCTCTCACATAAATAACATCCTTCATCAGGGTGGCACATTCATTGCAATTGATAAATTCATCCTGGGGCATTGCCACTGAGCATGGACCATAGTTCACATTGTAGTCTACACTCTCTCCCACACAATTCTGCAGGTTATGGGGAGATATATAATGGCCTATACCTGTCATTGCAAGGTCATTCAGGATGATTCCCAAGTACTGAAAAAGCCCCCATATTATACCTCTTTTTCCCTCTCCCTGACTTCAGCACCTCCAGTGGCCACTGTCTCCACAATAAGTCTATAGCAGAATACCAGTAAGCCTACTCCAGTCCATAGGTCACTCCCCAGTCCTGAGGATTCTGGGATGGTGATGCCCACTCCACCTCTAATTGAGAGGGGGCTTTGATCCCATACAGCCGAGGGATGGGACTGTGTTGCTTGCAGTTGTAGGCTCTCTCCTTTCCTTGGTGTGGCGGTTGTACATCCTCACCTCCTTGTTAGTTGTCCTGGGTGAGTCCAATGAACTGGAGAGTAGGTGTTTCAACTCCTCTGAGGCTCAGGACCCAGCTGGCACATGGACAGCCCAAAGATACAACCTCTATCCTGCATCCCAGTTGTTAGAGGTAACTAGTTCTTCTAATTCCTGAGACTTTCTGGATTATTGTGCTTGGAGCATGAGTAGATTTTTCTGTTGGCTTTTCCTGCTGCAGGCAATTTGGTTTCTGCTCTCTGTGTTCTGTTAGATCAGTTACCGCTCTTACTTTCTGCCTTCCCAAATATCATGGACAGCTCTTCTTTGCTGTTACCTTGCATTTTTTTAGTCTTTGTGGGTGGATGGCCATTTTTATTCCTATGCTGTTATTTTAGTGAGGTGTTGGAGGGAGGAGAGATAAAAAGATATGTTCAATCCACTATGTTTAACTAGAAGTCCTTAAAAAATTTTTTTTTCATTTTTTTATTAGAGAAGTTGTGAGTTTACAGAGCAATCATGCATAAAATACAGGATTCCCATACACCACCCACCACCAACACCTTGCACTGATGTGGAACATTTGTTATAATTGATGAGAGCACATATTTATAATAGTACTATTAATTAAAGGTCATGCTTCACCTTAGGGCTCCCTGTTTGTATAGTGTAGTTCATGGATTTTTAAGAATATTTTTTTTCTGTTACCATATATACAAGTTCACATATCTCCTTTTAATCATATTAAGATGTAGTTTCCAGTGCTGGTAATTGCATTCACAATCCTGCGCTACCATCACCACCACCCATTACCTAGACATTCCCATCATTCCAAATAGGAACTTTGTACATTTTAAGCCTTAACTTCCCACTCCCTATCCCTACCCCATCCCCTGGTAACCTGTATTCTATATTTTAATTCAATGAGTTTGCTTATTCTAATTGTTTCAAATCAGTGAGATCATCCAATACTTTTCCTTTTGTGTCTGGCTTATTTCACTCAACATGATGCCTTCAAGGTTCATCCATGTTGTTGTATGTATCAGGACTTCATTCCTTTTTACAGCTAAGTAATATTCCTTGGTATGTATATACCACACTTTATTTATCCATTCATCAGTTGATGGACACTTGGGTGGCTTCCATCTTTTGGCAATTATGAATAATGCCACTAGGAACAATGGTGTGCTCTAGCCCCTGCTTTCAGTTCTTTGGGGTCTATACCTAGTAGTGGGCTTGCTAGGTCTATACTTAGCTTTCTGAGGAACTGCCAAACTGTCATCCACAGTGGCTGCACCATTTTACATTGCCACCAGCAGTGAATGAGTGTTCCTATATCTCTACATCCTCTGAGATACTTCTTTTCATTTTTTTTTTTTTTTTTTTAATAGAAGCCTTTCTAATGGGTGTGAAATGTATCTCCTTGTATATGTGTGTGTGTGTATATATACTTTTTTTTTTTTTTTTAAGGTACTGAGGCTGGGGATTGAACCTGGGGCCTTGTATTTGGGAAACTGGCACTCAACAACTGAGCCACATTGGCCCCCTTGAGTTGGTTTTTTCGTTTGTTTGCTTATTTTTTTTTGTTTTTAGGACGCACCGGGAACCAAACCCGGGGCCTCCCGTGTGGAAAACAGGTGCTCAACTGCTTGAGCCACATCCACTCCCCTCAAATATATATTTTTTAGTTAGGGAGGTTGTAACCTTCCAAAACACTCATGTATAATGTACAGAATTTCCAGACATTACTCCTCCACCAACACCTTGAATTGCTGTAGAACATTTGTTACCAATTATGAAAGAACATCATCAGCCTTTTACCACTAACTGTGGTCCATACTTACACTTAACATATATTTTTCCATACACCCCCTATTATTAACACCATGTATTAGTATTGTCCATTTGTTATAGTTCATTAAAGAACATTCTCATATTTGTACTGTTAACAAAGTCCATCATCCACTACATGTTTCATTTGTTACACAGTCCCATGCCTTGTACATTCCACCCAAAGTGTATACTCAGTGGCTCTCAGTTTTATCACAAAGTTGTGCTGTCATCACCTCAGTCAATTTTAGAACGTTTTCTTTACTCCAATAGCAAAAATCCCATCCTCCTTATACCCCCCCCATTGTTGACCTTTAGCATTGATGTAGTACCTTCTTTGCCATTGATGCAAGAATATTACTGTTAACTATAGTCCATAAGTTACTAAATTGTATCTTCCCATGTATCACCATATTCTTAACACCTTTTAATAGTGACGTACATTTGTTCTGGTTCATAGAAGAACATTCTTGTATTTGTACTATTAGCTACAATCCTCATCCACCACTGAGTTCACTGTTATACAGTCCCTAGATTATTCTGTAACTTTCTTTCAATTGATATTTACGTCCCTAGACTACCTCTTTTAGCCACAATCACATTTATAAATCAGCAGAGTTAGTTATGCTCACTGTAATGTGTTATCATCAACTTTATCCATTTGTAATCAACCTTATTATTATTTTTTATTATGAATATTTTAGTTTTAAAAAAGTCCCTAAGTCCTGGGCAAGAGCCTAAAACACAGTAAAAAGCAGGACCTGAGTGTGAGCTACACACCTGGCTGGCCTGCGGGAGTTCCTTCTGTGATGGCCAGAGTCCTGTGGACACTTCCCCAGGGATCCACACCACCGCCCCCCCTTTCACAAGTCCCTACCAAAATGGGAGGGAAACTGAGGCACAGAGGTGAAGGGACTGGCCTGAGGCAGAGGCAGAGTGGGAACTGAGCCCAGGAAATCCTTTTTTTTTTTTTTAAAGATTTTTAAATTTTATTTATTCATTTGTCCTCCCCCCCTGCCTGCGCTCGCTGGGCCAGCCAACCGCGCGGGCCGCCCCCACCAGGAGGCCCCGGGAACCGAAACGGGAGCCCCACTGATTGAGCCACAGCCGCCTCCCAGGAAATCCTGATAGTTCTACCCAAAATGCTCCCCAGGGTCCATTTCTCTGGCTTCTGCCAAGAAAAAAGCCATTGTTCTTCTTCTAAGTCATACCAGGCCCTAGGGGCACAGGAATAAAATCAACCTTATTAAAAGTTCTAGGGAAAAGGATGTGGCTCAAGTGATTGTGCTCCCATTTACCATGTAGGAGGTCCAAGGTTCGATTCCCAGGGCCTCCTGGTGAAAGGCAAGCTGGCCCATGTGGAGAGCTGGTGCAGCAGGATGATGCAAGAAAAAGAGACACAGAGGAGAGACAATAAGAGATGCAGCAGACCAGGGAGCTGAGGTGGCACAAGAGATTGAGCAGCCCCTCTCCCCTCCAGAAGGTCCCAGGATCGGCTCCCAGTGCTGCCTAAAGAGAAGGCAAGCAGAGAAGAACACACAGAGAGCAGACAGCGAGCGCACAAACAATGGGGGGGGGTAAATAAATCTTAAAAAAAAAAGTCTACATACATTAAACATCAACTCCCCCTTTTCAACCCTCATCTTATTTCCTAGTAAAATCTAGTATACTCTAGATTTTAATTCCATGTGTTTACTCATCGTGTTTAGTTCATATTTGTCCATAGAAGGACAAATAGAATATTTGTCCTTTTGTGTTTCTTATTTCACTCAGCATAATGTCCTCAAGGTTCATCCATGTTGTCATATGTGTCCTAATTTCATTTCTTCTTACAGCTGGATAGTATCCCATCGTATGTATATACCACATTTTGTTTATCCATTCATTGGTTGATGGACACTTGGGTTGTTTCCATCTTTTGGCAATTGTGAATAATGCCACTATGAACATCAGTGTGCAAATGTCAGTTCACGTACCTGTTTTCAGTTCTTCTGAATATTTTCCTAGTACTGGGATTGCTGGATCATACAGCCATTCTATATTTTGCTTCCTGAGGAACTACCAAACTATATTCCACAGAGGCTGAACGATTCTACATTTCCACTTCATTGTGGTTTTGATTTACATTTCCCTGATGGCTAATGATGTTAAGCATCTTTTCATGTTCTTACTGGCCATTTGTATATCTTCTTTAGAGAGTTGTCTATTCAAGTCTTTTGCCTATTTTTTTAATTGGATTGTTTGTCTTTTTGTTGTCAAGTTGAAGGATTTCTTTATGTGTTCTGGATATTAAACCTTTATCGGATATGTGGTTTCCAAATATTCTCTCCCATTGTGTAGGTTGTCATTTACTTACAAGATAATGTCCTTTGTGGCACAAAAGTTTTTCATTTTGATGAGGTCCCATTTATTTTTTCTTTTATTGCTTGTGTTTTGGGTGTAAAGTCAAGTAAAAGTCCTTTTTAAAACTTTTTAATCATTGTGTATTTTTGACTCATTATGTATATATTGGTAATTTATTTTAAGAAAATAATCAGGTGTTGGCAAAAGATTTATACACAAGAATGTTCATTATAGTCCATTAATAATTATGAAAAGCTAGACAAAATCTGAAGTCTAGCATTAGAAAAATTTTTGTTTAAATCTGTTACCATCTATTCATAAACTAGACTACTTTGCAGTCATTAAAATGATATTTTTGAAGACTACTCATAACATGGGCAAATGCTCATGATATTCTGGGTGGAGAAATAAATAAATAAAATAGTTACCAGTGTATCTAGTTCGACCCAAATTTTGTTTAAAAAAGAAAAATGTACATCCTCAGAGACTATGGCAAGCTACATACCAAAATATTAAAAGTGGTTTTCTCTAGATGATGTGATTGAAAAGTAATTTTGTTTTCCTGTTTAAGATGTTCTGTAGTTTCCAAAGTGAATCATGTTTGAAAATTGCTTTCCAAAGGAATTCTACTATTTTGCAATACCGTCAGCCATTCACAAGACTAGCAGTTTTATTGTGTTCTCAGCCCTTATTGAGGTGGTGCTATTATTTTAAAGTTTTTTGATATTATGTGCTCCCCTTCGTTTTCTTTATAGTTGTACATCTTTGTGGAATTTTGACATGAATTAAATGCATTTATTTTTAGTTATATTTTATATATAGAAACTGTTCTCATAGGTGCATTAGTCAAACTAAATTTATTTTTGTTAATTTAATTGACAAAATGTGTACCTTTTGAGTTTGATTTCTTTGATCATTTTCAAACAATTTTTCAGAGCTTTCTTTTTTTGTTGTGTTTTGACTATTTTGTGAATGTTCATGTCCTTTGAATGGTAGATTTCAAGACATTAAGATGGTAGTGAGATTATTCTAAGCATAGAAAACAGAATGAGCCAAGGCATGGAATCATAAAATTGTAGAATGGGTTTGTGAGATAGCAATTCCAATTTGGCAGGATTGTGAAGTACCTGCAGAAGAAGGCAGGAAAAGTTCATTCCCAAGAGTTGCTGGTCCTTGCCTGCCCTTTTCCATGTCCTTCTAAAGGAATCTTTCCTGCCCACAGCCCTGCTTCCTAAGGGTCAATCTCTGAACTTGTTATGCTGCCCATCTTCCCCATCCTTGGGTCACAGCTGATTGGAATAGAGCAGGCGTCTGTGCCAAGAGCAGACGTTCCACACACTGACCTGTAGCATAGCTGTGATCCCGCATGAAAAGATAGGCTGGGCCATTTGACCTCTTAGCATTTGGAATTGGGAAAGCAAGAGACTGGCCCAGTTAGTCCTGGAGGCAGAAACCACAAGGAGTGTTGAGAGTTGCCAAGGTTTACAAGGTGTTGGAGGTGGCCATATTGTACCCTATGCTGGCTGAGACTGAGAGAGAATGGAAACTAGGAATAACCAGAGGAGGCAGGGCAGTGGAGAGAAGGGAAACTGAAAAGAGAAGCAGAGGCACTGATAGAGTGGTTGACTTCTCGACTTTCTTGTTTCCTGACAGCTCTCGGAGTTCTGATAAATGAGAATCACTTGAAGTTTCTCCTTTTCTTGTGGTAACCTGTTTGGATCTCTAGTCCTCCAAGCATCTAGACATTTTAGGGGCCATATGATGACCTTTGGATGCTAGGGCAAGACATTTGTAATTTGCTAGGCTAGGGAGAAATAACGATTTTTGAGATGTGGCGTGATTTCATTAGAACTGTATTAAAGGAAGTTTAATCTAGTAGTAGTACGCAGGGCAGATTCGAGAAACTGATTTGGAAAGCTATTACAATAAGAAATGCAGGAGGTAATTAAGGCCTTGAATTGAGGTGATGACAGAAGGAAGGTAAGCGAGTGAACAGATGTAAAACCTAAAGGCAGAATCAACAACACATAATAATTTATAGGATATAGGGGACAAGGAAAAAGAACAAGTCAAAGTTGGAGCTGAGAAATTATTATATCATTAAGAAAAAGAGGGAAGTTAGGAGCCTGGGGCTGTTTGGGGCTGTGGAGGGCCAGGCAACCAGTTTAGTTTTGTGTATGTTGAATTTTAGGTGTGGGTTGAAAATATTGCGTACTTCAGCTTACATGCTATGAGTTATTTACTTCTATCAAGTTCCTATTGCCCTGTTGCAGGCTCTGGATCTGGATGTGGGGGTGGAAGTACAAAAATGAATAAAAGATGGTTTGCACATTTTAGGAGCTCCTAGGATTTCTGGCAAAGTTATCAGTAGGACAACCAGAGATGAATGTGTGGAGCTCGGGAGAAAGCTTTTGGACTTGAGATCCAGACTTCAACAGAGACCCCAAAAAACTGGATGATCAGAGGATAGAGTGAGAAGGTGCAACGAGGAGAAACAAGGTAGAACCAGGGGAACACCTTGTTTCATAGGGCAGGAAGTCGTGGCCAGGGCCCTCTTAGGAGAAACAGCCCAGTCCTGGGTCTAAAAACCAAAGGAAGGGAGCATCCCAAATGCTGCAGAAAGATGGAAGAAAATGTAGTTGGAAAAAAGGCTGTTGGATCTGATGTGTAAGACAGGAGGTCAGTTGTGCTCCTAGCAGACGTTGGTGAGTTGGGGGCTAGTGAAGCAGACCACACTTCTAATAATTTGGTTGTTGAAGGGATTGCAAGAGAAGAAAACTTGCTTGGGAGGGCAAGCTCAAGGGAAGGTTTTTGGTTTTGATTTTTTGTTTTTAAAGACTGGGTCAGCCCAAGTAGGCAGAAGAGGAGATCCAAGATTCAAGAGGAGAGTTTGAAGGAGCAAGGAAGTAGGAAGGTGGGAATGTGATCAGGAGTCGAGGTGAAGGAGATAACTTCACCAAAATGAGGAATATTTCATCCTGGAGCCAAGGACAGAAAAGTGGAATACAGGACAGATGGCAAATAGAAAGGAAGTACAAAGAAACCTATCTAAAACGGTGTCTGTTTTCTCAGAAAAGTAGCACGCTAGAAGTGAAATCTTGTGATTGGGGATTTTAAGAAACTAGAGGAAGAGAAAGTTTTGAAAGGGCATTAAAGGGAATAAAACGGAATTAATAAGAAGTGAATGAGAATATTTTTGAGTGGTAATAAAGAGACAAGTAAGGAAGAGAAGGTGAGAGGTGAATCAAGAAAATGAAAGCTACTTCAAGTTCTAGCAGTACTCAAAGAATTTTAGAGTTCCCCTCTCCCCCCACCCACAAGATTTTTCAAATGAAGAATTTAATTCCAGAGAGGTTAAGCAACTTACTCATGCATCTGTTGGGATTTTTTCCCCCGTTGTCTTCTTTCTGCATGAAGATATGTGATAATTGGTTACAAAGTTAATTTAGGGAATGGTTAAATCTGAAATCTGACTAGATCTGGAAAATATAAAAGTGACCCAACCAAAAAACCAGGGCCCGTGTATGTTGAACAAATGTGAAAGCAGGTTGGTGAGTCACAGGAAATGATTCAGGAAAATTCTCTAAACTATAGCGTGTGTCCTGGGTAAGAATATTTTTTGAAATGTTTAAATAATTACGATTTTGCATATAAATATTTAAATGTCTGATTTTCTACGAAATCACTGCCAATTAACTCATTATTTGAAAGAAATTCAGTTGTCACATTGTCCACTCTATAAAAGTCTGGTTTTCAGTGTAAAGTAACGGCTGTGGAAGAGAATCTGGAAATTTATTACTCATTCAAAGTAATCAATCATTTCTAACAATGTAATGCGAACATTATTTAAAACATTTTTAAAAGTATTTAATTTATTCCCAGATCGCCAGAATTAGTCCCTTAAATTTCCATAAATCATTTTGAAGATGGGGCTTTGGATTTCTGAGACCTCATTTTTTCCGGCAGACCTCTAAGAAAGGCTGAATTCCCTTAGAGCAGCAGTACTTAACAAGGGGTCTGTGAGCTTGAATTGAAATAAAAAGAAAAATTCCTGTGGGGATGAGCTGGTGCGGGTGTGATATTTTAATTAAATAATACACAATATAGTGTGGACTTAGTAAGGGGTCTGTGGTTTTCACCTGACTGGCAAAGGGGTCATGGAACAAAAAAGGTTAAGCACCCCTGCTGTAGAGGCAGAAGTGAAATAATATTCTTATTTGTGGACTGGATCAAATAATACCTTTATATTGAATTTCAGTAGTGACTGTGAGGGGCCAAATAAAAATGCTTACAGCTCTTCTGTCATTTCCACATGCAGTTTTAGTAGCCACACACAGGACAGACAGAATTGCCACAGTAACAGCCAGAATATTATTATTACTCCTGGCTAGAAAATTCTCTAGCTATTTTTATTTTGGTTGTTGAAACTAAACAGAAAGCGATTCTAGAAAAACAGTGAAAGTGTCATTGGACACATTTCTGAAGCAAATTGCAAATGCAGGCTCTCCTTTACCCCACCGTGATGAGAGCTGGGATGGCCATCAGTGCTGTCCATGGACTCTGGCATGAGGTGGGGGTCAGTGAAGTTCTGGCCTCTTGCCCAGGAGATGGAAAAGAATGACTTGGTTTTCTTGGCTGAGTTCCAAGACAGCCTAAGGGCAGCCCTTCACACTGAACTGGTACTAAAACTTGTACCACTGTTCTGAATTGGAGGACTTTGTCCTCAGGGTAGAGGCATCTCCAGTGATACCTCCGTTTCTACCGGTGTGTGTTTGTATGTGTGTTTATCCACTGCTGCTGGCAATCCAGACCCAGAAGCCCGCTGGGGGACACCTGACCTCTGACCCTCACTGTCTCTCAGGTCTCGGTTTAGGAAGGATGTGGTGCATTTCAGAGACATCCCTAGCCAGTGAATCCAGCTTTCATGGTGCAGCTGGGGGCAGCTCTGTGGATGAAGCCTTGGCGTGGCAGGACAGACTGCCAGTGTGATCCATATTGTCCATGGATGCCCTTGTTCGTGGGACCGCGTTCTAAAGACAATGCCTCCATTCATTTGTGTCAAGAGTAAGTCAGGAGATCCTGGTGCCACATTTCCCTGGATGCTCAAGCTACCTTACCTTCCCCTTAAATCTACATCAGACATCGTTTATTTCACTTAAATTTCTGCCACAAACATTTCCTTGGTCCCTGGCCAGGTACCATCCCATTTGCTATCCAGAAATTCTGAACAAACCCACCATGGATAGGTAAGAGTTCTCAAATGGGAAGGCAGAAGAGCTAGCCTTGCTCTCACCTTCTGTGCCCATTACAGGGACAACTGTGCAGGGGAGCTAGAGCCTGGTGTTCCTGCTGCCACAGAGCCAAGGCTGTTCTTTCTCTTCGTCCTTTTCAAGTGTGACAACACTTATGGTAGGAGATTCATCAGTTTTCCACATCTACTGCGTCTATCTTCATTCTCTTTTACAAGAAAAAGAAGGGAGTTTTCCATCTCTAGCAAGGCCACTGAGGCTTCCAGTTGGTCGCCACACACAGCCTTACCAGCTTTCAGGTGGACAGGCATTACAGTATAATGCAAAGAACCCAGGAGGCAAATGGAAGCTATCCTTCCAGATGTATTTTGATGAGTTTGAATATATTGTGGGAAGTTTGGCTGATGAACTGCATGGTTACCTTCCAATACCCAATAAACAGTATCTTGGATGAATGCTGGGACCAAAGAATTATGGTCTTAGGTGACAAGATAGACTTCTCTGACCTAGTGTCATATGAGTCCCTGCTTTGGGTAGTTTTCACAAGCCTCCTGAAGTATCTTTAGATCAACTCATATAAATTTGAGAAGCCAATTTTGAGATTCATTTTGCCCTTCTAGTTGGTCCGTAATTTCTGGACCAACTGTTCATCAGCTGTTCTTGGGGGCGAGCTATTACATAATGGATGTATATTTTAATCTACCCCAACATCCCTTCCTTCTCTTATTTAATAATCTTGCTCAGTCCGTATAATTAAGGTGGGCTTGATACAATCTTTCCATCCCAGAATGTGTGCACATGGCTCAGCCTGGCTGTTACCGTTTTCTATTGCTCTAACCATGCTGATTGGTTCAGAAATGGACACGTAATCTGGGCCCAACTAATAATATTTTGGTGGGATTTTGGTGGGAGGCATGCAAAAAGCCTCCACATCACTCCTGGATACTGTATCTATCCAAAGCCTATAAGCACTATCAATATTTTTGATGATCAAATCGTCACAGTTTCAGAGGTCTTGGGACAGGGCTGAAAGAAGAAATCTCAGATTTATTCAGAGGGAGCCCCATCACTCGGTCCCTGTGTCCTTTCATCATGTGTTTCTGGTCTTTTTTGTTTTTGCCAAAGTCTTTGTATTTGCTATTATCATGCTGTTTTTTTCTGCCTTTGTAATACTTTTGCTTTATACAGCAATCCTTCATATTTCACCTCCCCCCAAAAAAGTTTTTTTCTTAGTGATAACATTTGGTAGCTTAATGCCCCCCTTCAATAAGTCTTACAAAAAAAAAAAAAAGCCTCCACATCTCTCTCACCTCCTCCTGCTTCCCCCTCTTTCTCCTTCTTGGGAAGTGAGCTATATGGGTGTTATTGGTTAAAACTATCATTCATCATCTTACCACCATGAGGCAAGGTCCTGCCTGTGAATGAAGCAAAGCAGAAGGAAATATATCAGAGAGCTAGAAAATATGGCCATATGATTTGAAGCATTGCATTCAACCCTAGAAAACTAATACACTGTTTAATATAATAGAGTTATTGTATTTTAAAAGAAAATTAAATATTAAACCGCTTTTTACTTCAGTATATGAATACATTTATTTTGGATAAAAAGTCAGACTAACCTCTTAGAGTGGGATATATTATTAACTGTTAGTCAAATGACAACCTAAATAACCGAATTCTTGTTTGATTCAACTATTCCTTCATTTTCCCTTCCAATTATTAATGAAGAATAAATGTAACCCACTTTAAAAGTGTTACCTTCTTTTAAAAAATATTTTTTCTTCAAGAATTTGTAGGTTTACAGAAAAATCATGCAGAAAATACAGAGTTCCCATATACACCCCCCAACACACACAGTTTTCCCTATTATTAATGTTTTGTATTATTGTGGTATCTTTATTACCACTGATGAAACAATATCATTATAATTGTATTAACTAGAATCCATAGTTCATATTAGGGTTCACAGTTTGGATTGTATGGTCCTATTTTTTTTTTTTTTAATTATTCTAGTAACACATATACACCCTAAAATTTCCCCTTTTTACCACATTCAAACATGTAATTCAGTGGTGTTAATTGTATTCCACAATGTCCTGTTACCATCACCACCGTCCATTACCAAAACTTTTCCATCACCCCAAACAGAAACTCTGTACCAATTAAGCATTAACTCCCCATTCCATACTTTACCCCAGCACCTGGTAAACTGTATTCTAGTTTCTGACTCTGTGAATTTGCTTGTTCTAATTATTTTGTGTCAATGAGATCATACAGCATTTCACTCAACATGTTGTCTTCAAGGTTCATCCATGTTGCCGCGTGAAGAACATTGTATGATTTCAATATTTTTTTGAATTTATTGAGACTTGTGTCCTAACATACGGTCAATCCTGGAGAATGATCAGTGTACACTAGAGAAGAATGTGTGTTCTGCTGCTGTTGGGTGAAGTGTTCGATGTATGTCTGCTAGGTCTAGTTGGTTTATAGCATCATTCAAGTCTTCTATTTCCTTATTCATCATCTATCTAGATCAGGGGTTCTTAATCTTTTTTGTTGACCCCTTTACCATTCAAATGAAAACCACAGACCCCTTACTAAGTCCACACTGTGCTGTGTATTATTTAATAAACAGATCATACCCGCACCAACATGAACCCAAAAGAATGTTTTTTGTTTTTTTTTTTGAAATTTCAATTCAAGCTCAGGGACCCCTTGTTAAGAATCCCTGGTCTAGATATTCTATCCATTATTGAAAATGGTATATTGAGGTCTCCTACTCTTAATGTAGAACTATCTGTTTCTCCCTTCACTTCTGTCAATATTTGCTTCATATGTTTTGGGGCTCCTCCATTAAGTACATATATATTTATAATTGTCATGTCTTTGTTGAATTGACCCCTTTCTCAGTGGCCAACATTGTCCCTCATAACTGTTTTTGTCTTAAGGTCTATTTTATCTGATATTAATATAACCACTGCGGTTCTCTTCTGGTTCTTATTTGCATGGTATATTTTTTTCCATCCTTTTGCTTTCAACCTACTTGTCTTTGAACTCGAGGTGGGTCTCATGTACACAGCACATAGTTGGGTCATGCTTTTTATTAAAAAAAACACACAACTATTCTGCCTACCTCTGCCTCTTGAATGTAGAGTTTAATCCATTTATATTCAAAGTAACTTTTGATAAATGTAGGACTTTCTTCTGCCCTTTTGCTATTTATTCCTTTTAAGCCATATACTGTTTTGTCCTGCAATTCTTCCATTCATGCCTAATTTCATATTTATTTGATGTTTTTGTAGTATGCCATTTTGAGTCACATCTTATTTCCTTCTATGTGTATTTTTCAGATGTTTTCCTTGTGGTTACCTTGGGGCTTAAATTTAACATCATAAATCTATAACAATCACATTTTTTTAGGAGGTACTGGGGATTGAACCTGGGACCTTTTCATGGAAGGCAGGCGCTCAACCACTTAAGCTACATCCACTCCCCCTATAACAATCATATTTGAATTGATACTAATTTAGCTTCAGTAGCATACAACAAATACTGTTCCAGTACCTCTCCAAACTCCCACCTTTTTTTTGCACTTGTTACAAATTATAATTATACATAATAATCTATATATAACCTATATATAGATTCATCATTACCATTTATGCATTTTATAACCTGAAAGATATAAGAAGTGAAGCTACATACCTAAAAATACAATACAATAATTGAGAGAATCCAGAAACACCCCCTGGATAAGTCTGTGGACCCATTGTACCCACTGTAAGTGGAGTTTGGCCAGGATTCCATGATGGTGCTCAGAATCTGAGGGTATAATTGCCAACTCAGACCCTGTGCCCAGCACTCCTCAGAATATCTGATGTTACCCTATCCTCAGTGTGCAATCACTTAAGTAAGTGGCCATAGGTCCCTTTGGGAAAGAACTGGAAAAAATCATTACAATGTACACTTGCCATGGTGCTGTCGCATCCTTTCTCCTCGGAACCTGTCCACTTTTTTCATCAATAGGTTCTGGATCTGAAAAATGAGTCAGGTTTGGAAACTGAGCAAATGGATATACTTATTTTTTTGAGAGGAGTGACTTTTGTCCTCCTGTTCTCCCATTCTTGCACTTTTTGAATATATGTGTGTGTGCACATGTGTGTGTATATAATATATATATATTCTCTTTTGAATATATATCAGTACTGTTGCTGGATGTCCATCTCTTTTCCTCACCCAACAATGTACCCCTGATGGTCTGAGTGAATGATGAATTCTTCAGACCTTTCCATGCAATATAACCCTCTTGTGGGTCTTTTCGCTTCCAATAGCATATCTTTTCTGGAATTCCTATTTCCCAGGACCTTCCAATTCCTTCCTCTGTCACCTGCCATGGAAAATCAGGCATTACAACCTCCCTCAGGATGAGCTATCTCTTTTTCCAGGCTCTAGAAGATACAACAACTTTGTACCATTTCCTGGAGTCTGGATAAATCCTGTATCCAGAAAGACTATGCCCAAATCAATAAACTTACTCAGTCAATCTTGAAAAAAATTACAATACAATAGTATTGGCATTTATATATACTCATGATTACCTTTACCAGAGGTCTTCATTTCTTTATGCCACTCTGATCCACTGTCTAGTGTCCCTTCCTTTCCGTTTGAAGAATTCCCTTTAGTGTTGCTTGTAGGGCAGGCCAAGTTGTGATAACTCCATCAGTGATTGTTTATCTGGGAATGTTTTAATTGCTCTCTCATTTTTGAAGGACAAACTCACTGGATATAAAATTCTTGGTTGGCAACTGTTTTCTTTCAGCACTTTAAATATTTTCTCCTACTGCCTTCTTGCTTCTATGGTTTATGATGAGAATTGGAATTTTTAATCATATTGGGGCTCCCTTGGACATAATACTTTGCTTTTCTCTTGCATCTTTCAGAACTCTCTCCTTGTCCTTGTCATTTAACAGTTTGACAACTATGTATCTGGGCATGGTACTGTTTGAGTTTATCCTGTTTGGGATTCATTGGGCTTCTTGAAAGTGTATATTCATGTCTTTTGTTACATTTTGGAAGTTTACTGCCATTATTTATTTCTTTGAATATTCCTTCTACCGCTTTCTCTCTTCTCCTTTTGGGGTTCCTACAATGAATATATTGGTATGCTTGATGCGTCCCGCAAATCTCTGAGGCTTTGTTCACTTTTTTCATTATTTTTTCTTTCTGCTCTTCAGCCTGAGTCATTCCAATGTGTTATCTTCTGCCAGCTCCAACCTGTGGTTGAAACTCTCTAGGGCATTTTTTGTTTCAGTTATTGAGGTCTTCAACTCCAGTATTTCTGTTTGGTTTCTTTTAAAAATTTTCATTTCTTTATTGACATTCTTATGTTGTTCCTGCATTGTTTTCCTGATATCCTGTAGTTCTTTCTCTGTGTTTTCCTTTATCCCCTTGAGCATATTAAAGATCAACCCCCCCCCCACGATGGCTCCCTTGTCTGTTACTTGTTGTTTTTGCTGTTGTTTATGCTCATTGTCTGCTTGTTGTTTTTGCTCATTGTCTCCTCATTGTTTTTTGCTCATTGTCTTCTTGTTGTCTGTTTTTTGTTTCTTTTTTTTCTTTAGGAGACATTGGGAACTGAACCTGGGACCTCCAGTGTGGGAGGTGGGTGCTCAACTGCTTAAGCCACATCTGCTCCCTGCTCTTTTTTGTTTTTTGCTCATTGTCTTGCTCATTGTTTTTGCTTGCTGTCTGCTCATTGTTTTTGCTTGATGTCTGCAGGTTGTCTGCCCATTGTTTATTTGTCTTCTTTAGGAGGCACCAGGAACCAAACCTGGGACCTCCCATGTGGAAGGCAGGTGCTCAACTACTTGAACCACATCCACTCCCCTAAAGATCACTTTTTAAAAAGTCTTTGTCTAGTATGTCCTAAATCTGGTGTTCTCCATTGATAGTTTCTGAATTTTTGTCTTGTTACTTTGGACAGGTCATCATTTCCTGTTTCTCTGTTTATCTTGTAATCTTTTGTTGTACACTGTATTTTTAACTTTTTTTTTTTTTTTTTTTTTTTTTAAGATTTTATTTATTTATTAATTTATCCCCCCCTTGCTGCTTGTGCTCGCTGGGTCAGCTAACCACGCCGTGCGGGCGAGCCTGCCCCCACCAGGAGGCCCCGGGAACCGAACCCGGGGCCTCCCATATGGTAAACGGGAGCCCTACTGATTGAGCCACAGCCGCCTCCCTGTATTTTTAACTTTTAATATGTTAATTCTGGGATTTCGTACCTGAGCTGTCTGTTCCTTACATTTATATCCAGCTAGTGATGTGACAGAGATTTCCTCGAGAGCCAAAAGCTAAAAAAAAAAACAAACCAGTGCAAGAAACACCTTTCACAGTCTTTTCAAATTGGCTCTGTGTTGGCTGGTACTGTCCTTTAGAGTTTAGCCCGCTTATCAAGAAGATCAGCCCAAAGTGAAAATGAATTTCAGAGCCCGCTCTGTCTTTTCTGAGCCTGTGCTTTGTCCTGGGCTTGTGCTCACTGGTGACCTTAAGAATTACCCCAAGTTCCCTTATTTACAGGAATTCAAATGTCCCCTTTATTTCCTATGAAATGAATGTTCATCCCCTCCCAGGAACTCTATCCTTTGCCCCAGGCCACTTTGACTTAGTTATTTTTCACACTGCTTTGGTTGTCAACAAGCTGTTTCTGCCTGCAGGACAACTTCTGGGAGGTGGACCCACAGAGGAATTTAGAACAACTTTGCTAGTTGTTTAAATATTCTGCAGGGGAGTGGCATCCTGGAGTGTCTTTTTTTATTTTTTATTTTAAAAGAAGCTTTAGATTACATAAATGTTTCATCAAAAATATAGGGGATTCCATATACCCCACCCTCTTCCCCTCCCACACTTTCCCACATTAACATCTTTCATTAGTGTGGTACATTTGTTACAACTGATGAACACATATTGAAGCATTGCTACTAACTGTGGACTACAGTTTACATTATAGTTTACACTCTGTCCCGCACAATTTTATAGGTTATGACAAAATGTATAATGGCCTGTATCTGTCATTGCAATGTCATGCAGGACAATTCCAATGTCCAAGAAATATCCCCATGTTACACATTTTCTTCCCTCTCCCTCCCCTTAGAATCTCTGGTGGCCACTGCCTTTATATCAATGATAAAATTTCTTCCATTGCTAGAATAATAAGTCTATAGTAGAACAATAATAAGTCTACTTTACTCCATTGTTCATTCCCCAATCTTGAGGATGTAGGGATGGTGATGCCCACTCTGTTTCTAATTGAGAGGGGTCTTAGATCCCATGGGGTCAATTGATGGAACTCTCTTGCTGCAGTTGTAGACACTCTCTGTTCCTTGGGATGGTTTTTGTCCATCATCATCTCCTTGTTACTTGTCCTGGGTGAGTCCACTGAACTGGAGAGTAGGTGTTGCAACTCTGCTGAGGTTCAGGGCTCAACTGGCACAGGAACAAACCAAAGATTTACATCTCTGGGACATATATTTAACAAGTATAGTGCCAATCATAGGTTCAAATAAAAGGGGCAGAAGAGCCTTGTATAGGGAAACTGTAAATGAGTCTAACTCTGTTACACTGGGGAGCATAAATTCCAAAGTAAGGCCCACTGACAGGGTGCCAAATTCCTGATCTTGTTTGCCCTGTTTATAGTGTCTAGATGTCTCTAGAATCTTCAGGAGCTCCCTGCTTGAGGCACTGTTTACTGTAGCAGTCAATGAGATTCTCCGGAGACATACATAAGCATAACCTCTGGAATGACCTCCCAACTCACTTTGAAATATCTTAGCCATAAAAAGTCATTTGTATTTAATATTTCCCCCTTTGGGTCAAGATCTTTTTCCAGATGCATTGCTAGTTGGCGCTTGGTAATAATCCTTTGGTGCCAGGGAGGCTCATCCCCGGGAGTCATGTTCCATGCCAGGGGGAAGGTAGTGTGTTTATATGATGAGTTTGGCTTAGGGAGAGGCTACATTTGAGCAATAAGGAGGCTCTTGGGAGGTAACTCCTAGGCAATATATAATACTAGACTAAGCTTCAATTTCATAAGAAAAGGTTCATATGTATAATTATCAATATCAAGGGCCTGGTGTAATGGTCTGTCTTCCTTCACTAGGCACTGCCCATGTACTCAGAGAATTCTTGCCATTCTATTTGAGAATGTAGCAGGACTCCCCAGGATGGAAATTCAATATTTTTTTGGTTATTGCTGGGTCTCTACCCACTGAGATAATGCCCCATGAACACTTGAACATATTCATATGCCTTAGAGGCGTATCCCAGGTGCACTTCTTCCCACACATTTCCCCCAATCACCAACACCCCCCACCAGCGATTCTCCCCTGCCACAGTTATGACCCTTCTGTGATCCAAAACCTCTCCTGGAGAGTCTTAAGCCATTATCTAGGTTGACAGAATCCCTACCTTTGTTTTAAACACTAGGGTTAAAGTTGTGACTAGCCTCCCTCTTTTTGCTTACTTATAATTTTGTCAGAAAGTGGAAGGTTGGGCTTATTGGACTAGATAAAATCTTATGTGGTATTTTTGGCATATTAGTTGGGGAGAAGCTACACAAAAATAAACTGGAGGTGGTTGGGTTAAAGGGGTTAGGATTTAGTCTGTATTACATTGGGTGTTTGTGCTAGATATGGAGAGAGAGGAGGGGCAACATTTTAGGACTCATATTCCATATCAGCCTAAAAGATCTTACCTAATATAAGGCAGTGGAAATTTAGTATCCACAGTAATAGACATTTGTGCTCATCATCTCTACATCAAACTATTCCCCTAATTCTTCTTTTTTTTTTTTTTTTTTTTTTAAGATTTTATTTATTTATTCATTTATCCCCCCCTTGCTGCTTGTGCTCGCTGGGTCAGCTAACCACGCCGTGCCGGCGGGCTTGCCTTCACCAGGAGGCCCCAGGAACCGAACCCGGGGCCTCCCATATGGTAAACGGGAGCCCTACTGATTGAGCCACAGCCGCTTCCCCCCCTAATTCTTCTTTGTCTTGCAGCCTCTTTCTCCTTCCTTCATCTGCATGAGCGATTTTGGTAATCTGGTTATACTACTTATAGTGTGAATCTCTGTTTTTTTGTCTTCTTCTGGGAGCATGTTTCACTCTTCTTCTCAGAAATGTCCGTTTTCCCATTCCAATCATTTGGTTCAAATGTGAGCTGCCATGTTCCTACAGACCTTGGTACCTGACTAAAGTTGATAGCTGAAACTTGATCATAACTCATCATTTGGAGTTTTGAACTAGAGACCAGTGAAAGCATGGTTTGTTCTTCTCTGGTGGCAAAGCTGAGATGAAGTATACCTGCTAGTAGTCATTTTCTTCATCATATGCTTGAAGTTAGTCTAAAATATACATGCAGAGAAAAGCAAAAATGAGATATAAAATCCTGGTGGTATTCAGACTTCTGGTTCCAAAGTTGTTGACATTCAAGTTTTTGACTTTGAGACCCAGCTGTAGCCCAGCCCTTCTTGTAGCACACAGACCAATACATTACCATTTTTACTTAATCTACTCCAAGCTGTATTTCTGTTACTTGCAACTGAAAGAGTCCCAACCATTCCACTTTTCTCATCTCTTCCTCTCTATAATCTGTGCCAGGCATTTTGTTAATATTATTTTATTAATGCCCTTATGATATTAGGTGACATGCCTTGATAACATTTTTGTTAAGCATATACTGAGTGTTCAAAATGAGCAATCTCATCAATAAATCAGACAGAACAAGTGAGTTGACTGAAGAATACCTAGAAGATTAGTCAAGAGGACTGATTCACATATAAGGTTAGTAAAGATTTGTTCTCCAGAAGACAGGAGATCAGAATATTGTCTAGAAAATGAATGTGAAGATCTTGAATTTGAACTCTGAAGTCTGGTGAACCTAGGGAAAAAAATAAAAAAGATTGTCAGTGGAGTTAAAACCTAGACTATAGGTTATTAAGAGATTTGATAAGCATCGAGAAGGGGGTACTGATGCTTAATGTATGTAGAATTTTCAATTAGCTTGACGGTAAAAGTGAGGAAATGGATAGAGTTGATGGTGGGCACATTATAGTGAGTATAATTAACATGGCTGGTTTATAAATGGGATTGTGTCTGAAAGGGGTAGTTTAGGGATGTAAATGTCAATTGAAAGAAAGCTAGAGAATAACCTCAGGACCGAATAACATAGTGAACCCAGAGGTAGATGAGGATTGTGGTTAATAGTTCAGATACAAGAATGTTCTTCTATGAACTAGAACAAATGTACATCACTATTGTTGGTAAGAATATAGTGATGCATGGGAAAAATGCAACTAATGTCCCTTCTGAACTATAGTTAACAGCAATATTGTAATATTCTTGCATCAAGGTCAAAGAAAGTACTACATCAACACTAAGGGTCAATAATAGGGGTATGGGATTTTTTTCTTTTGGATTAAGGAAGACATTCAAAGGTTTATTGGGGTGATGACTGCACAACTCTGATGAAAGTGAGAACCACTGAGTGTACACTTTGGGTAGAATGTTCAAGGCATGGAACAGTGAACCATGTGGTGGAAGATGGACTGTGATTAACAGTACAAATAGATTAGTGATCTCTCATGAATTATAACAAATGTGCAATATTAATACATAGTGTTAATAATAGGGGGCATATGGAAAAATATACTAACTGTATGCTATGGACCATAGTTAGTGGTAATAATCTTATCATGTGTCTTTCATAATCTGTAACAAATGTTCCACAACAATGCCACGTGTTGGTGGAGGGGTGATGTGTGGGAATTCTGCACATGATGCATGATTGTTTTATAAACTCACAATTTCTCTAAAAAAAACAAAGGTTGTAAGAAGATTATAAGCACTGAATAGGAAGTATTAAATATTGTTTTTACAGAAATTCATACAAATGCATACAGGGAGTTTAATATTTGCCTAGGAGTTCAACATTTGTATTTATCCATTCTGTAGTGTGTATACTGGTTCAACATAAAGAGGAGGTTTTATTTGTTTGTTTTTAAAAATAATTTGGTAAAAAATTGGGTTTGAGGACTTTTTTTTAACTTATTATTTTTTATTTTAGGTACTGGGACTGGGAATTGAACCTGGACCTCGAATGTGGGAGGCCAGGGTTCAACCACTGAGCCACATGGGTTCCCGGTTTGAGGGTTTTTTTTTTTAATGGGAAATTAAATTTTAAAAAAATTAACCTAGGTATTAGTAAAATGACTAATAGTATGATTCAGGATAGTCCAGCTCATGCATCTTTCTTTATGGACTTAAAATTTTTTTTAACTTGGATCTTACAAGAATTATCACAAAAACAAACAACCTAACAAAAATGGGCAAAAGATTTGTACAGACACTTTACCAAGGTAGATATAGTAATGGCTAATAATAAGGGCACAAACTGCTCAACATAATTAGTCATCAGGGAAATATGATTTAAAACCACAATGAGTTAACCTTTAATACCTGCTAGATTGGATAAAATTAAAAAGTCTGATATCACCAAATGTTAGAGAGGGTGTGGAGCAGCCAGAATTCTCACTCATTTGGGGGTGGGGTATGTGTGTGCTTAAAATGGTCTAACCAATTTGGAAAAAGCCTGGAAGTTTCTTAAAGAGTTAAACATACAACTTCCCTGTGACTCTGCAATTCTACTCTTAGGTGTTTTGTCCAAAAGAAACGAAAAAATGTGCCCACACAACACTTGTAAAAGAATGTTTCTAACAGCTTTATTCATAATAAGTAAAAGCTGGAAACGCTCAGGTGAATATCTACAAGAGGATGGAAAAAGAAACTATGGTATATTCAAACAATAGAATGCTGATCAGCAATAAAAACAACAAAGCACTGATACACACAACTACATGGAAGGATCTAAAAGAAAAACCAAAAACTGAGTGTTATAGAAACTAGGCACAAAAGAGTACATATGGCATAACTCCATTTGCATGAACTTCTAGAACAGGAAAAAGTAATCGATGGTGAAAAAATCGAGATCAGTGGTTCCCTCTAACCACTGATCTGGAATGTGAGGGAGTGTGGGCTGGGAATGAGTGGGAAAGAACGTGAGGAAGCTTTCTGAGATGAAGGTAACGTTCCATAGCTGGGTAGGGGTTGGATTGTGCAGAGTTTATTTGTCAAATCATCAACTATTACACTTAAGAGTTTTGCATTTCACTGTATGTAATTTTTTCCCCATTTATTTTCTTTATTAGAGAAGTTGTGGATTTACAGAGCAATTCATGCATAAAATACAGGATTGCCTTATACCACCCTGTTATTAATACCTTGCATTGGTGTAGAACCTTTGCTGCAATTGATCACTGTATATAAATTTTATCTCAAAAAAACCTGTAAACAAATATTAATCTCTAGTTCATGATGTATAGGTTGACATGTTTGGGTGTGAAGTGTTCTGATGTTTCCAAGTTATTTTGATATGCATTAAAAATAAAGATGTGTAGATGGTTGGATAGAGGGACACAGAGGGGTGATAAATCAAATGTGGCAAAATGTTCATTGTGAAATCCAGGTTGTAGGTGTATAGATGTTCATTGTTTAGCTCTTTCAATTTTTCTGTATGTTTGAAAATTTTCATAATAAAATATTTGAAAAACTAAATAGAAAAATGTACAAAAAGATATCAAATATATTAGTGAGTTAGACCTGATCATACAATTACAGAACACATTATACAGAGTTTCTTATATAACCAACTTAAGCGTAAATATATTACCACCACATAATAAATTACAAATAATATGTAAACACATCTTTTTTTAGAGCTTCCTCAAACAGTGCCAATTTGAAATAGTGGTATTATCTCAGACATTTTTAAAAATTAAGAATACACATGTATATACATTTTTGGGGGATTGGATCATGTTCCCCATAAAGGCATGTTCCAGTCCTAATGGCCAGTCCTGTGAGTGTGAACCCACTGGTAAATAGGACCTTTGAAGATGTTACTGTTGGCTAAGATGTGAACTCATTTGTGAAAAGGATCTTGGAAAATCCTGTTTAGAGGAAGCCAAATTGAATTACGGTGGGCCTTACTTCATATGACTGGAGTCCTTATAAGGAAAGGAAACATGGACACAAGTCATTCAATAGAAGCCAGTAGTCAGAAGATTTCTGAAGTCAGTGGAAATCAGAAAGACACAAGAAGACAGATAAACATGATGGGGGACAGCCAGAATGGTATAGACTCTGGGAGAAAGGGATCCCTGCCAACACTTTGATGTTGGCTTCCAACATGAGTTCCAAAGCTGTAAGCCAATAAATTTCCATGGTTTAAGCCAACCCATTGCGTGGTATTTGTCTTAGCAGCCCGGAAATGAAGAGAACATTCATTTCAGCACTGAACATTATATTAATATGGACTCTTCCCATGCACAGCCCATCGGCAAGGGTGGCTGATGGAACTGTATGAAAGCTCACAATCAGCCTGAACTGGAGAGAGGGACTCACCAACCTGTTTATTTGTTTCTATTGTGAATTCTCATTTTGACATTGTTTCATTCTGGCAAGTAGCGTTGGTCCATAAGGGCTGATAAAGGCATACTTGTGGGAGTAAGGAGGTGCCACAAAAGTATTAGTCTGGATATTTAAAATGTCCACTTTGTGATGGAATTAAGGAAATAAATTGGGGAATCCAGCAGTCAATTAAGGGGTCGATGGAAATCCTCTTGAGAGGGAAGTGGTGAAGAGCTCAGGTTCTCCAGCCAGGTGGCCTGGTTCCAGTCCCTGCCGACTATTTGCTGTGTGTCCTTGAGCAAGTTACGCTATCTTTTTGCTTCACTTTTCTTATGTGTAAAGTGAATCTAATTGTAGTATCTACTTCATGGGGTTATTGTGAGGCTAAGATGATTTAGTACAGGGACAGCCCTTAGGACAGCTCCTGGCACTTGATAAGAGGTCAATAACTGTTAGGGCCATCATCATTGTGAGGAAGGGCTGCAGAAGCATTGCTGCAGCCTGGGAGATGGTAACTGAAAAATGTCTGAAGAGGTGTGCTAGGAAATCATGACATGTCACAACTGCAGGCACTTTGAAGGGAATGGAATGATAATTGCCAATTTATGAAATCAGGAACGCATCTTCGTGGGAACCCTGCTGTACTGTCCCTCTACAGTGCTGATGCAGTTCATGCAAGCTGTTCCAGGACTGCATGCCACAAGCTAAGCATTCAGGAGGTCTGTCCTGATGCATTTCTTTATCCTTTCTCAGATTACAACTGCTGGAGTAAACACATGTCTTTTTTTGTTTTGTTCACCCAATGTGACCACCGACAAAATACCACAAACTTTGGCTTAAAACAACAACAATCTCTTCCTCTCACAGTCTGGAGGCCAGAAGTCTGAAACTGAGGTGTTGGGAGGTCCATCCTTCCTCTAAAGGATATAAGGAGGCTCCTTCCTTCCCTTTTCCAGCTTCTGGAAAATCACCCTGATATTTGCTTCCATCTTCACATGGCTCTCTTCTCCCCTTCTCCCTGTGTGTCCTTTTCTTCTTTGAAAGGATACTCTCATTGGATTCAGGGCCCACCCTCATCCAGGATGATCCCATCTTGAGATCCTTAACTTAATTACATATGCGAAGATCCCATTTCCAGATAAGGTCTAGTTTGGGGACACAATTCAGCCCACTCCACCTAGCATCTGAATCCACTTTCAATGTCTGGGGAATCTTGTGCGAGTCTTGGGAAAGCAGGGACCACAAAAGTCAGGTGCAGTTGATTCTCGTTATTTGCATAATTACATCTCTAAAGTAGCCACAAAACACTGAATTAGTGAATTCAGAACCCCTGCTCTTAGGGGAAATACAGGATTAGGTTCCTGCAAGCCTCTGATGATGACATTTTTGTCAACTGATAAATACCTAACCTTGTTTTATGTGTGCCTCTGTTTAAAGACGCCTTATTTAATATATATCCTTGATTTGTTAATATCAAACTTCCAGCCAACAGCTTTATAACTCATGCCTGATGCAGCTAATCTGACGCACATATTTTCTCCATAAGGCACATTACGGTCTTCTCGCTCTCAGGAACACTAGATAGCACTTCAGCACTACGCTTGAGGGCCATTTTAAACAGCAAAAACACCAACAAAATGCACAAAAATGCAAAACTCATGGAACTAAATATACCATACTGGTTTACAGAATGAGAGCTGAAACAAGAAGGCAGGGCCTTATCTTGTTCGACCTCAGCTGAGAATGTGCATGTTGGGTTACTCAAAATTTTCACTGCTCTGTGCATGTCCATGAATATACAAAAGCACCATGAGTATTGATTTTAGGGTTACAAATAAATTCTAGCGAGAAGGCAAGTTCACAAAAATAGAACCTGGGAATAAGGTGAATTGACTATATTTGCTTCTCCCTGGCAGCTTGAGTTTAGGCTTGCTGACCTCAGCCATAGATTCTCCTACCCAAGAATTTGAATCCACAGTGAGTTACCTAAAGAAGCAGGGGCAGTTTAAAGTTTCTTTAGTGGTCATGGTGGTAGCAGGGGCATTACACATCCAGTAGTGGTTATGACAGCAGTTTCATCAGAGTTCCCCAAGGTGGAGATAGATGGTGGCAGTGCCAGCTGTGGTTCCAAAATTCAGGGGTGACAGGCCAGACTATTCCTGATCTGTGGCCTTGGCAGTGATCCTGGTTACTTATATTTTCCTGGTTTCTGCTTATATTTTGTGCCTGGTTCTTCAGCCTTTGTGTTGAGTCTAAATTACCCAGTAGCTTTCTATGGATTCATTTTTATCTCAAGAATTAGCCAGGGTTGGTTTCCATGGTTTGCAGCCAGGAACCCTTCCTGGTGCCCTGAGTTTCTGTTATTCACTGATTCTGTTCTACACTTATTACTAAACTGACTATTTCTTTATATCAGAGTAAATGTATTCATTGTAGAAAAGGCTAACCTTTGTGTGCTGCAATCCTTTAAAATTCAGTTTTTAAAGTACCACCACCTTTGTGTACAATCAATTGTGTTTCTTGTGAGGAATTGGCTGTATTACTACAGTGTGTATTTATTCAATTAAATTCAATTTACCAAATGCTTACTGAGCATTATTTACCTTATGCTTGGCAATGGTTAGGCTTTGGAGACACAAAGTAAAGTAAAACATAGTCCCTCCTGCACGAAATTAGAATTAAAGCTATTTAATTTGTTATATCCGGGTGAGATGTGAGTGAACCCATTCAGCCACACCCAGAGGGAAAAAGCAGACAATTCAGCTAATAGGTGTGAGTGAGGATGGGCGAGGGAATGCGACATGGTAGTGAAATACGGACATCCGCGTTTGACCAGCCTTGGTTCCTACTGGGCTCTTATTTGCTGGGTGAAATGTAACAATTGCTTAATTTAGCTGAACTTTGGTCTCCATTTGTAAAGTGGGGATAATAATACCTACCTCCTCAGGTTATTTTGAAATTTAAATGAGATAATGGATATAAAGTGATGAGCACAAGGTTCGGTTCCTAATGAAGTACCTCTTAAATGGAAGCCACGTTTGCACGCTGGGATAGACTGCCCAAAGGGACTGTGTGATTCCTGGCATAAACCATGCCTCGAGAGTCTGTTAGTTCCTTCATCTTTGTGACCACTGTAGGCCCTCTTTTTTGACCTTTCCCAGTTCTATTATATTATTCTTAACCCCTGTTGTCAGTTTTACCTAGCAGGGATAAAACACAGTTTACATAGAAGAAGGCAATATTTTCTGCCTTGTATCAATATTTCATTTGAGGTTGTTTGGCAGCGTTTTAATTGAATTATCAGCTGCAGCCTCATGTCGAGGTAGCGTCTTCAGGGAATATCTATGTCTTTTACCTGGGTTGGGCTGTTGAGAATCTTCTCCCTCCACCCCAATTGCATAAATATTTACTTTACCTACTCTGATACCTCTTTGCCCCTTTCCTCTTGGGTATCTACCTCTGTTTGATATAGTCAGCTTGACTTGTATGTTTCCAGAGACACCTATGATGCATATCTCCCCCTACTATTTCTTTTCCATGAAGACCAAGATAAATGATTACTTTACTCAATTTGCTATCTGATCTTTTTCTCGAGTGCACCTCTTTAGACCCTTACCATTAAATCGTTATTCAGATTCTTCAGCCCACTTTCTTTCTTGTAATGTATTGTAGACATTATTTTTAGTGTTATTAGTGCCTTTGGAGTCCTTTTCAAAGTATTTCCCAAATGATATTTGGTCAAGTTTTCAGTTTATAGCTAACATGCTCTTATTTTGTGAGCTTCCTTGTTTTCCTTATATGGGCTAAATTTCTATTTTTAAAAACTGACTTTCTCCCCACCCCATGCAGTTGTTGCTTTTGGCCATCAGTTAGACATGTGGATTTTATTTTTAATTCTTGGCAGAGTTTTTAATTTTTTAAAGTAATTTCTTTTAGTACTTCCTTCCCAATTTTATATACAACTTTATTCTGGGCTTCTGATGTAGCGTTTGAAAACAGTCTCCAAGCTTCTATTTTATTTTCAATTTCATTCACTTCTCTCCCCACCTCAACACTTGGGTTTACTTATGTTGAAATTGGTGGAAATGACACCCAGCGGGGGATTGTAGACGGAAGGTCTAGTGCCAGTACTACTATAGAAACACTGCCTGCCTTGGATAGGTCATTTGACTGCTTTGCTTCCAGTTTCCTCATCTGTGAAACCAGGGGTGCTCATTCATTTATTCAAGAAGTATTATTAGGCGCGTATTATATGCTAGATACTGTTTCAGGTGCTGGAAAATCTGCACTGAACAAGACAGTCGAGATGGCTTTCCTCATTGAATGTATCTTCTAGAGTTAAATGATATAAACTCTAAGGCCCTTTTGAGTGTACAATGCTGTATGTATAGTGATATTTCCACATACTTCTGATTCTCTTTTGAACAGAATAGGAAAAACAAAATATGTCTGAAGTGTGTTTTGGCTTTTGGGGCAATCCATTGACTTAGAGTAAATACTTTATACAGTTTGTCCTCAAGGATGTCCCATGGAAACCAGTGAGATGCTCTATGTGGGCAGCATTCAGGGCAAAGCTGTCTACTATATCCCCCTCTCAAAGTGAATTTTGAAACACGTTTGCAAATACACTTCAGATCTCTGTTTTTGGAAGCACATGATAAAAGGATTACTGAAATAACGACCACTGACCTTTATTTAGATGTGGGAGTCAGAATCAGTGAAAGAGGAAAAGGCAGACTCCAAAAAGCTTTCTTGGTTGCTGCCATTATGACAATACTTACTGAGTAAGATTGTATTCAGTAGTAGAATGTAAAGCTTTTTACTTGGAATCAGTAATAATTCATAAAGAAAAAATAGTAAAAACATGTGATTCTTGTTATTTGGCTGACAATATAGTTCTTGGAGGAAGAGTGGGCTGGTAAACTTTTACACTTACTTGCCAATGGGATATGAGGGCTATAGAAACTATCACAATAAGAGTCATTGAAAGTATTTTTTGGGCCAAATCTTCTCTCCCTTTCTCTTCAAATTCCATTTATTTTATTATATATTTTTAAAGATTTTTATTTATTTATCCTCCCCTTGCTGCTTGTGCTTGCTGTGTCCATCCGCTGTGCATTTTTCTGTGTCTGCTTGTCTCCCTTTGTTGCATCATCTTGCTGCGCCAAGAACCCGGGGCCTCCCATATGGTAAAGGGGAGCCCAACCAGTTGAGCCACAGCTGCTTCTCCTCCATTTATTTTTAAGTGGCTGTTTGTGGCATGATATATGCCAGGTAATAAGAAAAATTTGGAATTATATTTAGGTAATTTTGGAACTATTATCAGAATGCAGCCATCTGAAAGGATTGTTTATAACAGATAATGACTATCAGGATAAATAAAATAAAATGAAAGGTGTAAGCAAACTGACAAACACACACACACACACACACAAAACAAAACAAACAAAACAAACAAAAACCTGTTGAGCTGGTGGAAAACCCAGAAAACATCTTGCATGAAAATCAATTCCTAACAGGGTTTTGCTTGGTTTCCTGGGAAGAACTTTAAGAGTAAACGTTGGTTTTTGTCTGTTTTTCAAATTCATTTCCAGGATAATAATTCTTGTTACAACTCTCAGACAATTACTAGACTTGTAATCTTTTTCATAAGTGCATATTAAATGTTCATAACACCATAGCTCTAATTTCACGCTGTCTTCTTACAATACCAGTTTAAAAATTCAGGAACAGGGAGTGGATGTGGTTCAAGCAGTTGAGTGCCTGCTTCCCACATGGGAAGTCCTGGGTTCGGTACCTGGTGCCTCCTAAAAACAAAAACTAACAACAAGCAAAATAAAAAAAAACAACTTAGGGGAGCCGATGTAGCTCAGTGGTTGAGTGCTGGCTTCCCCACATTTGAGGCCCTGAATTCAATCCCTGCCCCTGGTACCTGTAAAAAAATAAAATAAAATAAATAAATTCAAGAACAATATCCACTGTTACTGAAAGGAAGTAGTGCCCAGTATTCCAAAAATTTCCAACGTTCTCCAGGGTCTTTTCCCCTTAGGTCATTTCTTAGCTTTTCTTTATGAGAACCATTTTTTTGTTGTTGTTTTGACTCATCTAGGATCAAGTCTGTTACTAGTTTTTCTCTGGAACTTTTTTCTTTTTTAAATGCTGTGCTCCTTTACATTCACCTAGATTTGAAATAATGCAAAATTTAATCATAAATTAATTTAGAGTACATTCTAATATCTCTTTTCCTCCCTTGAACTTGAGAATTTTTTTCTAGTACACTCTTGTCTCTGCTTTTAAACAACTCTTTCATTTTTACCTGCTCTTACCATTAGATTTCCTGACTTATTTTCCCTTTCTTTTCAAATAGAAATTTCCTGTAAGCATTTTTTTTTTTTTTTGCCATAGATACCACATTTTGGTTTATTACCTTTGTATTTCTGTCTCTTTCCACCTTAACCCTTTCCCCCTCTCTAGCCCAACTCTTTCATTTCCTTCACATTCCACCTTCTTAAAAGACACATCTTTCTCATGGAACTCTTTCACTGTTCTTTTTCCTCTTTTCCTCTATGAATGCTAGTTATGCCCAAAGTTTTATTCAACATGCCCTCAGCTTGCAATTTTTGACTGATGTCATACACATCGACAGTCCCAGCTACAGTCTCTGAGTGGGTACTTGCCAGGTTTATATCTCCTTCCCAAGACTCTTTTCAGCAGGCTGAGACATCTCCTCTCTGGGTGTCTCATAGATACCTTATGTTCAACCTGTGCAAAACGGAAAGTATCATCCAACTTGCTGCTTTCCTGATTTTACCCTCCTGATGCTACTATTCCATCATTCACCCCATGTTCAGACCAGAAACTCTACAATTTGTACAGTGTGGTAAGCACACAGTACTTTGGGACCTACGACTTTAACTTTTGTTTGTATCCTGCCTACAGCCTCCCTCTTTCTCAACTCCATATCCATTTCATCACCAACCCTGCTTTTTTTTTTTCTTTCTTGAGAGGAAAAAAAATAAAGACCTCATTACATTCGTTAAATAGCCTTTAGCTTCTTTTTTTTTTTTTTTTTTAACTATTTATTGAAGTACATCATTCATACATGAACATACATAAACTATAAGTGTTCAGTAAACATCGTGATCTTACAAAACAAACATGCATAACATCACACAGGGCTCCCACACATCACCCCCGCAACAAACACCCTGCACTGTTGTGAAACATTTGTTAACAAATCATGAAAGAGCATCGTCTAAGTATTACTACTAACTATAGTCCGAATCTTCCTCCCCTATACATTTTTTTAAGGATTTATTTATTTAGTTAGATTTATCCATTTTTACCCCTCTTCCCTGTTTTTGCTGTTCCTGTGTCCATTCGCTGGGCAACTCTATGTGACCGTTTCCTGCCCTCTCTTCTCATCCTTCTCCTCCCGTCTTCACTGGGATTCGATCCTTGGAACCTCCGATGTGGGAGATAGGCATCCCACTACTGCCTGCACCACCCTAGTTCCTGGTCTTTCGGTGCGTCTCGTCCTGGCTCTCCCCTGTATCATCTCCTGCCACGTCACCATCTTGCTGAGTGGCTTGCGGGGCCTGGCGGCTCACCCATGCACAGGGTCTCGTGGCCCATGCACCTTCTATATCCCTCCCCTTTTTATTTTTCCTGGGAGGTCCCGGGGGTTGAACCCAGGTCCCTTCATATGGGAGATGGACACCCAGCCACCCGAGCCACATCTGTCCCCCTGCTATATCTCTTAAGGTTGACCAAAGATACCCAAAGTTACAGTCATTTCCCATACAGGATGGTCATATAATAAATCAGGCTTAGTTTATCACCAGCATTCCAAAAACCAGACCTAGGGAGAAAAACTAGGTCTGGGGACACATGCATGGTTTCTAATATAGTGAATGTTTAGCCTACCCTGATTATCACAAAATCAGGGCATTGAGAATATTTGCCTGATTATTCTTTTTTTCAAGTTTTTCTTGAATCATCCCTTTCTTTCCATGCTTGCTGCTTCTCCTTGTTTCCCTCAAAAGTTCCTGATAAGATTGTTCTGCTAATGTCTCAGTTTTTAAAATTATTAGCTCCACATGAATGCAGAAAATTGTAGAGGTAAACAAGAAAACAAAAATGGTTTTAATCCCATCACTTAGATAATCCCTCCTGTTGTAAAAAGCAGTTACATATAGCTCTATAACTCAAACTATACAATAAAATAAAACAGCAAAAGTAAAAAGCCGCTATTCACTACTTACCGACAATTTCACCCCCTAAAGGTGAAGGAAAACAGTCC
This sequence comes from Tolypeutes matacus, assembly GCA_026826555.1. Classification (NCBI taxonomy): domain Eukaryota; kingdom Metazoa; phylum Chordata; class Mammalia; order Cingulata; family Chlamyphoridae; genus Tolypeutes; species Tolypeutes matacus. Next base: position 3,831,937 of record JAKSZT010054401.1, on the reverse strand, counting down.
CACAAGTGTGATATGTTGCTTCCAGCTTATCTGTATATATTTATAAATGTTTCTCCATTTCACAAATAAGGGATCACACGATAGACACTATTGTGTGCCTTGCCCCTTGCCCTTTACATATAATACTTTATTTTCCAGTTTTTATCATTGACGCACAAATAGATCTGCTCCACATTTTAAATAGCTGCATAGTATTTCTTTATGTGGATGTACAATAATTTCTTTAACTCATCCTCTATTACTATACTTTTAGGATGTTTTTAGTTTTTAGCTACAGAATTGCTTCTTAGCTCATTTTCCTATCTGCAGCCTCACCTTTTCTCCAAGCCTCCACACTGCTGCCAAAGGAATCATATCTTTATTCTGCTTAAAATCCACTGGGGCTTCTCATTACTTTCATGATAAAGGTCAAACCCTTAACTTGGCACACAAGTCCCTTTGTGATCTGGTCTCTGTAAACCTTTCGACGTTGGCATTCCCACCTTGCATTCCATGTTCAGCTTTTACAAACTTCTTTGTTTCTTATAGGTTTCTTTGGCCTCTGGACCTTTGCACATGCCAGTCTCTCTGCATGGAATTACCCCCACTCTATCTCCAAATCTAGCCAACTTCTGTTGGCCTTCAGTTCTCAATTTCAACATCACTTTCTCTATAAAGCCCCTCCTGACCCTCCTTGCCCAACTGGGATAGGTGCCCCTTCAATGAGCCCACATAGCACCCTATTCTTGTCCCAGTCATGCATTTATCCCACGGTATAATTGTGTGAGTGGTTGTCTCCATCTCTAAACCTGAAACATCTTGGGCTGAAGTCAGTTCACATTGCAGGCATTGAGAAAATATTTGTTGAATAGATGAAATGATTCTTGTCACTCTATTTTCAGATATTATAGTTGAATTAACTTCTTGGTTACTAATAATGGAAATTAATTTACAATCTTAGACAAAAATGGCCTATGTCCCTGATTGCAGAAAGGTAGGAATGCAGCATATTTCAAGATTAGCCAGAACCAGGGAATGGAATACAACCAAGATGCTCCTTCATCTCAGTTTCTTTCTGCCTGTTGGTTTCGTTCTCCCAGATCACCTTTCTCCACACAACCAGATATATGGTCACATGCAGCTCTTGGTCTTTGTCTTCTGAGGTATAATCCCTCTTCCCATAGTCTACTTAGTCTACTTCCCATAGTCTACTTAGGACTTTAACTGGCCTGTCTAGAATCACGTGCCCTCTCCAGTGACTGGGAGAACAGAGTACTCTCTGCTGTAACATCTCCTGTTCCCAGTTTTACTATTTATTAGTTGCATTTGTCAAATTTGGAAAAATTACAGCCATAACTTCTACAAGTATTTTTTTTCTCCCCATTCCTCTCTTTCCTTTTCTTCTGAATGCCCGTTACCCATGTGTTTGTATGCTTGGTGTTGTTCCACAGGTTTCTATGGTTCCGTTAACATTTTTTCAATCTATTTTCTCTCCATCCTTCAGATTGGATAATTTCTTACAATTGGTCTTCAAGTTCAACTGAATTTTTTCTGCCATCTAGAATCTGCTGGTGAGGTCCTCTAGTGAATTTTTCATTTCAATTTTTTTACTCTTTAACTCAAGAATTTCAATTTGATTCTTTTTTATAATTTCTATATCCTTTTTGAGAAACTCTATTTATTGATTCATTATTGTCATAATTTCCTTTAATTCTTTAAATGTTTCCTTTCATTCTTTGAACATATGAGAGATTGTTTCTATTGACTGCCTTTTTTCTTAATATGGGCCATAATTTTCTGCTTCTTTGTATGTCTCATATTTTTTGTTGTTGTTGTAAACACAGATATTTTAGATAATATATTTTAGCAACTATTGATTCTGATATATTTCCCTTAAGGTTGTTGTTGTGTGGTTTGTGAATGTTTGTGTGCTTGTTTAGTAACTGGCCTGTGAAATCTGTCTCCCCTACAGTGTGCAAGTATGCAATTTGAGGTATCTATATCTCAAAAAACAGACTTTGTTTTTTTAAAGTCTGGCTTCCTGGTGGTTGCCCTAGCAATGCATAACTCAGTGGTCAGTTAATTATTGGATAAATGTTGTGCTAAAACACCTTGAACAGTATTTTCTTCCATTCTTTGTTAATGGATTTGTGTCTGGGTAGAGGAGTATGTTTAAAGTCTGTCTCAGAGCCGCTTCAAGTCTCCTATGCAAATAGCCTCAGGGAGTGTGGATAGCAGACACACCCTAAGATAACCCCTAATGAGTCCCACCTCCAGTGTTCTTGCCTTTGAGTAATTCCCTCCCTGTGAGTGTGGGCAGAACCTGTGTCTTGCCACAACATAAAATGCCAAAGGATGGGATGTCCTTCCCGTGATTAGGTTCCATCATATAAGACTCCACCTTGGCAGACTGGAGTTAGAGACTCTCCTAGAAGGTTTCATGGAGCAAGAAGCCATATTGGAGATGCCCTTGTGGCAAGGAAGTGCAGGAAGCCAGTAGGAACTAGAGTCACTTCCAACCAACAGCCAGCCAAAAGCAAGGACCTCAGTCACACTGTCAGGAGGAAATGAATTCTCCCAGTCATCTGAAAGAGCCCGAAGTAGATTCTTCCCTGGTCAAGCCTCCAGATGGGAATGCAGTTCAGTTGACAGCTCGGGTTCAGCCTTGTGATCCTGAGCAGAGGACCCAGTTAAGTAGTGGCCAGATTTCTGACCCATGGAAATGGTGAGATGATAAATATGAGTTGTTTTAAGCTGTTAAATTTGTGGTAATTTGTTAATATAAATTAATACAGGCCCTCTCCAGTTTCCACTGCACGTGTACATGGACTCGGCTTGCTCTAACCACATCTGCAGCCCTGCCCTGGAGAAGTCAGTTCTTCTGACAAGGTTGCTAGGTGTGGGTGTCAGCCACTTGCTCTCTTAATCGAGTGAGCGGTTTCTCAGATTTTTGCATGCTCTTTGGTCAGTTTCTAGAGGGCTGAAATGGTTGTTTTGCCAATTTTGTCCAGCTTTACAGTTGCATTTTGGGGAGAGGATTTGTGGATCTCCTCACTTATGGGATCCGCTGGAAATCCCAGTCTTCCATGGGATTGTTCTTGTTGTGGTAACATACAGACAACATAAACCTTCCCTTTTTAGTGACTTCCAAGTATACATTTCAGTGGTATCAATGTTTTGCTATTATCACCACCATCCATTATCAAAACTCCTCCCCCCACTGACTCCTGGTAACTCCTGAAATACTTTCTGTGTCTATGAAATGCATATTATAGGTATTTCATGTAAGTGGACTCATATAACATTTTCCCTTTTGCATATGACTTACTTCACTAAAGATGGTGTCTTCAAGGTTTGTCCATTTGGAGCATGCATCAGTACTTCAATCCTTTTTACAGCTGAATAATATTCCATTGTATGTATTCTACCCCATTTTGTTTATCCATTCCTGTGCTGGCAGACATTCAGGTTGTTTCCACTTTTTGGCTATTGTGAATAGTGCTGTTAGGAACTTCCATAGGATTTTATTAAGTGTTATATGGCACTAAAGGTTGGGAGGCCAAATACATTTGGGAAAAGATTGTTAAAACACAGTTACATGGATCCCTTTACTACAGAATTCAAAGTCTTTACTATGTTAATGTCCATGGCCAATTTCCAATAGGAGGTAATCGTTTGCAGCATTTTCCAGAAGAATTTGACCACAGGCTCTCCTCCTCACATATCCCTTTTGGCCTTTCAAGAAACTATTGCTCTGTAGAACAATACTTTGAGAAATGCTTATATAAACCATTATCCTGAGAGATATTACTTTTTTCTGAGTGTTATTTTACTTAATATTTGAGTCTAGTATGAACCAAGTAATGTGGTTAGTGGCATGGTAGGTGCAAAGATGAATGAGAATTGGAGTCTGCTTTTGGAGAATTTACAGCCTGGTAGAGGAGATTGTATAAATATATAAATATAGGGAAGCAGATGTGGCTCAAGTGATTGGGCTCCCATCTGCCATATAGGAGGTCCAGGTTTGGGTTCCCAGGGCCTTCTGGTGGAAAGCAAGCTGGCCTGCGCGGCAAGTTGGCCCGTGCAGGAGAGCTGGCCCACAAGGAGTGCTGGCCCATGCGGAGAGCTGGCGCAGCAAGATGACGCAACAAAAAGAGACACAGAAGAGGGACAATAAGAGATGCCACAGACCGGGGAGCTGAGGTGGCACAAGAGATTGAGCAGCCTCTCTCCTCTCCAGAAGGTCCCAGGATCGGTTCCCAGTGCTGCGTAAAGAGAAGACAAGCAGACACAGAAGAACACACAGATATATTGTGAAAATTTTGAATTTTACCCACAATGAAAAAAAAAAAAAAAAAAAAAGAACACACAGAGAGCAGACAGCAATTGCAAAACAACGAGGTGGGGGGGATAAATAAATAAATCTTAAAAAATATATATATATATATGTATACACATACAAAATAATATATATACATATATATACACACACAAAGTAACCACAAAACCAAATAGAAAATAGTTTAAAAGAAAAAAAAGTGAAGCTAAAGAGCTATTAAGATGTCAGAGGAGAGAAAGATTGCTTCCAAATTGGAGGAAAAAGGAAATCTTTGTGTATAGACTGGCCCTAAAAGATAGTAAAGTTAGGGCGTGCAGGAAAACTGGGGAGTACTTTCTAGGTGCAACGAATAGTAGCACCATATAGTAAAAAGCATATTGGCTTGGAGCTAAGTGACCATTGGTTCAATTTTCTTTAATTTCTTTAATTCCTAGTTTTAGCTGTAAAAATTGGAATAATAACATCAAAACTTTGCTGCAGACTTGTTGTGGGGTTTAAATGATATAATTAAGTGAAAATGCCTAGCGAGTCCCCTGGCGAAGAGTGGCTGCTTGATCAGAGATTCTGTTTCTTACTTGGGCAGATGGAGGATATTGGAGGCCAGGCTAGAGCGTTTGCTGAAATGTTTATCCTGGTTCTACTATTTACTAGCTTTGTGACCTTAGGCAAGTTGTTCAGCCTCACTCAGTATCAGTTTTCTCATCTCTAAAATGGAGCTAATAGTATTATACCTAGTAATATTTTATATAATCTATCAATAATTGATGTGAGGAGTAAATGTGAGAATTAAAGAATAAATGAGTTAGTTCCTGTATAGTGCTTAGAAAATATGCTTATAAAATATAAGGCAGAAAATATGTACACAATGTGTGTTAAATATTATTGTTATGCTTTATAGGCTCTGAAGAGCCAATGGAAATTTTTTAATGGGGAGAGTGATTCAATCCATGCTTTAAAAAAAATCCATCTGCAGGTGGTATATAAGTAGGAGCTGGGTGGTAGAGGGGTGGGGAGGGACCAGAAGTGGGAACGATGAGTTAGGGGTGGTAAACATTCCAGATAAAAGACGCTGAGAGCCTGAGGGGGGATGAGGCAGGGGAGGGGCCGTTGCTTCAACTAGAGCTGGGCTTCTCAAACTTGAATGTCCACATGAATCACGAGAGCACCTGGTGACATGCAGATTCTGATGTGGTCGGTCTGGGATGGAGCCCCAGATGCTGCGTTTAGAACCCAACCCCTTGTGGTACCAGCACTGATGCTCCAGGGTTCACGCTTTGAGTAGCAAATGGGTTTTGAGGGGAGGGTTGATAGGATTTGACAATTGATTGGTCCTGGAGGGAGGAGACAGAGAGATGTGGGGTTTTAAATGGAAGGAGCTGAATTGGGAAGGAAAAGGAAAAGCTCAGCTTCTTATTTTGTGTGTGATTTCCTGAAAGTGGAGTAACAGGAGGTAGAACGGTATAATGACAAAAGAGGAGCGTTATTATCAGATCTGCAGTAAGTTCTGCCTTCGACTTTGGACCGTAGCTGTTTTTCGTAGCTTTCTTGGCTTTGGATCTTAGCTGTTCTAAACTGGAGACCAGTGACTAGTTCAAAGGACTGTCGTGGAGATTAATTGGGATTCATTATTGTGAAAACTTATGACACAGGGCCAGCACATAGGGGGGCACTTAATGGGTTAAACTTGAATTTATAGATTGTGTGTTGCCTAATCCCAGCAAGTTCCTAGCAAGACTGATCTGGGCTTTAGCATATACATTATTCCTATAGGGTCCATATTGATACTTCAAATTGTGCAGTAATTTGACAGCCTTTTGAACTGCATGCTTTCTAAGTATTCATTAGCTGACATAATTTCAGGGGACTTGAATGCCAGAACTGGCAGCAGTTCCACCAAAGCTACATCCATCCGAAACCTGCGAGTGTCAGAGTCCTCCTTTGAAGGCACTTCTCCAGGAATAACGGTCTGAATCTAAGAGGAAACTCTCTGGTCAACCTCATTTCTGATCATAGTCCAATAATGGTAAATGGCAGGCTGGGGGAGAAATCTGTCAGCTTTCACTTACATTTCCAGCCAGAGGCAGCATTATTGACAACGGCAGAATTAACTCTTCAGAGCTCATCTACCTTCTCGAGGTGGATATTTTTGACTGGTTGAAAGTAAATATTTTCCCTTTAATATACTTAATAAACTTACTGTGAACTTTCAAAATTGCCCTTGCATCTGTCCCTACACATAACTCAATCAGCGAGATTTTGGGGATAAGGTCAAACTAAACTGAAAAGAATTTAAGGCACATATTTATTCTGAAAGTCTTCATTATTAACTATTTGTAATATTAAGTTGTGGTTATATTACCATGTTGCCAGTCATTTCAAGAACAACCTCTTTTATCTCTTGCTTCAGAAAGAGATGAGAAATTATAATAGTAGTAATAATTCCAGACCAAATTATCAAGACAACATCTCAAACATAACTGAGATTGAGTCATCCAAAGACTCTTTAAGTTACAATTCTTAAAAACAACTTATCCTTTCCAAAAGTTAAATAAAAAGTTCTGGAATACTTGGGGCTTGACTGCAGAGAAACCGGTAATGCAGACTTGGGGACTTTGTCTTCCCTGGTATTACTTCTGTATAAGGAAATTCAGTCACCTGTACGGATTGATGACTCCTCTCAGTTTTTTCTCTAACTCTTTGCATTTTGCTGTCTCCGGTATTCTCCATAGCTCCATTATTTTCTCTTTTATTTTGATCATTTTATCATTATTTTCATCAACTCTAAAAAACCCAATCTTTCAGGGTTGAAAAGAGCTCCAGAAGAAAATCGCTGCTGCCAGAATTATTTTGATCTTGCTTGAGTAGTTGGCTGAAGTCCGCTACAACCTGTTTGTCTTAATTAACTCCACAGGTACGGTTCTCTCAAGATGAACTCTAAGCGTAGTTGATTCCAGATTCAAAGAGGGAAACCCTCCATCTCCTAAAATTACAGAACAATTAAGGCTCTCAAAGACCTCTCAAAGTAACACCAAATTTCTTCTTAAATTAAAAGGCTAAGTCTCAATCTAATAGTTTGCGTAGGAGTTAACCAGCTTTAGGTATAAACTATTCCTACTGATAATTGCTATTAAAATATTTGTTGACTTAGTGGATTTCATTATCTCTTTTATCTCCTCTAGGGAATAGCTGAGTTGTCCGTGAGATACTTTGATCTGGATACATTATTTACTTCCCATAAACCTCTTCTTCCTGTATTCAGTATCTGCCTTAGTTTCCTTCGGGCTGTGGTAACAAAGCTCTAGGAACCAGGTGGCTTAAAACATCAGAAATGTGTTGTCTCACGGTTCTGGAGGCCAGAAGTCCAAAATGGAAGTATCAGCAGGATCCTGCTCCCCTTGAAACCTGTAGGGGTGAGTCTTGTAGCTTTGGTGTCTTCTGGCAATCCTTAGCGCCCCTTGGCTTGTAGGCGCATCATTCCAGTCTCTGCCTCCTGGTACCAGAGGCCGTCTCCCCGGCATCTGTCTCTCCTCTTCTTAGGAGGACACCAGTCATATTGGTTTGAGGGCCCACCATACTCCAGTATGACTTCACTTAACTTAATTGATTCCAATTTGCAATGACCCTATATCCAAATAAGGTCACACTCTGAGGTACCAGGTATTAGGGCTTGAATATATATTTTTTTGTGGGACACGATTCAACCCATAGCAGTACCTTTAACCAGCATCCATCCAGTGAACTGAGGCAGAAATCTGGAATCCTCCCTGCCCTCCCTGTATCAGTTGGGTTCCCAAGGCCTGCATCCTACACGCATGTTGACTCTGTCCCTCCCTCCCCCGTAACCTCCTCCCATCCTTCTGGCATGGCTCTTGTCCAGGAGGCCTTTATATTTTTTTCTGGGCTTCTGTAAAAGCATCCTAAGAGCTTTCTCTACCTCTAGTCATAGCCTCCTCCCATTTACCCTTCTGAGTGCCTTCAGAGGGATACACTTGAAATCTACACTTGGTCATGTAATTTCCTTTCAGTGGTTCCAGAGCCTCCAGTAAGAAGTCCACAGTCCATGGCATGGAATCCATGCCCCTGCAGTGGTCTCCTGCTTGCTGCTTGCCTCCTTGGCCTTCACGTGGCAGCAGGGCTCTCAACCTTGGCATTATGGCCATTTGGGGCCAAGTAAGTCTTTGCTGTGGGGAACTGTCCGGTGCACCATAGGTTGTTTATCAGCAGCCTTAGCTTCTACCCACTAGATGCCAGTGGCACTCTCTCCCCAGCCATAACGAATAAAAACATTTTCAGCCATTGCCACATGTCCTCGGGGCAGCAAAAATCACATCCCAAACTCTTAGCTGTCCTCGGCCCACCCCAGGCTACATAGCACCTCCATTCCTTGCTCTTTTTATCATCTCTTCCTGAAATGTCTTTCTTCTTTTGCTCAAGGTAGGGGGAAAGGAAAAGATTCTGTCCTCTGCCCACTCCCTTCTTTGATTCCCCTGAGCAGGAGGGACTAGCAGTTCTCAGGACCCTGCCTGGACCACGTTTACTGGTGGGTGGGTCTGCTTCTTGGAAACCACACATATAGGAATAACCCTCTCTTTAATTTTGTTTCTGGAGTAGGGTGGGCCTTAATCCAATATGGCTGGCATCCTTATAAGAAGAGGAAATTTGGACACAGGCACAGAGACAAAGGGGAGAATGCCTGGTGATGTCTGAGGCCCAAGGATGGCCGGCAAACCACAGGAAGCTGGGAAGAGGCCAGGACGGCATCTGCCCTACAGCTTTCAGACTCTGGGCTCCAAACTGCGAGACGATACATTTCTGTTGTAAACCATCCAGTTTGTGGTACTTTGTAACAGCAGCCCTAGAAAACTGAGATACCATACTTGTATAAATTGAGACAACATAGAACATAGAATTAAAAGTTAAATCTCTTGGGGATAGGTATGGCTCAAATGGTTGGGAGTCTGTCTCCCATATGGAAGGACCTGGGTTCGATCCCCGGAACCTCCTGGTAAAATAAAAAAAAATATAGAGGGCGTGCAGGCCACCAGGCCCCACGAGCAGGTGTGCCCCCAGGCCCCGCACGCGGCATGCCAGGCCCCGCCGAGCCACGCAGCAAGATGATGACATAACAGGAGAGAGACACAAGGGAGAGCCGAGATGAGATGCGCCGAAAACCCAGGAACAAAGCTGGCTCAGGCAGTAGGACGCCTCTCTCCAACATTGGAGGTTCCCAGGATTGAATCCCGGTGAAGACAGGAGAAGGATGAGAAGAGAGGGCAGGAAACAGACACAGAGAATTGCCCAGCGAATGGACACAAAAACAACAAAAACAGCGGTGGGGGCGTTTAAAATGGATAAAAGTAAGTAAATAAATAAATCTTAAAAAAAAAAAAGTTCAAGCTTTCCAGGGTCAAAGCATTCTAACTTAAAAAAAAAAGAAAAAACAATTCTGATGCATACTGCTCCAACATTATCACCACCCTCTTTGTGGCCGTGGTCCCTTGGGGTTCCAGGGTCTTTCTAGCAGGTTGAGGTCAGGCTGGACCCCTAAAACATAGGAAACTGCCGAATTCATGATGCTTACCAGGATTATCAGTGCAGGTGATTCACCTTTCAGGCCTCCTGAGCTCAAAGAAAGAAATTGCAGCAAATTTCCTATCAGCCAGATCCTTCTTCCATATTACCTTCTGTATTAGTCAGCCAAAGGCGTGCTAATGTGAAATATCAAAAATGGGTTGGTCTTTATAAAGGGTATTTATTTGGGGTAGAAGTCCACAGATACCACGCCATAAAGCGTAAGTTTCTTCTCACCAAAGTTCATTGCCATGTGTTGGAGCAAGACAGCTGCCGACATTTGCCAGGGTTCAGGGTTCTGGGGTTCCTCTCTTCCCGGGGCTGCATTTCTCTCCGGGCTTAGCTCTTCTGGTTCCTCCACAAGGTCAGCTGTAGATGATCAGGCGAACGGCTCACTTCTCTTCTCCTGGGGCCTTCTTTCCAACATCAAAACTGCTTCTCAAAAACTGCTTCTACTCCGTTCTTTGCCTTGCCTTTTATATTCGATTCCCCACCCACCAAGGGGTGGGGCTCAATGCCCTACTGACGTGGCCCAGTCAATGCCCTAATCATAACCTAATCATGCCTAGATTAACAGATCAGTTTACAAACATGATCCAATTATATTTTTGGAATTCATAATTACATCAAACTGCCCAACTGCAACACCTTCCCTTCCCCAAATCTTTACAGTTCTTTCCCCTTCCATCCACATAAAAATCCATAACCCATAATAATCAGAGTTATCATCAAGAGAGACTTTTTGACATTTTGCCACATCAACGTCAGCCAACATCTGCCGGTAGATGAGCCCTCGAGATTCTGCTTCCTGAGGCCGAGGGTGTACCCTGGGATCTGTACTCCCCCAGGCTCTCAGATGAAACTGATGGGCCAGTCTGGTGTGGAAGTCGCGGACTAAAGAGCTACACGTTAAAATGTAAAAAGATGCATCCAGGTAACTAGCATTTTGACAGCCGAGTATGCCACTTCACATTCTTCTGGATTCAGCAGCCAGTGTCCTCCCTTTGAAAATTCCAAGTTACATGCATCCTTTATAGCAGATGGAGGAAAAGATGGTCTCTCTATGCCTATGTCCTAAATACTAAACAGGACTTCAAAGCAAACTAAGAGGAAATACCCGCAAGGGATCTTTCTCAAGATAACAGAGCCCTGCCTGATGGGGAAATGGAACACTTTTCATAAAGCTTTCCAGCTAGGGGAACAAAGGGTGAGAGAGAAGGACTTCCCACACAATTCTAGAGACCCCATCCCTTAACCAGCGAATTAAAAAAAATTCCCCTAATTCAGTTGATTTTTTTTTTTTTTAAAGACTATTCCCTATTCTTCCCACCATTTAGAATACCAGGGGAGGTCACTAAGAAAGGGGAAAGAGAGGCGTTCCTAGTAGGAGAAATGAAGATGATGGAGTAAACTGGAAAAATGCTTTAAAACTCTAATCGAGATGGACCTGACTATAAAATTATCTGCGCTGTGATTACAACTATAAAAATTCTGCCTGCATATGGACAGGGACTGAAAGGGAGCGTGAAAAAAATGTAAACAGTTTGGTTTGTTGGATGGCAGAATTTCGGATAGAGTTTTCTTTCTTTTATTTTGAGTTTTGTCAATGTTTTCTAATGTTTTGTAATAAACAATACCATAAAAGAAGCAGCTGAACCTGCTGACTAATTATTGTTAGAAAGAGCAGCTTAGCGTCAACTCTATCAGAGCTAAAATTGCTGCTTTTGGCAGATGCTCGCCAGCATTTAAGCTGATGATATCAGATAACCTAACCAGGAAGTCAGCTCCTACTGGTCCAAAGAAGCATGTTTTTCTCCCCCTCTAGCTAACTCATTCTAAAAGGCATATCAAGTATTGGTCTAACTGGGGCCATAATGAGGATGTTTTGCTTTGCTCTTTTTATTATTTAAAAATAGTTGAAATGGTTAGTTGGTCACACCAGCCCAAGAAAGGTATGGGACCAAAACAGTTTCTGAAACAAAGTGGAAACTCAGCATACTCAAAAGAGTGTGTATCCAAGGGTGTAAGCAGATTCAAAGTCCATTGCAAGGAAAATATTGGTATTACCTGCAGGACCCCTGCAGCTTATCTTGGTGCAGAAATGGAATGGCAAGAATACAAGTCGGATTCTTAGAACGTGGCAATAGAATGTCAACCTTATTTCCTGCACATCTGGCATTTAAAGCGTGTGGATAATCAACAACACAGACGACTGGCACGTCAGGTGCTTATGAGACAACAGACTTGCAACTGTGTACTTGCCAAAGGCTCACCTGAGACATGTAATGTTGGATGGAGACAATTTAATGGACAGGGCATCTCCTATTCCTCTTCTAGAACCTCTATTCTCTATTCCTGTAATTTGAATTAGTGTCAGGAAGCAACACATCTGGGCCAGATTACCTCTGCTCCTGACTGAAATGCTCTCACTGTGTTAAAAATGTAATGTTATGCTCTGAGCCTTTATGAGAATCAATTTAAGAATTGTCCATTGGAACAATGTTTTTTTCATCTTTTGCAAATATCATTGCTGAGGATGTTTTCCCTTCTGCAACCTAAAATCTATTATTTAAGAAACTGCATGATAAATTCTTTCTGGATTTAGGGCATCAACTTGTTGTTGCTTGTAATATAAGTTAGAAACTGTGCGTTTCTCTTTGTGTCTTTGCCACAAGGAAACTCATACTTCACTATCCCTAGTACCTTCCACTGGCAGTTTCTCATAGACGAGAGGAGTTGAAGTACTCAGATAGCGGAGTTGGGCCTAAGAAGGAAGATTCCATTTGTACCCATTTGGTTGTTGAGCCTTGTATGGGCAGGTAGGTATAACTCTTCCAACTTTAATGATCTCATTAGAATGATTCTCCTCCAAAGATTTGTTGTTCCTGAAGTGCAAGATTTTCATAAAGGAAGAAATGCATTTCATGTTCTATAAATATTGAAATTAATTACTCATCGTTATAACTATTCATTAAAATTCAAAATTAGATAAGAATGTTCTTCATAGATTTTATTTAAGACTTGAAAGTGATCCATTTTATTATAGCATCTTCAGCTCCACTATTTAAGGAAATCATGACATAAGGCTCATAATTGAATTAAGCCAGTACCTTTGCCCAAATCCCAAGAAGAAATTAGTAAAAGGTGGTGGGTAATACAAACTATGTTGGTTTGTGAGGTGGAAAGAAAAGTTTAAGCACTTGAGTAGAATTGGTTTTGTTTATCTCAGTGTACTCAGGTGGGAACACATTCATTCACAACCTCATTCATTCTTTCCGGTTTTCTTATGTGAGTCTAATATGTTCAAGGATTGTTTTAGGTGCTAAGAATACATCAGTAAGTGGAACAGACAGAACTCCCTGCCTTTACCAAATTTGCATTCTAGTGGGAGGATACTGTCAATAAACAAATAAACAAATAAAATATCCAGTGTGACAGCTGGTGTGAAGTACTATGGAGAAACTTCGGGTAGTAAGGAAGAGATATGGTGCCCTGGGCCTGGGGGTGGAGCTTACCATTCTAAACAGTGCATTAGGGGGCACCAGGACTGAGATCTGGAGAGAGCTGTGTGGGTCTCTCCAGGAAGAGCTTCCATGCAGAGGAAATAGCATGTGCAGAAACTCTGGAGCAGGCGTGCACATGGCGTGTTTGCAGAAAGCCAGGGGGCAGGGGTGGCTGGGACAGCAGTGGTGGCCGGCGAGGCCATGGAGGGAAGCAGACCATGCCGGCCTCAGAATGAGATGGGGGGCTAACTAGAGTTAGCAGAGGCGTAACATAGTCTGACCTCTGTTTTAAAAGCAGCTGTGGAGAATAGATTGTGGTGGGGCAGGGAAGGCTGGAAGCAGGAAGTCCAGCTAGGAGGTGACTTTAATAATCCAGGCAGGAGATGACGAAGCTCCTGTGCATGGGCGATAGAGGTGAAGGAGAGAAGGAGCCAGACTCTGGATGTGTTTTGAAGGTAGAGCCAATATGATTGCTGACAGGGTAGGAGTAATACAAGAAAGGTTTCTGGTATGAGCAAGAGCTTCAAGGAATGCAAAGGATGGAGCTGCCATTTACCAAATGAGGAAGATGGTGGGAGGAAAAACATGTGGGATAGATCAGGAGTTTGGGTTTGGCCAGATTAGGTTGAAGATGTCTATTTGATATCCCTGTGGTGATATCTAGTTGGTAGAATGTAAACATTAACTCAGAACGAATACTATTTGTGGTACTCCAGTTTAAGAGGGACACTGACAAATTAAATACATTCTAAAGAGGTGGATGATTGAGATGGCAAGGGCAGGAGACTGTGTTGGATGAGCAACAGTCGAAGGAATGGGAGATGGAGATGTTTAGCATGAAGAAGTGAAATTCTAGGGTAGATGAGTCTCTTTTGATGCTGGAAGGGCCATCATATTGAAAAGGGTGTGCAAGTGAATTTCACTTTATTTTTGTCTGGCATGGATAGAAGTTACAGAAAGCCAGGTTTCATGTCAATGTATGAAAGAATACATACACAGCAGGGCAGATTCTTTTATAAAGTACCAGATTCACTACTGCTGAAAGTATTCGGAGAGTAGCTGAGGATGCTGTAGGGAGGTTTGGTGGAAGGTTGGACTAGGTGGACCCTAAAGTTCTGTAGTGATTAAGTTCATGTGTCAACTTGGCTAGGTTACGGTGTGCAGCTGTTTAGTCAAGCAAGCACTGGCCTGATTGTTACTGTGAGGCTATTTTGTGGATTTAAACCATCAGTAAGTTGATTGCATCTATGGCATACTACAGCTACAATTGACCAAGGAGAATGCCTTCAACAATGAGGGAAGTCTCATCCAATTAGCTGAAGACCTTAAAGGAGAACTGATGATTTCCGCAGTCAGAAAGAAAATTTCTGTCTCTCCTTCAGCCAGCCAGATTCTGCTGGGGAACTCAGTGAAAACCTTCATCGGAGTTCCCGGCTTGCAGCCTGCCCTGTGGAATTCAGATTTGCCCATCCCCCCAGTCGTGTGAGTCAATTCCTGTAATAAATCTCGTAGTACTTACATTATATAGATGTGTGTCTGTATCTCCTGTCAGTTCTTTCCCCCCGGAGGACCCAGACTAAAACGAGTTCATTCCTTTTCGTTTCTGTGTATTTTTCTTGGGGACTGTAGTGCTCCATGTCAGCAAACCACCAGAACAGTCTTTCTTGTTTTGTGTTTTAAGATTTCAGGGGTCTTTGGCTTCCTCACAAATTAGACTGAAATCCCTTGAGGACTGGGGTGTGTTTTATCTTCTTTGTATTCTTTGAAGCACTGGCACAAGTTTTAGTATGTAACAAGTACTCAGAAAAGTATTTGGTTGAATAATTTTACTTTCAAGGCATCTTTCTCAAACATGTGAACACGCCTAGGATGGGAAACACATACACAGCCTAACACCTTAGTGGGACTGGATTAACGGAACCAGTTTCATCTTCATAACTCTGAGGAACTGGAGTTGGGGGTGGGGGTGGGGAGAAGAAAATCTACCTACATCATCCCGTTGCCTTTGGCTGACTCTATTTGTGTATAAAGTCTACTGAAATGTCAAATATTGTGGTACTGGAGTGTTATGAATACATATTAGAGTACTATGGTGGCTTGAGTTATGTATCCCAAATTTAGACATATTCTTGCTCTTAATCCACTTTCCTGGGAGGCATGAACCCATTGTAAATAGGGTCTCTTAAAGATGTTATTTTTAGTTACAGGTTGACCCAAATGATTGAGGTTAGGTTTTAATACAGATTATTGGAGCTTTTATAAGCAGAAGAAATTCAGTAATAATGAGAGAAATTCATGGGTGAAGCAAGAAGATGGAAGTCATCGGAACCCAAAAGAGAAAGAGAAGATGCCGCCATGTGCATTGCCATGTGGTGGAAAAGCAAAGAACCCAAGATTGCCAACAGCCAGACCCAGAAAGCCATAGTCTGTGTGGAGAAAGCATCAGCATCCTCCTAGACTCAAACCCATGGGCCAATAAATTCCTGTCGTTAAACCAACCCATTGTATGGTACTTGTTTTAGCAGCTGGAAAACTAAGACAATTACTAAGTGTCTGAATTATATATTACCAGCTTCAAAAAATTCGATGACATCCAAAAATAGTTACTTCACAAGCTTTTAAAGAGTACTTCCAACAGTGAGACACTCTCGTTAATTCATGGCTATAACACCTATGAACGCCACAGAAAACTAGTAGCAGAGGATCAGTGAGTTCTTTGTCACAGAAAGTGTTAAGGTAGAGGGTAAATAACTAGTCTCCACCCATCCCTTCCTTTATCCACCCATCCTCCCATTCATCCATCCATCCAACTGTCCATCCTTCCCCCCGTCCGTCTGTCTGTCCGTCCATCCATCCATCCATCCATCCACCCATCCAAAATTTATTGAATACATACTATGGACTGAACTCTGTGAGGTGTTCCATGAAGGACTTTGAACTTGAGTAGGAGCAATTGTCTAACATTACGGTACTCTGTGCTAAATTCTGTATAATGGCAAAATGAAGTTCCATGAGATCAGAGAGAAGGGAGCAGCTAATGTCTTGCTTCCTGGGGCAGGTGCCATTTGAACTGTCCCAGCTTTTTTTGTGAGACCCAAGACAGTTTATTTCTCTCTGCTGATCTCTCATAGCACTTGCTACTTGTTTCTAATTACAGCAGTACCCTGGTTTTGCAATTATCTACTTACTCCCTGCTCTCTCTGCTTGATCGAGACTCTTCATGGAAAGAGACTGTCTTCTGCACTTCCATCCCTACACAGTATCCAACCCGGGTCAATAAATGCTTGTTAGCAGACTCAGAATGAATGCATCGTTGAAAGTTGCTGGGCTCAGGAGGAGGGAGAAGAGAGCTGAGCTTGTGAGAAGTTATGGCGGCATCTAGGGGTGCAGAGTGTTAGGAAAGTGCTGGGGGAGGTTTAGGAGACTGACAAGGAGCGAGCGCTGCGGGGAGGAAGGGGAGATGACCCGGGAGGAAGCGGGACTTTTTGGTGGATCCATTGGAAGCAGCCTTGTGAAGTTACTCAGAATGCAAAAGCACTTTAAAAACTACCACCCAGTTTGTGCTGCAGCTGCCCCTGGTCCCCACCCCTCTCAGGACGCTGGCCTCCCTCCTACCCTGGGTCTCTGGCCTCCCTCCTACCCTGGGTCCCTTTTCTTTTCTGAGTCTCGCTCTCCCTTGAGCCTCACTCATCCTGTTTGTGATCCCACGGTTACTGTCTTTCGAGGGTTTGCCAAACAAATTAGAAATTTGGTTGTAGGTTTAACTACATTCTATTTACGTCTTTCTCCTTCCATGGACAGAGTATTATTTTTTTGGTTCCTTATTGAAATGCTTTCATATATTTTATCTACTTTCTGAATAATTCCATGAGAAATGTGTTTAACTTCTTTTCTCTTATTCACTGCTGCTTGGGTCTGTCTTTATCATGATCCACTCAATTTCCCAAACCAGAAATCTCAACTTTATCCTAATGCCTACTTTCTCCCATCAATTACCAAGTCTTCCTATTCTACTGTCTAAATGAATCTTGACTTTATTCTCTTCTCTTCAATCTCACACCCACTGCATGATTTCAGGTCATCTTTACCTCTCATTGAGTAATTGCAACAGCCTCCCAGCTGGTCGGCCTACCTCTGCTTTTCTTATATATAAATACACACATATGTATATGTATATGCATATATATCCATCGATAAATATCAATATATTCATCTGTCTGACTAATCTATCTATCATGATCCATTTCCATTATATAATATATATTATATA
The DNA here is from genome assembly GCA_026826555.1 of Tolypeutes matacus. Taxonomy (NCBI): domain Eukaryota; kingdom Metazoa; phylum Chordata; class Mammalia; order Cingulata; family Chlamyphoridae; genus Tolypeutes; species Tolypeutes matacus. The sequence goes on along the minus strand of JAKSZT010054401.1, from coordinate 3,814,275 downwards.
TATGTGTATATAATATATCTGTCTCCACCCAGCACCACAGTGATATTTCTTAAATACGATCACTCCTAAAATTTTGATGACTTGTCTCCATTGCTCTGAGGGTAAAGCTAAAAGCCTGTGTTCTGGTTTTTGGGGCGCTGCCTCCCTCTGGGGCCTTCACTGTTTTTTCTGCCCTTGCCCTCTCCACTTCACCAGGCTACCCGACCTTACCGCAGCGTCTTTTGCATCTGGGTCTCCGCCCCAGCCCCCTCCTCCCTTACAAAGCCATTTCCAGGGTAAGTCCAGCCTGCACCTCAGGAATCGCCTCCTCACAGAGGATTCTTCTGCCTCTCGCCCTCCCAGTCAGACTGGATAAGCTACCCCTTTTTGTACTTCCAGAGCGACTTGTGCTATGACCGATGAATATGTCTTATGTACAGTTTCCTTCCCAGAGTCTGGCAGTTTGGGTGCTCCACAAGTAGTTTGTGAACAAATGAATGAATGGAGTGGACAGATGTGTGACATCAAGGAGGAGGTGGGTATTGAGGCATGGGGGCCTCAAGACCACAGCCAAGGGGGTGCGGAAGGCCTGTCCTGTCCCCCAACACTGCCTCCCTTGGCTCCCTCCTGCCTCTACTTCCCACCAGCCTCCTCCTCACTCTCCCCCGACCCCCAACTCTAAACTTGGAAATAATTGATACGTTTAGGTTACCTCAGCAAATGGGAGATTTTCTTCTTTAAGTGTTTAGTTTGAAAAAGGATCAATGGGCTATTTTGGATCAAATAACTGTGTTTTCTTTAGCCACTTAAAATGATCTATTTTCATTTTTTAAGCCACTGCCGGGTGAAAGGACCTAAGAATATCCCCAACTTAGTGTTAGATCCCGTAATTACATTTTCCCATTTTGAAAGCAGTTATGCCGTCTTTACAATAGAGTCAACGGAGCTAAAAATAGGCTCCAGGGAGTTCGTATTAACTGGGTAATAATAACAGGCAACAACCAGGCTCAGTGTCCAAATATGATAACAGGAAGTTCATTACACAATCTGTTCTTTTCTGATAGATCTGGATTCTTAAAGCTTTAACTCAAAAATAATCCCTTCAGGTTATAAATAAAAGCAGAGAATTGTCTCTTTCTTGTGGTTTGAGGGAGATGATAACATTGTAAGAAAATAAACCCACGTAGCTGTGGATTGAATGCTACCCCAGAAAGCCAGCACAGGAGAAAGGGGTAAGTCTGAAGAGCCCATTCCTCACCAACAAGCCCCTGGACGCTTGGCTCCCTGGGTCCACTCTTTTTCTTTCTTTCTTTCTTTTTTTTTTTTTTTTTACCCTGGGCACAAGTTGCCAAGGAGATACTGCTTTATTGTGGTATGGTGGCAGGAAAGCAGAACGCCTTCAGGTGTTGAAAGGACTTTTATTTTTCCCCAGGGAAAGAGTGGGCTAACAGAACAAGCCCAAAGCTGAGTGTCTGCCAAGGGTTATACATTTCAATCCTGATTTTCTAGGGGGTGGAGTGGGAATGAGACCTAAAGGAAAAGGTTAAATGCCTTTCTTTATTCGTGTGTGTGTGTGTGTGTGTGTGTGTGTGTGAACATTTTATTTTTGAACTGCTTTATTGAGATATCATTCACATACCATACAATTCACCCATTTCAAGTGTAGGAGTCAATGGTTTTTTAGCATATTCGCAGATACGTGCAACCAACACGTTTCATGGTCTCAGGAAGAAACTCTGACCCTTTAGCTGTCCTCCCATCCTCCCACCCTCCCCTCCCCAGCCCCAAACAACTGCTAAATCTACGTTCTATCTCTATAGATTTCCTTATTCTGGACCTTCATGTAAATGAAATCATATAATACATAGTCTTTTGTGACTGACTTTCACTTAGCATAATGTCTTCAGGGTTCACCCATGCTGTAGCATGTACCAGAACTTCATTCCTTTTTTTATGGCCAAATGACATTCCATGGTGTGGATATACCACAATTGGTTGATTGATTGTCTATTGATGGACATTATGGTTGTTTCCATCAAACCTCTTTCTTTATAGATCTCCTTTTCTCTAGTGAGTGTCACTGATTGTAATCATTCAGGTTATCTTGAGTAAAACAGAGTGAGCATGGAAGAAAATGTAAATGTATGTAGTTAGAATGAACCCCACCAGCTCCCTTCTGGAAACAAATCTCAGCCCTCTGGAGGTGTCAGGAGGCACTGTGAATAGAGGCTCATGGCCCTATGACCCCCCTTTTCCTTGGATATCTCTCACAAGTTGTTACCACTGGCTCAAACAGAGACTCTTTCCTTAATTTATTGTGACACAGCAGAGACCTGGCTGGAAGGTGTAATTAAGACTTGACTAGAGGCTTGGGGTGGTAGACACAGAGAGTAACAGGGTCAAACTGATCTGGTTTAGTAGAAAATTTTCTCTTCATAGACGGGGTCACTTGCATCTGCAGGGTTTGCCAGGAATAAAAAAGGCCGCTTAGGGCATGCTCCCTAGTGAGTCTCATTCCCCTTCCGCGTTGGGTACCGTCTTAGTTTCCTGGCTGCTTACACGCATGCCGTACAATGGGTGTGCTTAACAACAGGAATGTATTGGCTTGTCCAAATCAAGGGGTCAGCAAAGCGATGCTTTCTCCTAAAAGGCTGTGGTGTTCTGGGGTTGGCTGCTGGCGGTTCTCGGGTCCTTGGCTTTTCCATCACATGGGAATGCCCATGGTGGCACATTCTTTGTGCTTTCTCTTCTGGGTTCTGTTGATTTCCAGCTTCTACTCCTCCTGGTGGTTTCTCCCTGTGGGCTTCTCTACAGGCCTCCAGTAATAGATTAAGACCCATCCTGATTCAGTTGGCCACACCTCAACTAAAAATAGCATCTTCAAAAGGTCCTATTTATAATGGGTTCATACTCACAGCAATGGATTAAGATTACGAGTGTGCTTTTCCGGGGTACATGAGTCAACCTACCACAGATGCCTGCTCCCTTTCAGGAGAGCCATCTTTGTTTCTTTCACTATACAACAAGTCTAGGAATCCATTCCAGGAAGCAGTTCATGCCACCTTGGAAGTGATAAGGGTCGGGGCCGGCCACATGGGCATCAGGAGGGTCACAATGTCAAGGTCTCACACTCAACAGCCTCCAATTAGACTTTGTGCTGTGGGTTGAGCTGTGTCCCCCAAAAGATACTAAGCCCTAACCCCTGGTACCTGTGAATATGACCTTATTTGATAATAGGGTCATTACATATGGAATTAGCTAAATTGAAATGAGGTCACACTGGAGTAGGGTAATCCAATATGACTGCGGCCCTGTAAGAAGAGGAGAGGAGACATTCGCAGAGAAAAGGCCGTGTGATTGATATCGAGTTTGCTGCCCCAAGCCAAATGCGGTAGGTTGAATCGTGTCCACCACAAGGTCAAGTCCTTACTCCTGGCCCTGTGGGTGTGATCTCATTTGTAAATGAGATCTTTGAAGATCCTATTAAGATGAGGCCGGCTGGAAACAGGATGAGCCTTAATTCAATATGACTGGAGTCCTTATGAGTAAAGGAAATTTGGACCCAGCTGTAGAATCCCGAGGAGGAGATGGGAGGAGATGGATGGCCATATGACAGAGGCAAACCACCCCCAGAATGCTGCAGACTTTGGAGGATGCATGATCATGCCCACACCTTTGATTATGTCTAACTCCAAAACGGTAAGACAATGGAGTCCCGTTAAGCCAATCAGCTTGTGGTATTTGTCATAGCAGCCCTGACTAACAAAGACGTCAAGGATGACCAGCCACCACCAGAAGCCAGGAGAGACACAGGGGACAGACTCTTCCCTGTAGACTTCAGAGGGAGCACGGTCCTGCCGACAACTTTATTTTGGACTTCTGGCCTCCAGAACCGTGAAGCAATACATTTCTGTTGTGTGAAGTCATCCTGCTTGTGGTACTTCATTATGTTGGCCCTAGCAAACTGAGATGTGATTTCCAAATGGGTTTATACATGTAGCCACAGACATCCACTGGCCTAATTGAAAGAATGATGCTTACACACAGCTTTAAACTTATGTTTTATGACCAGATCACATTAGCTGTTGGGTACTATAAATTTTATATTTTATAAATGCTGTGAATAACATAAATATACCACATTGTATATATTTATATTTATTAAATGTAAACAACTAGAATATATCAAATTTTCCTAACCTGCTTTTGGTATCTCTTCACTTTCTGAAATATTGGATTCTCAGAAAATGGAAGAGGTCTGGCCTCTGAGAGGTACTGACCGTAGACAGACCTTCTCTGCCTCTCCACTTACCATGAGGAGTGGTGGAGACTTCTGTAGAGAAGAAGAGGAAGAATGGTGGTTCTGGAAGGATTTGCAGATACTCCCTCATGAGTATGGACCCTCATGGTGGATGGACACTGTGGTTATTCAAGTTACATGTGCAGTGCAATCTCCTAGGAAGCTTTTTTGTTTGTTTGTTTTAGGAGGTACCAGGGATTAAACCTGGGACCTCGTGCATGGGGAGCAGGTGCTCAACTACTGAGCTACACCTGCTCCCACCTAGGAAGTTTTTCTTCTTCTTTCTTTTTTTTTCCGAGGTACCGGGGGCAGGAGATTGAACCTGGCACCTCGTATGTGGGAAGCTGGTGCTCAACCATTGAGCCACATCAGCTTCCCTGAGTTGGTTTTACCGTTTGTTTTGCTTGTTGTTTATTTTTGTTTTTTGTTTTTTCAGGAGGCACCAGGAACCGAACCAGGGACCTCCTATGTGGGAGGCGGGTGCTCAACTGCTTGAGCCACATCTGCTCCCCTAGGAAGCTTTTTAAAATGAATTCCTGGCCCCAGACCCAAGATCTGGACTCAGGAGGTCTGGGACTGCCTTTGTAAAACCCTGGAATACACTGTAGAGGGAAGTGTTGGGGGAAGGTCAAAGAGTAAAAGAATTTACCTTTGGGAAAGGAATAATGATTGTCTCTGGGAACAGTGAGGAGGCAATCATGGAAAGAAGTTTGTCCACTGAGATCAGTGAAGAAACAGGACAAGGGACCTGTAACAAGGGGGCAGAGCATAGGCAGGGACAACCATCAGGGTGGACTGCCAAGAGCACAGAGCACAAAGGGGAAATAATTGAGTGGGCAAAGTGGGCAGCTACGCACGTGGGAGCTGGGAGAGGGGCAGCTTTGGCATCACTGACATGGAGTGGTGAGAAGCCCACAGGGTCTCGCTCACCTGTCTCAGAGGGGCCAGGAAGCTGAAGAAGAAGCCAGAGCCTCTGTGGGGCCTGCTGTGGGATATAACCACCCCTTCCAACAACTGTGAGCAAGCTACAGAACCCCCTTAGGCCTCTTAGCTAATTCATGCACACTGAAGACTAGCTTCTGATGATGTTTGTGGCTAATTAATCCTTTTGTAAAAAACAAGGGTGCATGAAGAGTGCTTGGTAAGGGGGAGGGAGTTGTCTAAGCTGTTTTCCTAGATTTTTTTGTTTTTTTGAGGTACCAGGGCTGGGGATTGAATCTGGGACCTTGTATGCGGGAAGCCTGTGTTCAATCACTAAGCCACATCGGCTCCCCTTAGTTGTTTTTTGTTTGTTCATTTTGCTTGTTGTTTGTTTTTGTTTTTTAGGAGGCACCAGGGCCTGAAGCTGGGTCCTCCCATGTGGGAATCAGGCGCTCAACTGCTTGAACCCCATTCACTCCCCTTCCTACATTTTTGAGTCTGGTCTGATCTGAGTGTGACATTCCTTCCGTAGAGCAAACTGTGTCTCATACCATCAGTACTTCTGCCACAAAGGGCAATTTTAGACATTTTAAAATGATCGTTTAAACACATAAGATTTCATTTCCATATTCTACTTATAACTCATGGGGCTAAAAATCTAAACTTCTTCTGTTATGTTTTGTCCATTCCAAGAACCCACCACCAAACCCTTCCTATGAGTAATACGAGAAATATACCCACTCTCTATATAATTAAACTATTATTGGGCTTTCCTTAGTTTTACTATCAATGATTTCTGTTACATAAATCTTTCCTAACTTTAAATTTCATTCCTCTACTTTCCACTAATGATAGCAACTGGGCTCCACAGTTTGGAGTTATCTGCTTAGCAACTTGACTCTGAGCCATTCGCGTTAAGAGCACAATTCTCTAGCTCTCTGGATTGCAAAGCTCTATTGTTTCTTGACTTCCACACATTGTGCATTATTTCTAATGGAACAGTATTAACATATTACAGAGAAAAGTCATAACAACTCAACTTCTATTTTGATTCTGTTATCTCCATCACAGGTAATGGTTCCCAGGCTACCAAACAAACAAACAAAACAAAAAGCATAAAAGCAAATCACAAAAAACCCAAAAAATCTTATTAATAGGGCTTTGAAATAAAAATTGTTGTTGTGTGTGTGGTTTATGTGTAGGAAGTCAAAAGATAGTCTGCTTTAATAATTCATTGATTAGTTAGTTAGTGCCTAATCAATGCCAGACTCTTTTCTGGGTACTGGGAATATAAGAGGGGACAAAGCAATGTTTCCACTCTTTGGGGACTTATATTCTTGTGGCAGGAGAGAAAAGCAGAGGAGGAGTGTCAGGAAGTGGGATACATGTGTTGTTTTATAACAGGACAGTAAGGGTAGGCCTCGCTTTTGGGAGAAGTGAGCAAGCCGAGTAGATATCTGCAGAAGAGCTTTCATTGTGGAAGGAGCTGGAGTCCAGAGCCTTTTTTGGCAGGAGATTGCACAGCGTTTTAAGGAATGCTGAGGAGGCCAGGGAGGGTGGAGTGGGGTGGATGAGGAGGAGGGGGTGGGAGATGAAAGCAGAAATTAGCTGGGGCATAGCAGCTAGACTTTAGATGTTGCTTGTTTTTAGTGAGATGGTGTTGGGGATTGAATCATGTCCCTCACACATACTTGTTCAGTCTTAACAGGACCTTTGAAGAGTCCTTTTAGAGGAGGCCACATTGAATCAGGGTGGGCCTTAATCCATGTGACTGGAGACCTTATAAAAAGAGGAAATTCAGGTGACTGCGCCAGAAGCCAGCAGGGGAAGAAAGCAGAAGTGAAAAGAAGCAAGAGAGGGGAGAGAGCGATTGCCGTGGGACTGAAGGCGGCCATCACCAGAGCGCTTCTGACCCTGGAGGAAAACTGGCCTTGCTGCCATCTTGATTTGGGGCTTCTGGCCTTCAAAACTGTGGGGCAATAAGTGCTTGTTGTTTGAGCCAGTGCGTTGTGTGGTATTTGTTGTAGCAGCTCTGGTAAGCTAAGACACATGGGAAGCCAGTGGAAGGGTTTTAGCAAAGGAATCATGTGACTAGTTTAACAAGAATCACTGGCTGCTGTTAGGAGAATGTCTTAGGCTAAGTTCCCTAGAAGGTGACCTTGAGATGGAGAAGTGTTTGTGATTTATGGAGGATGCATTCTCAGGAGAAACTGGTAGGGGGTGAGGGAAGTAGGAAAGAGGAAGAGAAGGAGAATGGCAAGAATGTGGTTTCAGGTGGCATCTAGCTTCAGCGTGATCCCACGGGGAGCTGTGCAGCATAAATTACACTGTAGAGTTTTTCCCATGTTGAAGCAAGGGAGAGGGGCTTTTGCACCTTGATCCTGGTTATTGGCCAAAGAGTCTGGAAAAACGGATGGACAGGGTAAATCCCTGACATCTCCGGGTATGATGGCTTCCATTGCTCCAAGGACAGTTCCTACTGAAGTACTCACCGCAGCTTGGGAAGCAGCTCACCAACCAAATCGATGAAGGGGATTCCTGGGGACCTGAGAAGGGCACTAGTAGCATCTCCTAAGGAATAAAGGTGAAGTAGAGACACAAATTAGTAGGCTAATGCAGTAGTCCAGAAGGGAGATGGAAGGTGGATTGGCCTAGAAAGTAGTGGTGGAGGTGCTCAGAAGTGGTTGGATTCTGGATACAATTTGAAGGCAGTGGCTGCAGTATTTGCTAATGGGTTGTCTATAGAATGCGAGAAAAGAGTAATAATTAAGGATGACTCCAAGGTTTTTGTCCTAGCCAATTGTTGATTATTATTGAGATATGGAAGACTGTAGGAGAAACAGATTTTGGGATGGGATGACAATTCAAAGCCCCTTCTGAGACATATTAAACTGAAAATGCCTATAGATGTCCAGATGAAGATGTTAAGTAGGCAATTGAATGTAGGAGTCTGAAGCGAAAATGTATTTCAGTTCTGAGGCTCAGATGGCCAACACCCCAAGATACTAAAAAATGTGCATATGTGTTTGAGGTAGCACTGTTGGTAATTTATTGATTGATTGATTGGTCGATTGATTTATTAGGTACAGGGGTTGGGGATTGAATCCGGGACCTCACATGTGGGAAGCCAGCTCTTAACCACTGAGCTACATCAGCTCCCCTGAGTCAGTTTTTTCATTTGTTTGTTTGTTGTTTGTTTTTGTTTTTAGGAGGTTCCGGGGATTGAACCCAGGACTTCGTATGTGGGAAGCAGGTGCTCAGCCACTTGCTACTCCCCAGCTGGTAATTTTTATTGAGAGTCTGAGAATGGATGTGGAGTGAGAAAGACATAATTCGTTTCAATAAACCTTAAAAAGGGCAAATGGCAGCTTCAGGCACCATTTCTAAGGGTGATCATTAAACAGATGATTTTTGCATAAATTACCACAAGTTGTAATAATTTGGAGGTAGCATGGATTCACAGAGCATTCTAACTTTACTTCCATTCTTGAAAGGTATTCTAGGCACAGAGGTTTGGGGAATTATGTAGTCTTAATAGGTCCATATTTTTATACAGTGTTTGCCAGATTTCATTATAATATCCTTCTGGACAAAATGTAGAAATGTGGACCAAAAACAGAATAATTATGTAGCTTTCTAACAGGCTAAGCAAGAAGATCAAAGGAGCTGAACCCACAGTTAGTTTATTTACTTATTTATTTTTTATTTTTTAATTTTTTGAAAAGGATACTTAGATCACATAAATCCCACAGGTAGTTTTTTGCTGCCAATCCTGTGACAGCATGTCACTAGACCTTGTGTTCATCATAATTTTTATCAGCAACTTAAATGAAAAATCAGAAAGCATATTATCAGCTTTGAAGATCTGGGGAAAAAGAACTAATGTATTCAATTACAGAAAAGATTTCAATAGGCCGGAAGGAGAAGCCCAAACTCAAACACTGAAATTTAATAGGGATGGATGTAAAATATGGCAAAACATCCTGTTTCCCAGGTTTTGAGAGATCTACCTTTGCAGCAGTGAACAGAATTAAGAATTAAAAAAAAAAAGAGAGATTTCTTTTTCATTACGTCGGCTTTAGCATTAAGCTAAGAGTGCAGGCTTTGGAGCCATCTGGCTGGGTGGGAAACCTGGCTTTGCCACTTGCTAACTATGATCCTGGGTTCCTTCAAATCTGTTTTTCATTTTCCTTACCTGTTCAAGGAGGATGGTAATATCATTTCCAACCTCGTAGGGTTATGCCCTGTAACGTGCTTAGAGCAGTGCCTGGCACACAGCACGTGTGCAGTCCATGCCGCTCTCACGTGCCCGGCACTGGGGTCGAGCTGCTGCAGTGGCAGGGGCGCCCCTGGGCACAGTGGTGGCAGGGAGGTGACATCATCAAGGGAAGCCATGGCCACTGTGTTCAGTGCTGGGTGCTGCCCTTGATTAAGAAGGTGTCCACCATAGGGGGGTCTGAGCGCTGACGGTGGCGAAGGCTGAAGAATCAGGCCAAGTTAGGAAAAGCCAAAAGTGCTGGGCTACGGTCAGGTGCTGAAATAAAGAGTTGGAGAAAGGGTCAGGTGCTGAAATAAAGCTTTCTTGAAAAAGCTGAAGGGCTGTCATGTGGAAGAGGAACTAGACAGAGTCTCTGTTCTCCAGAGACAGAGCCATCGTCAAAGGGGACTGGAATGGGTGGGGGAAATACTTTGAGTTTCTGGTATGGGTGCAGGATGACAGCAGCCTGCTCTTGCTCTGCCACTGAGTCACTGAACAATGTCAAGTCTCTCAGCTCTTCAAGCCTCTGTTTACATAACCTGTGCAATCAGGGTTTGGACTAGCTGTCCAAATGTGCTCTAACGTGCCTGATCTCTCAATGGGCTGTCTTCCTAGGCAGTGAGTTTCCTGCCACTGGGAATATTTAAGTAGAGGCTGTGGGACATATTAGAGAAAGCATTATTGTATTTCGTTGGAATTTGGCTTAGATGACACATGGCTTCCAGTTCTAAGATTCTAGGATCCACTCCCCATCCCTGCCCCTAAACCCTGCTTTCTCACCAGAATTCTAGACAATTAGTGAGTATGCAAACTCCTAACATTCTCTGTTGATTAGATTAGTGAGGTATGATTTTTTTTTTTTTAATTGTGGGTAAAAATCAAAATTCTCTCAATACATACAAACATTTGCAAAATGATATATAAATATATATGCATATATGTGTATTTGCTTATAAAAATATTATTTATATATATATATATACATATATTTTAAGAGGTGCTTAGATTACCCAAAATATTACACGGAACCCACTGGGATTCCCATGTTGCCCACCTCCCACACCTCCCACCACATCCCACACAAACATCTCCCACAAGTGTGGCCCACCACCCTCTGAACTGTGGTCTATGGTTGGTGGCAATGCTCCAGGATGTGTAAGTTCATTGAATGACCTCTTGAAAGGACATACAAGGCACTAAATCCCAGGGCACCTAGCTCCTCACAGCAGACTCTCTAGTAGTAGAGCTCTTGTCACTCCTCTCCTCTTTCCTGGAAGTGGAGAAAACGAAAAGTTCCTGGGCACATGCCCCTAGTTCATGGATGTGTATGGGGTATTTGGTGCCATGGGAGGCTGGATACGCAGGCTGGGGGGTGAGGGCCGCAGGACAGGGAGGGCCTGGGCATGGCCATGGCATGAGCAGAGCGGTGGGACAGGGTCACCTATTCCCTGCAGCTGCCAGGCTGACCTCATTCCTTCGTTCAGAAAATATTCATTGGGCTCTTGTCACATGGAGGACCTTTGCTCGGTCTCTGGGGGCACCATGGATTGTGAGACACTGCCTCTTCGTGGCCAGGAGTTTGCAGTCCAGTTGGGGAGACACCGTGACCCAGCAGCACGTTGTGTAGTACTTTGCTCTTTGCAAAGTGCTCCCCTCGACTTTAACCCTGTGGGATGAGACCCTTCACTTACCCTCACAACAACGTGCAAGGTCCTATTATCCCCACTTTTCAGACAGGATACCATGGTTCTGAAAAGTGCCGCCGTTTACCCGAGATCACACGTTTGTCCTGTCCGAAGCATCCTCGAAGCTGTTGAAGAAGGGGATCTCGGCATGTCTTCTGCCTTCAATTCCACTGCGCTTTCTGCAACGCCACACAGATACATGCGAGAAAAATTTCAAAACCAATGCAGAGACTATAATATACCTCAAGGGACTCGCACCAGTAAGATGTGTTATGGGAATCGAGGAATGCACAAGGTCACTGTGGCTGGTCACAAAAGGGAGACGGGTTAGATTTTAATAGGTGGAGCCCAGTGGGGTGGGTATTCCAGGCAAAACACGTGTCTCATGGAAGGTGGGACCCAGACAGCACCGACTTAAGGAGGTGCCCACAGGGCCGCCGTCTTTGGCCACATCGTTTATGCGCTGCACAGCAAGGGTGTCGTTCACGTGGACTCTGATCTTCAGCGGCACCTCAGGGGTTGTTCAGTGCACAACCTGCAGGGCGATCCAGGGCCTCAACACATCCATCAGTGGGACAGAGCTGGAGAGTTTAGGAGAGAAATAAGATAGAAATCTGGAAAGATAGACAAGGCACTGATCAGGGAGAGAAGGGAAGGTTAGGGAAAGGATTTTCAATTTTTAACCTGTAGGCCTTGAACGATTTTTAACCAGAAAAGAGCCACGATGAAAGCAGTGTTTGGGATGATGGAACTGGAGATGTGTAGATTAAATCAGAAAGGGAAAGGTTGGGGACGGGAGACCAGATTGTATTTTTGCCACCTAAACAAGTGGTGGCAACGGGAAGGAAAATAAAGACAGATACGGGAGGCCTTCTTTCATTAATTCCACAAGTGTGCTTTGAGTGTCCAGTAAGTGCAAGGCAATGCGCTATACGCGATGGTTTGTTTAATAATGAGCCAAATAGGCATGGTTCCTGGCTATTTTATAGGCCAGGAAGCGAGTCAGTCGTTCCTCAAATAATCACATGAAGGTTTAGTTGCAAACTACGATAATGCTGTGAAGGAGAAGTACAGGATGATATGAGAAGACCTACCAGAAGGGAATCTGATCTGCTTTAGGCACCTAGCAGTCAGGGATGAGGTCTCTGAAGAGATGATGTTTGGACTGAGACCAGAAGGGTCAGTAGGAGTAAACCATGCAAAGGGAGGTGAGGAAATGGGAAGAGCATCCCAGGCAGGGGCAGTAGAATGTGCAAAGACCCTGTGGTGGCAGGCAGCATGCATTCAAAAGAGTGAAAGGTTACCAGTTAGGATTAGTTTATGTCAAGCAAGGTAGAAAATGAAGCTGGAAAGAAAGTCAGGGGCCAAATAACCAGGCACTTTCTTTTCCCCCCAGGAAACAAGGCATTGAAAAACTTTGCTAGAAGGTAACATTTTGCCCTTCGAAATGGATACTCTTGCTGCTATGTGGAGAATAGATGGAGGAGGGCAAAAGTGGACTCAGGGAAGCTGGTAAGAGCTTGTTGCCGCAGTCCGAGAGAGAGATCTTGGTGGATTGCACAATGGAGATGGAAGTGGGAACATTATGAAAGAAGACTTCCCAGGACTCAATGGCTGATAATAAATGGATGAAGAAAGGAGAACAATAAATCAGCAGTCAAGGTTTTGGATCTGGGAGTCTTGCAGCCTGGTGGCACTATTGAGGGCTAGTATGGAAGGTGGCACCGCTTTGCTGTGCAGAGTAAGAGGGCATGGTGAGTTATCTAAGCGAAAATGTGTCCAGTGGGCAATAGGATTGGAATTCTAAAGAAAGAACAAGATTGGAAACTGTTAATAAAGTCATAGTAATTAAAGTGATGCGAGTGGAGGACTCTGTAAGGGAAGGGATAGTGAGGAACAATAATAGAAGGCTGAGAGGTGAGTTGTGAAGATAGCATCATTGGGTAGGGTGAACTGGCAAGGAGTGTTAGTCAGCCAAAGGGGTGCTGATGCAAATTACCAGAAATCTGTTGGCTTTTATAAAGGGTATTTATTTGGGGTAGAAGCTTACAGTTACCAGGCCATAAAGCACAAGTTACTTCCCTCACAAAGTCTATTGCCAAGTGTTGGAGCAAGATGGCTGCCGGCATTTGCCAGAGTTCAGGCTTCCTGGGTTCCTCTCTTCCCGGGGCTCATTTCTCTCTGGCCTCAGCACCTCTGTTTTCTCCTCAAGGTCAGCTGTAGACTATGAGGCTCTCTAGGCTTTGCCTCGCTCCACAAGGCCAGCTGTAGACTATCAGGCAAATGGCTCTGTCTCTCTCCCAGGGGCTTGATTTTCTCTGTGCTCAGTTACTCTGCTCCTCTGTGTGCTTATTTCCTGACTCCAGCTCAAAAACTCCCTTGTGTCCTCCTTCTCCATATCTTTACTTCCCCAGGCTCCACATCAAAACTCCAACCAACTCCTCTGCTCTGCCATGTAATTTTATCTGTGAGTCCCTGCCCCCTTGGTGGGCAGGGATTCAACATCCTACTGACATGGCCCAATCAAAGCCCTAATCATAATTTAATCACGTCCAGGTACAGACCAGTTTACGAACATAATTCAATATCTATTTGTGGAATTCATAAACCATATCAAACTGCTACAGAGGGCGAGCTGGTGAAGTAGTCAGAGAGGCAGAAGAACATTATTACAACAAAAAAATTTAGAAATTTAACCCCGGAACATAGTTTTTATTGTTATTACCTCATACATACTTCTCAAAATTAAATAATGATAAACATTTACCAAGAATGAAATTGTCTTGCGGGCTGCATAGTGCTGTCACCATAAGGTGAGTGCTTTAAGAGTACGGTACCTTCTTAGTGATGGATGCAAACGAAGCTTAAGCCCAGTCCTGGACAGAAGGCTAGAGCCTCCTCACCCTTGCTTCTACCGGTCACAGGCAGAGAAGCCATATTTTGTTTTGGTTGTAGCTTTTGCTAGTGAATATTGTGGTCCAGAATCAGATTCTGCAAGACCCACCCATTTACAAATACATAGACCAAAGAATTGAAATCATCAAGATGCTTTTTTTTCTAAAAAATTAATAAGGAAACTGCTTCTATATTTGAGAAGTCACAGTGCATTCCCATGACCAAACTTCCATTCTTGTTCCAAATGTCTTAAAATCCAGTAACACTTATCTTGGTATTGAATAAACACATAAAAATGAGGTTATTGACTTACTCTGCTGAAACATTTTCATTCACTTACAGGTATGCCCAAAGACTTTGGTTCTGAAGAATGGTAGAAAGCAAGATCTGTGCCAGCTGTTGTTAGGAATTATGGGCCAAAGTGGTTATTTTTGGATATAAAACCAACTTGAGCCTGATACCAATGACTTAATGCATTTTCAAGACAAAGCATTTAAGTGAAAGTCGATCAGGTTCTTCCTCTTTTGTGAAAACAAAGCTCAGGCAGTGGCCACTGGAGACTTTGGGGGCAGGGGAAGGGAAAGACAGGTGTCAAGTGGGGGCTTTTTCGGGACTTGGGAATCAGCCTGCATGCCATTGCAACGACAGAATATATGCCATTATATATCTTCCCATAGCCTGCAGAATTGTTTGGGAGAGAGTGTCAACTACAATGTGAACTATGGTCCATGCTCAGTGGCAAGGCCCCAGGATGCGTTTATCAATTGCAATGAATGTGCCACACTAATGAAGGATGTTGTTTATGTGGGAGGGTGTGGGAGGTGTGGGGAGCGGGGCATATGGGAATCCCTGTATTTTTTGTGTAACATCTGTGTAATCTAAGTATCTTAAAAAAAAAAATTTTTTTTAAACAAAACAATATAAACAAACAAACAAAACAAAGCTCAGGTGGTTTTTGTCCGGCCAAGATTAAGTTCAAAGTTAAGATTCTAAAAACAAAGAGCAAAATTTCAAGGCAATGAATTGGATAATTTGTTGAATTTACATTTTGTTGAAAACGTAAGGCAACACATCCTCGCTGCCCTTCTCCAAGTGTGCACGAGGGGCTGGCGTGAAGGCCTCTCCCTGAAAACCTACCTTGTATGGTTTTGCCTGTGGCGAGTCAGCTCTGGACCCCTCTCCCACAGTAGGGTGGCAAAGCTTCTGTTCTTACAATGTCCCCCTGAATTGTCCCACCCTGTTTCCACAGTTTCTTCTGAAATGTTATTTTTTTTTCCCAGGATCTGAGGCCAAGGAGTCCAATGAGTAGGGGTGCTCAGTCTTCTGCCCTAAGTATAGGAGATCCATTGAAGTTGCAGGGAGGATCCAGCTTGGCATATGTCCGAAGCCACGTCAGACCCAGGACTTTCGGAAAAGTTTACATTTTTATAAATTACAGTTGGGGGGCACTGCCTTGAAATCTAAACCTCTAGAAACTTGCATTTATTAATCTTTTCAAAAATTGAGGTATAATTTACATACAGTAAAATGTTCAAATTTTGAAGTTCATCCAGTTTTGACAAGTGCATATCAAGATATAGAATCTTTTCACCACTCCAGAAAGTTCCCTCATGCCTCTTCTCAGTCAATCTCCATCCCAACCTACCAAGCTACCAGTGATCTGATTTCTATTGCCATAGCTTAGTTTCGTCTATTCTATAATTTCTTATAAATGGAATCATTAATATGTATTCTTTTATGTTTTGTTTCTTTCACTAAGCATGTTTTTTGAGATTCATTCATGTTGTGTATATCAGTAATTAAATCTTTTTTTTTTTTTTTTTTTTGCTGAGTAGTATTCCATTCTTTGACTATACCACAATTGTGAAAAGAGCTACCCCCCTGTTGATGGACATCTGGATTGTTTCCAGTTTGGGGCTATTATAAAGAAAGCTGCTGTGAACATTCTTATACAAGGCTTTAGGTCAACATGTTCTAATTTCTCTTGGAAAGGTATCTAGAAGAAGACTTGCAGGGTCACAGGGTAGATCTACATCTCACTTTCAAAGACACTGTGAAACAGTTTTCTAAAGCATTTGTACCATTTTACACTCCCACCACCAACAAATGAGAATCTGTGTTGCTCCCCATCCTCTTCAGCATGTGGAGTTGTTAGTCGGTTAATTTTCACCATGTATGCACATAGTGGTATCGCATTGGGCATTGATTTGTTTTAATGTGGTGACTAATTAGATTGAGTGCCTGTACATGTTCTTATTGGCCATTGGTATATCTTATTTTACGAGCAATGTTAAAGTCTTATGCCCATTTAAAAAATTCGAGTCTTTGTCTTTTTATTATTGGTTTATAGGCATTCTTTATATCTTCTAGATACAATACATTTGTCAGCTATATGTGTTGTGAATATTTCCCCCAGTCTGTGGCTTGCCTATTTATTTTCTTGATGTCTTTTGATCAACAGATATTTTGCATCTTTCATAAAGTACAATTTTACATTTTTTTCTGTTATGGATATGCTTTCCAAGCCCTTCTTGGAAAATCTTTGCCTACTCCAAGGTTGTAAAGATTTATTGTTTTGCTTTTACATTAAGTCTATGATCAATTTCAAGTTGATATTGTGTATGGTGTGAAGTAGGGGTCAATTTCTCTTTTTTTCTATATGGATATACAATTATTACAACTGATTTGTTGAAGAGAATTACTTTCCCCATTGAATTGCTTTGGTGCCTTTTTGAAAAGTCATTTGACTCTATACATATGGGTCTATTTCTGGACTCTATAGTCTGTTTCTTTTCTAAGTGTTGGTAATAATTTTGACATAGGAATGGATTGAGATTCTTAGATTTAAAGAGGTTTATGAGGGAAGCGGATGTGGCTCCAGTGATTGGGCTCCCTACTACCATATAGGAGGTCCAGGGCTCAATTCCCAGGGCCTCCTGGTGAAAAGCAAACTGGCTCGCGTGGCAAGCTGCCCTGAGTGGAGAGCTGGCCTGCATGGAGTGCTGCCCTGAGTGGAGAGCTGGCCTGCATGGAGTGCTGGCCCGTGCAGAGAGCTGGTGCGGCAAGATGATGCAACCAAAAGAGACACAGAAGAGAGACAATAGGAGATGCGGCAGACCAGGGACCTGAGAAGGCACAAGAAATTCAGTGCCTCTCTCTACTCCAGAAGGTCCCAAGATCGGTTCCTGGTGCGCCTAAAGAGAAGACAAGCAGACACAGAAGAACACACAGAGAGCAGGCAGCGAGTGCAAAACAACAAGGGGGAAGGGGGAGAAATAAATAAATAACTCTTTAAAAAATAATAATAAAGAGGTTTATGAATTAGAGTAGGACCGCCAAAGTAAGCATTGTTTATCACTTGAAGATGTTTTTGTTGTGTTCAGTGAACATAAGATTATTTATTTGATTCTTACAAGAGTACTCTGGGGAAGTGGTTCCAAAGAGCCAGAGCTTAAGAGAGTTCTGGCTTTTACTGGCTGCTTTTAGCAAAATCTTTTAAGACTGAGATGAGCTTAGACAAGAATTAGCTGGTTTGAGAGCAGAAACAGAAGAAAGTCTAGAAATGTAGGGACTGGTAGAGTTGGAAATACCAACTATTCCTGGACCCAATAGCAACCATCTTTCTACCCAAGCCTTTTATTTCAAATGGCTGCAAGGTAGTTGCCATGAAAAGTAAAGGCTAGCCCACACTTGTCCTTTACCAGTTCATTAAAGATCTCGGCTGAATTCTTACTTAGATGGCTTCCTTTCATGCTGTGGTCATGTACTGGCTCTTCTTGGAAGGGCCTGTATTTCCTTAGATTTAAGGCTACTTGGTTCTCTGACGGGTTCAAGGGGAATTTTGATTTGTAGTGTTTCCATGTTTTCCTTGTTGTTATGGTAGGACATAGCTCTTTCCAGGTTTTCACATCCTAGGAGGAAGCAGAACTCCCATGATGGTGATTTATAAAGATGTTTTTCACCTTGTAAAATAATTTCCTGTTTATTCATTTAAATTATAATCCCCGTTCCAATTCCATTCCAATTCTGTTTCTTTACTAGACCCTACTCCTCTGCCTCTAAACGTCTAGACCACAGCTCCTGGAAGGTATGACTTGGCATTTATTTCTATTCCCAGCAACTTGCACAGATCCTGGCAACTCAAATACCCTGTTTGTTGATGGGATTGATTAATGGGATGCCCTTCACCCATCCTCACTTATCTTTCAAGTAAATGTCTTCCTCTTTGAAAATACACCACGAGTTCTCTTGAGAAGAGGCAGTTGTCCCTTCCCTGCTCCTCCTTGGCATTGTGTGCATTCCTCCACTCAGCATAGTGTGTGCTGATGATTTGTATATCTATAGAGTAGATTGTGAATTTTCTGGGGGGCAGGAACCATTTCTTATTTTGTATGCTCAGGTACCTACAAGGTGTCTTACATGTAATTATGACTGTTATATGGGTACATAAAAATGGATTTCCTACATGAATTTGTGAATGTCTTTGTTCAAAGATGACATAATATGGGTTTACATTTATGCAACTTTTATTTGCATGATTAATAGCATGAAGAAAAGTACTTGTAATAGTATGTGTCAAATGTGTATGAGTGTGTTTTACCTCCTAATAATATACATTATTGCAGAATTTGTTTATGGCAAAAAAGACAAACAGCTGGCACATCTGCCACCATATTCCTCTTGTATGCCCATTGCAGACCTTGCTAAACCATCTCATTTCTTTATCCTATTGATCCCAGGCATGAACCTCCCAATGGCAGTTCCACCAACGGGTAAGATTTGGTTCATGATATAAAGATAATTTTCCCTTCCCTAATCTAAGAGGTTTAAGAGGCGACAAGTTGGGAGGTCACCCTTGGTGCTGTTGTTGTGTGGCACCTAGAGGGAGGATTCTAATAAGCCACAGGCACTTTGCAGACTCCTGTCTCTCAGAACTTAATCACATTTGCATTTTGGCAGTGATCAGATGGTAGAAACACAAACTCCAAACTGTCAATCAACTTGAGCTGCTTTTTCCAACTTTTCCTAAATCCATTTCTTTAAAAATCTTTGAACATTCTTTTAAACAGTGAAATTATGCAACTAGCTTTTAAACAATTGCAATGTTTTCTACCTATTTATTACAGTAGAGTTGGCAACCTAGAATTGTTCATTGCTGAAAATCGAGTTTAGGAGATGTGCATATGAATGTGTGTGTGTGTGTGTGTGTGCGTGCGTGTGTATGAACTGAGGTGTTCATGAGATTTGGGGGAGAAAAGAGGGAAGGTATTTACTAAAAAGTTATTTTTTATATTGTCCAGTTTTTTCCTTTAAAATATCAGTAGGAAAATTTCTGGAGCATATAGATTTCTGGCATGTAATTTATCATCAAAACAGAAACTAAAGCTAACCAGTTATAATTTGAGTTTCTTTCTGAATTAACCATGTTGGCATGGCCCCAGCCTCCTCCTTATGTTCACATGGTTGCTTCCAGACTCTATGCAGAATTTTATGCCTCTGTAGTATCAAATTTGTTAAATGGCATATTTTTATATCAGTAATTTTTATAGCATATTGTTATTCCAGACTTTTACATGCCTCTAATTTATTCTTAACTTCAATATAGCAGTATTGATTTTTTTCTTCTAAGTTTGGTGGCATGAACACTTTAGTTGTAATTTAAAGTCATTTCAACATCGTCACTAATGTGTTCTTCATTTTCTATTCTTTTGTAAACTTTAGATATTTGGGCAGGTACAAAAGTATGAATGCTTCTCAAGTTTCCTTTTTATATCTCTTTGAGAAATATTTCGATCCTTTCTGAATAGGGTTGAGATTATGTGGCCTTGCTGACCGTGGGTTGTCTATGATATTTAAACACAGAATGGGGAAGCGGCTGTGGCTCAATTGGTTGGGCTCCCGTTTACCATATGGGAGGCCCTGGGTTCGATTCCCGGGGCCTCCTGGTGAAGGCGAGCCCGCCCGCACGGCGTGGTTAGCTGATCCAGCAAGATGACCCAACCAAGGGAGACAAACAGATACAGAAAAACGCACAGCGAATGGACACAGAGAGCACAAGCAGCAGGGATGGGGGGCGGGGATAAATAAATAAAAATAAATCTTTAAAAAAAAACCAACATTAAACACAGAATGGTAAGAACAGTTTTGGTTGCAAATCAGATAGAACCTTGTGTGGTTTCCTTAAATCAACTTTCCTCTTCTTAGACCCCCAGTAACAAGGGGAGGGCTGGTCAAAAGGTCTCTCTTCGGTAGACCACGTGTCAATGTCTTTTACAAAATGAGGTCATTGGTTGCGGAGTTGGTCTTAGGAAAGTTTTTGTGGCAGTGTCCTTTCTCAGCTGTCTAGGCACTCTGCTTCTGTGGCTGTCAGGAATGTGGTCAAAAGCAGGACGGCTGAAGGAGGCAGATGAGGCATTCTTTGCTTGCTCTGCAAACTGTAGCAAGCAAGAGACTGCCTTTTTCTCTTAAGTGCTGTTTGTGATTGAGATATGCTGTTCCCAGGTGAATGGAGGGACCTGCATTATTTGGCCAATGATCCAAATAGCTTTGATGGGGGCCAGTTCAAAGCACTGCTTTTCTGTTTTAGTTATATCATATTATTGACACAGAATTATGACTACATTAGTGGAAATTAAAATAAAGAAGACAACTCTAACTAGAACTCAAGTGTCTTTTATTTCCCCTTTCTTATTTGCAGTCTGTATCCATTTATGTCTATAATTGTGTGTAGTTGTAATCATAGATTTTGATATATAATTTATCTTAATTTTGAAATAACATAGCAAAAGCAAGTTTCCATGTTGTTACACAGTAATGATCATTCTAACATATCGTGCATTTCCACATCTAAGCAAATATTCTTTTTAAAAATGGTTTATTACATGTTGAATATATACAAAAGTTTATAAATTTTATGTAAGCATAAAGAATCATCGTACAATCAACACCCATATGCTCATCCTCCATTTTAAGACAAAGAACAATACCACTATCTCTGAAGGCCCCTGTGTGCCTCTCTTCCATCTCATTCCCTCCCCCACCAAGAGGTCACCTGACCACTAGCTTAATTCTTGTATATTGTCCCCTTCATTTTCTTTATAATTTCACCATATTTGGTTGTATCCCTAAACAACATACAGTCTAATGAGTATTTTTTAATACATTTAAGTGGAATTGTACTGGATGCATTCTTCTGTGATTTACTTTTTCACCCAATATTAAGCACCTATGTTTATTTCATGTCATCGTGTGATATATTGTATTCATTTTCACAGCTATAAAGTATTGCATTATATGAATATTCTACAACTTATTGTCCATGATGAACATTTGGGCTTATCCAAGTTTTATTTTCCCATTAAAAATGATGTAAAGAATATTCTTTCAGGGAAGTCGATGTGGCTCAGGCAACTGAGCTCCCACCTACCACATGGGAGGCCCAGGTTCAGTTCCCGGTGCCTCCTGGAGAACACGAACAAGATGGTGAGCTGATGCGCTCATGCGACAGGCTGGCACAGTGAGCTAACGCGAGAAGATGACGCAACCAAGAGACAGTGAGGAAACAATGAGAGATGTAAGGAAGCAGGGAGCGGAGGTGGCTCCGGCAATTAGCACTCAACAAATGGACACAGCAAATGCAAACAACGAGGGGGAGGGGAGAAATAAATAAATAAAATAAATCTTGAAAAAAGAAAAGAATATTATTTTTTACAGGATTCCAGTTACAAATGTTCTGAAAATTCTTTTGTATACTCTCATCTGTGAAAAGTCAGTTTCAATTCTTTGTTTCCAGTTGTTATACTTACTTTGTTTCTTGTCTAACTGTGCTGTTTTGAATCTCCAGTATAATATTTTATAGAAGCAGTGATAGTAAATATCATGTTTTATTTCCCATGTCAAAAAGAAAGCTTTCAGTGTTTCCCTATTAATTGTAATGATTGCTTATGTTTTATTTTTGTTGTTGTTGTTGACTTCCATTTTCAGGTTAAGGAAGCTCATGTCTATTTTTAGATTACTAAGAGAGTAAGAGTTTTTTTTTTTTTTTTGATCTTGAACAGATGTTGATTTTCTTAAATATTTTTGTTGCATCTGTTTAGATGATCACATTATTTTCTCCTTTATTAATGTGGAGAATTACATTGAATTTCTAGTTAAACTCATATATTATATTCCTTGCCTAAATCCAACTTAAATTTGATAGATTATCCTTTCTATATACTGATAAGTTGTTATATATATTGCTAATTTATTTATATATTATTTAGAATTTCTGCCTTTATGTTCTTGAGATTGAACTGTATTTTTCCTTTTTATGGATACTTTTCAGATTTTAGAATCAAGGTTATGCTAGCCTTACAAAATGAGCAAATGAGTTTCAAAGTGTTCTCTTATTTTTTATATTCTGGAAGATATCTCATAAGTTTGGAATTGTATTTTTCTTCACTGCTTTGTAGAACCTGCTGGTGAAACCACCTGCAATTGGAGTTTTCTTTGTGGAGAGACTTTAAACTTCTGATTCAATTTGTTTAATGGTTATAAGACTATTCCAGCTTTCAACTGCTGGAACTACAACTAGATATATGCTAGACCTTTACACAAATTTCATGTCCTTTATCCTTACTTCCACATTTTTCCTTCTGTTTGTCCTTCTGGACTGCATTTTGGATAATTTCTTCAGATTTGTCTTCCAATTCACCCATACTCTTTTCTACTATGTCTAATCTGTTGTTAAACCTTTCCAGTGAGGTGTTAATTTCAAAGATTATATTTTAATTTCTAGAAGTTCTTGCCCTTTTTTCAAGTCTGATTGCTGTTTGCTCATATTTTCAAGTCTGTTTGTTATTTTTTGAAACATAGTAAATGTTCTTAGTTTATGTTCAGTGTTTATTCATTCCAATATTAAATATTTACAGTTCTGATTCTGCTGTTGTTTCACCAGGCTTGTTTTCCTATGTATTTTGTGAACTTTGGCTGTGAAATGTGTTTTGAAACTTTGTCAGAATAAACTTTATGAGGCATCTGATGAAGGTGTTTTCCTTCACAGAAAAGTTGTATTTGTTTCTGTCAGGTCCCTGGGATACCATCAGTGTAGAGCAGGGACATTTGAATCAATTCTCAGCCTGAAGGTTTTACTTTTATTTCTTTTCTAACCTTTCAAGAAATGTAAATTCTGGGTGCAAACCCATATGAGGGCTGGATGGTCATTACTAGTTTGTAGAGGAGATTTAAATTTTGTTAACTTCTCATTACAGAGGTTCAACACAAGAAAATTTCTTTACAAGTCCTTTGAAGGTGGGTGTTGGCTTATTTCTGATTCAGCCTTACCCTGAAATCTCAACTTTAGGGGAAGAGTCTCCTTTTAGATTTCCCACTTTAGGCAATCCTCAGGAAGTTGTGAAAACCTAAACTCAAACTAACCTGATTTGGCAAATGTTCTCATGGTGAGAGCTAGCCTCTGTTCTGTCTTCTTTGATTTTTGTCTTTACTTGGTTTTTAGCTTGGGCATCTTTTATTTTCTTTCCAGATTGTAAATTAATTAAATAAAATTAGTTTTATTTTTTTAAGGGAGGATCAGTTTGGGTACTTACTTGAACATAATAACTGCAAATGATGGTTTTAGTAAATTATTATTTTTTAAATTGATTTTGAGTGACTGTATAATATAATAAATAAAACACCATTAATTTTACAATTAATATTTTGAATATTTTGAATAAACCCACTCATCAAGTTGATGTACCACAAAGTTATTTAACCCCTCCCCTATTATTGGGCATTTGCCTTGTTTTTAGCAATTCTCTACCATAAAAATATGATGAAAGTTAAAAAGTGCTTTGTATATTTAAGGGTCTTATATGCCATGATGAGGAATTTCAGTTTTATCCAGTAGGTTATGATGAGACATTGCTTAGATTGAGCTGGGGTGTGAGATGGTTAGGTTTGCATTTTAGGAAGAACGAAAGAAGAATTGCACCTGGTTGAGAGTAAAGACAAAGAGGTGCATATGAAAGCCATTTTAGTAGTCTAGGCAAGATTTGATGAGGGTATGAACCAGGCCAGAAGCACTACACTGGAAAGACACTTGGGTTTTAGAATTTCTAGAGCTTGGTAAATGATTGACTGAAAGAGGGGAGAGAAATAGCAGAACTCCAGACTTAGTGGGTAGTGATATCCTTCACCAAAATAGGAAATATAGAGGAGGAGCAGCTTGTGAGAACAGGTTTGTGTATGTTGAGTGCTAAGTTCCTGTGAGGATATTCACTCACAAGAGCAGTGTGGGTTGGAGACAAAGATTTGGGAGTCGTAAGTGTATTAGTCAGCCAAAGGGGTGCTGAGGCAAAGTACCAGAAACTTGTTGGCTTTTATAAAGGGTATTTATTTGAGGTAGAAACTTATAATCACAAGGCTATAAAGAGTAAGTTACTTCCCTCACCAAAGTCTGTTGCCACGTGTTGGAGCAAGATGGCTGCCAGTCTCTGTGAGGTTACAGCCTTCCTCTTCCTCTTATGGTCCCAGCTTCTTCCGTTCTCAGCTGTAGGCTGGCCTGAGGCTCATCTCTCTTCCTGGGGCTCATTCTCTTTCCGGGCTCAGCTGCTCTGCTCCCTCCACAAGGCCAGCTGTAGACTATCAGGCTTGGCTCTCTCCCTGGGCCTCCAGCATCACAACTCAGCTCTCTCCTCTGCCGTGTCATTCTCTGTGTGAGGTGTGTACTCACCACGGGGTTGGGGACTCAACATCCTACCGACATGGCCAAATCAAAGCCCTAATATTAACTTAATCACGTAAAACTGAAATCTCTGAATCCAATACAGTCAGAGGGTATCACGAGCTCAGAGGAGCAAGAGCAGTCCACAAACGCAATCAGCATTCCTTTTTGGAATTCACCAATAATATCAAACTGCCACAGTAGGGAACACATGGAGCGTCAATGAACCTGCCCAGGGAGATTGTGAGAAAACAAGGCTGACGTCAAAACCAGGGGAAACACCAATATTTAAGAAGTCCAAGGCAGGCCTAGCTGCATAAGTTGTAGGGCCCAGAGTAAAATGAAAATACGGGGCTCCTTATTTAAAAAGGTTTATTACAAAGTTTTTTCCTTTTTTCCATGGCCTCTTTCTTAACTTCATGATGGGTTTTTTTTTTTTTTTTTTTTTTTTCTACTTAATGTAATTCTAAGTAAAGAACAATTGAAACTTTAAATTATAAGCATGAATTTCATCATTCATCTTTATATTGTACAAAACCAGTTTTTTAAAAACAGCTTTAATGAGATATAATTTATATACAATAAATTCACCCAGTAGAGTACACAATTCAGTGTTTTTTAGTATATTCACAGAGTTGTGCAACAATTGCCACAATCTAAGTTTAGAGTACTCTGAGTACTTCAAAAGGAAACCCCCACACCCATTAGCAGCCACTCCCAATTCCCCCTTTCCCCAGCCCTAGGCAACTGCTGATCTACTTTCTGATGACAGATTTCCCTATTTCTGGACATTTCATTTAAATGGAATCATACAATCTGTGGTCATTTGTGACTGGCTTCCTTCAGCCAATTTTAAATGAAAATATCAAAGCATTGAACTTGTGTGTAGAATCACTGAAATAGCACAATTTGTATGCATGGTTCATCCCTGGAAGGTGCCTCGAGCTGGCCAGAAGAGACAAATCCGACCCAGACTCAGGGAGGTTGGAAGAAGGAAGAAAGAGGGTCATCCTCTCCCTCCTCTCCAGCGTGGAGCCAGCCGAGGGAGCACCCCGGGCATGAACGGAGTGGCTTACAGAGGGAGTGGAGACCCTCATGGGTGCCTGGGGTCCTACCCCACAGCAGGCGGTACCTCCTTACTTGGGCCTGAAGGCTGCCGGGTCTCTCCTCCTTTAAACCACTGAAGTGACACCTTGTCCTGGCCAGGAGTGGGGTCTGGGGAAGGAGAATCGGGACTTTCCTCTTCCATGTCCCCAACTCATGGCAGACAGGCAACCCCCAAGGATCTTGAAGCTTTTGTGTTGGGACACACTCTAGTCTTACATTGGGAGTAGCCAAACCTCAGCCTCCAGCTGGCTGCTGGCCATACAAGCTACGATGCTGCCAGCCTGGGGCAGGGGTGGAACTTTGCCTTACCCCCTGAGAAGCTGTGGGGTGTGCGGGCCCTATCCTGATCCTCCCATGCTCGTGCCCAGGCCCTTTCCAGAGGCAGAGGGTGGCAACAATCACAGGATGGGGACAGGGCATGGACTTTTTTGCTTTGTTCATAGCTGTAATGCCTACTTTGAGCACAGTGCTTCGTTAGCACGTAGTCACTGCTCAATATATAGTGGTTCAATGATTGGGTAATTATCTATGTTTTTTGAGTTCACAATTTAATTTCTTACATTATGTTATAACATAAGAAAATTTCCATGCTAATGCCTGGTTTTAACATTTTCCTATTTTTAGATATCTTGGGGTGTTTACTTATATGCAGCAAGGAATATTATCATCCATATAGGCCGTTGCATATTTGCTATTATTTCCTTAAGACGGAGGAGTAGGATTTCTGAGCCAAAATATCTGAACTTTCTCAAGCTCTTCTTTTACATATTGCCAAATTATTTTTTAAAAGCTTGTAACAATATCTTAACACTACTGACAGCAGATGAGAATGCATTTCACTATACTTTTGCCATTTTGGGAAATACCATTGGAAACATTTTATTGAGGAGGCCTTGTAGTACATGAAAGGTTGTGCCTTGTTTGAATGATCATTTTTGATGGCCTGTGTGTGTGTGTTTTTTTAAAATAATAGTTGTACTTTCTCTTTGGTTAATTGCCTTTATATGGTCATCTTTGTTCATTTATCTGCTGGGGACTTTGTATTATTCTTTACAATGAGTTCCTCAAACCTCAAAGATATGAACCATTTAGCATTCATATTTGCCACATGTATTTTCCTAGTTGATTACATTTTTACTTTGGCTATGATTTTTTTTTTTTTTTTTAAGATTTATTTATTTACTTTATCCATTTTAAACCCCCCCTTCCCCATTTGTTGTTTTGTATCCATTCGCTGGGCAATTCTCTGTGTCTGTTTCCTGCCATCCCTTTTCATCCTTCTCCTCCAGTCTTCACCAGGATTCGATCCTGAAGACCTCCGATGTAGGAGAGAGGTGTTCTGCCACCCTGCGCCACCTCAGTTCCCGGTTTTTTGGAGCTTTCGGAGCATCTCGTCTTGTCTCTCCCCTGCGTCTCTCTCCTGTTAGGTCATCATCTTGCTGCATGGCTCCCAGGGCCTGGCGGCTCACCAGCACACACAGCCTGGCAGCCCATGTGCCTTCTATATATATACATTTTTTAAATTTTACCGGGAGGTCCTGGGGATCGAACCCAGGTCCCTCCATATGGCAGACGGACGCCGAACCACTTGAGCCACATCCGCCCCCTGGCTATGAATTTATTTATAGAATTTAGTAATATCAGGTAGTCAAATCCATTCATCTGCCTTAAATGAGAAGGTGGAGAAATAGCATACCTACCTGCAGGCCAAAGAAATTCCGCGTGTGTGGGAGTTTAGTATGTGTTCAGAGTGCTGTGGTGAATGTGCAGCATCTTGGCATGGGTAGATCTGCCATCTCTGGTTCAGGAAAGCAGAGTAAAGAGCTGAGAGAGGAGAGCCGTTCACTGCTATTATCTCAGCATTGATACCTTAGGTGCTTGGTTCCTGGAGGGCTTGGCTGATCTTTCTTAAGTAAGCTAACATGGATACTGAGCTAAGCCCCTGCCTGTCCAAACTTGGCTTCTTGTGTGTGGGGATTGATAAGAATGATAGAATGACCACTACCCTCACCAGCTCAAGGATCTGCTGGGGTCCTGGCAAAGTTCTATAAATAAAATTCTATAAATAAAATCATAGCCAGGGGGCGGATGTGGCTCAAATGGTTGGGCGTCCTCTGCCATATGGAGGGACCTGGGTTCGATCCCCGGGACCTCTCAGTAAAATTAAAAATATATATATAGAAGGCGCATGGGCTGCCAGGCTCTGTGTGCCCATGCGTGAAGAAGAGCTCAGGCAGTGTGGGGGCCTTTCCTACTTGCATGCTCAGGGACAGGCAACTAAGGTGAGGTGAGGCCTACGCTGCTGCAATCCCAAGCTCCTTGACCACCTACCCACATGGGCTGGGTAATTTCTTAACTGGCCCCTAAAGGGACAACTGACCACATCTAGCTTTGTGCCCTTAATTCCTTTATGGTTTATTGCATTTGGAACTGTGAAACTCTGAAACTTGCCTGCTTACCATGGTTATGATGGATTCTAAAATATTGGAGAGATTTAAAATGTTAGGCTCCAGTTTTATCAATATAGCTTCTAATGAGGCTTAAATCCAGTTGAGGTAAGTGAATTCATCAATGAGAAGCCACTGCTGAGGGAGCTTGCCACATATATGGCCTTCATCCCGGATGTTCAGGCAGAAGGTTACATGAATCTGTTGGTATTTGAGTTACCCACTTCCTATGTTATTCTGAGTTTTGAGTTGACCCTGGCTTGAGGACACTGGCCTGGGGGTGATTATATGGCCTCTGGAACTCATAGTAGGTCTTGGAGGTTACCACAAAGCCTACTTTCCAAGTAGGTGGGGTTTGGGAAAGTATTTCAGAGCAAGAAGCCAGGTATGGAACTACTTCCCCATTATCTGAAAGCATGAAATCACTCTTTGGCTTAGTCTCCAAGGGCTGCTATAACTCAGTACCACAAACTGGGTGGCTCAACACAACAGTAATTTCTTCTCTCATAGTACTGGAGCATGGAAGCTCAAAATCTAGGTGCCAGCAGGGCCATGCTTCCTTTGAAGGCTCCAAGGAAGAATCTGTTCTCTTCCTTTCCAGGCTTCTGTTGATTTGCCAGCAATCTTTGGACTTCAATCTCTGCCTCAGGAGAAGATCACTGGTGTGGGGTGTTGGTGATGGGGAATATGTGGGGAGGGGTGCACCTGGGGCATGCCTGTATAGAGAATGAATATGTTCAAGTGGTCCTGGGGTGTTGTCTCAGTGGGTGGAGACCCACAAAATAACTGAAAGAACATTGAATTCCCATCCTGGGGAGTCCTGCTACATTCTCAAATAGAATGGCAAGAATCCCTAGAGTACATGGGCAGTACCTAGCAAAGGAGGACACACCAATATGCGAGGCCCTTGATATTGATTCTTGTACTTATGAACTTTGTTCTTGTCAAATTGAAACTTAACTTACTATTATATACTGCCTAAGAGTTACCTCCTGAAAGCCTCCTTGTTGTTCAAATGTGGACTCTCTCTAAGCCAAACTTAGCGTATAAATGCACTACCTTCCCCCTGGCATGAGACATGACTCCCGGGGATGAGCCTCCCTGGCACTGAAGGATTATTACCAAGAGCCAACTAGCGATGCATCTGGAAAAAGACCTTGACCAAAAGGGGTAAATATTAAATACAAATGAGTTTTTATGGCTAAGAGATTTCAAAGTGAGTTGAGAGGTCATTCCAGAGGCTACACTTATGCATGTCTCAGGAGGATCTCATTGACTGTCACAGTAAACAATGCTTCAAGCAGGGGTGCTCTTGAGGGCTCTAGAGACATCTTGACACTATAAACAGGGCAGATAATCTCAGGAATTCAGCACCCTGTCAGTGGGCCTTACTCATAATTTCCCTATACATGGTTCTTCTGCCCCTTTTATTTAAACCTATAATTAGCACTATACCTGTTAAATATATATCCCAGAGACTTAAATCTTTGGTCTATTTATATGCCAGTTGAGCCCTGAATCTCAGCAGAGTTGGAGCCAACACCTACTTTCCAGTTCATTGGACTTGCCCAGGACAACTAACAAAATGATGGCGATGGACAATGCCCATCCCCCAAAATAGAGTATCTACAACTGCAAGCAAGACAATTCCATCCATCTCCCCATGAGATCTAATCCCCGTCTCAATTAGAAACAGAGTGTGCATCACCATCCTAAAATCCTCAAGATTGAGGAATGAACAAACATAAGGTGGGAATGCAACTCTGGACTAAAGTAGACTTATTATTATTCTAACAATGGAAGAACTTGTAACACTGGTATAAAGGCAGTGGCCACCAGAGGTTCTGAGAGAAAGGGGAGGGAAGAATAGGTGTAACAAGGGGCATTTTGGGGACACTGGAATTTTTCTGCATGACATTGCAATGACGGCTGCTGACCATTACACATTTTGTCAAAACCTATAAAAATGTGCAGTGCAAAGTGTAAACTATAATATCAACTATAGACCATGGCTAGTATCAATGCTTCAATATGTGCTCATCAATTGTAACAAATGTACTACACTAATGAAAGATGTTGTTAATGGGGGAAAGTGTGGGAAGGGGAGGAGGTGGGGTATATGGGAATCCCCCTCTATTTTTGATGTGTCATTTACATAATTTAAACCTTCTTTAAAAGTAAAATAAAACAAAAACAACAAAGAAACAAAAAATCTCTGCCTCAGTTGTCACATGGCATTTTCCCCAGGATCTGTCTGTCTGTGTCTAATTCTGCCCTACTTTTAAGGACACCAGTCATATGGGATTAGGGACTACTCTAATCCAGTTTGGCCTTCTTTTAACTAATAACATCTTCAAAGACTCTATTTCCAAATAAAGTCACATTCATGGGCCCAGAGTTTGGACCTGAATGTGTCTTTTTTGGGAATGCAATTCAATCCACCACACCCTTGTACTTAAAATTGGTTCCCTACCAAAGAGGTATATTTCCTCTTAAACCAGTGCCTGAAGCCTCTGAAAATGCATTGAAAAAAATTGTGACTAAGGTTCATTTGCCCTGCAATCTCTCCAGGAGTTTGTGGTACTCTTTGTAAGAAGTGGGTGAACACAATTCTACTGTGACTACCATCTCTTGAATGTGCTGATCATTCAAGACTAGAATCCCTTTCCACTCATTTCTGATTTCTGGACTAGTTGTGAAGGGCTTGGTTATCAATGAACCTCGACTTCACCCTCCCGGGGGTTGGGATAGGATGGTGTGTTGGTCAGGGTTCTCTAGGGAAACAGAACCGACAGGCGATATCTGTAAATCGTATGAGATTTTATAAAATTCTCTCATATCATGGCGGGAATGCACAAGTCTAAATTCTGCAAGGCAGGCTGCAAGCCAGGGACTCTGATGAAGGTCCTCCTTGAGTTCTCCAGGAGACCTTGGCTGTCTGAAATAGAGATGGGAATTCTTCCCCCAAATGCTGAAATCACTTCCCCTTTTAAGGCTTTCAACTGATTGGATGAGACGTCATTCATTGCTGATGGCAATCTCTTTGGTTGATTGTAGATGTAATCAGCCATCTATGCAATCAATTCACTGATGATTAAAGTCCATGAAATGCCCTTGTATTACAATTAGCCCAGTGCTTGCTTGTCTAGACAACTGGGCACCACTGGCTTTGACAGGTCAGTCTAATTATCACAGATGGCTAGAATCCCATGTCTGTCCATTAATAAGAGGGGGAGATGGGAAATCATCTTCAAATGACCCCAACACTACATTGAGACCCATCTCAGGCTATTTGGTTTGTACAAATCCTGGGTGTCATGTTTCAAAACCTAATAAATGAAAGAATGCATTCTGCAGAGTCTCCTGTATCAAGGTCGGCTCTTTAAACGTCTGTAGTTTATAATTGTATCTCACCTGAGTCTTCAGTTCCCCAGACTAAACAATCTCCTTTCCTTTCAACTATTCCATATGTGAGAAATTCCAAGGGGACAGGATAATTTCTACCTCACTAGCCATGAACACTCCAATAGAAAAATTGACACAGTATATAACAATCATAAAAAAAGTAATTTTAAAAAGTTCAGTAGCCATGTATGTAGAGTTTTAACTCAATGGTAAACAAGGAACTTCCAGTTAAAAAGGTTTACATATCAGTTTGGCAAAAGTTAAGATTATTGTACCCAGTGTTGGTGTAACTGGGAAACAGGCAGTATCACCCCGAAGGTGTACAGAAATGTACTTCTAGAAAGAGTTTGGCAAAAATTATTGCAAGCCTTAAATATGTGCCTACCAGAAATTCCACCTCTCGGAATTTAGCCTGAGGAAATAATCAGAAGAGTTGTATACACAAGGATATTTGCCTCAGCACTGTTTACTATAGCAGAATAGCAACACAATGTCTAACACGGGGAAACTCATTAGATAAATTATGTTACAGTCAGTCACATAAAAGGATGCTGTAGTTCTATATTGAAATGGAAAGGTAGACACAATATATATATTTTTTGGATGGGGACGGGGGTAATTTGGTTATAAAACCAAAAGAATAGCATGATGTTATTTATGAAGGATACTAACAGTAGCTATTTTTTTGTTTTGTTTTGTTTTGGTTTGTTTTTTTAGTAGCTATTTTTGACTGGTAGAATTATGGATGGTGGTTTTTTTCTTTTCTGTAACTGTTTCTAATCCCTCCCTCCAGTGTAAACACATATTTGGATATTAAAGAACTATTAAAAGTTAAAAATATTTGCCAATTTGATAGGCAAATAAGTCTCTTGATTTAATTTAGGGTTTTTGATTACTAGTGAGTTTGAACAATTTTTCATGTTTATTAATTACTTGCAATTAATAAAATGTAATTAAACAGGGACTAAATTAAAGTCCTGGGTATTCATAAGGTATATTATGGTTGGAAGGGAATTCTGCACCTTCTCATCTGGAGCACTCATTGTATAGACAAGGATCAGTAAGTCCAGAGAGACGATATAATCTGACCACATTTGAGACAAAACTGTGGCTCGTGTCTCTGACCCACAGGCCATTGAGCTTTCTCTTATAATTTGCTGCCTTCCTGAAATCAGAGTTCTGGCACCTCTTATATGCTCCCCAGTAATATCATTGTAATTCATGATTGCTAATGATTACTCCCTCCCGTCCCCCCCATCCCCCCAACTCCCTTGTCTGTTTGCTCTTGTCTGCTTGTTGTTTTTTTTTTTTTTTTTTGCACGTTGGCTGCCCGTTGTTTTTGCTCGTTGTCTGTTTGTTTCTTCTTTAGGAGGGACGGGGAACTGAACCTGGGACCTCCCATGTGAGATGTGGGTGCCCAACAGCTTGAGCCATATTCGCTGCCAGTTTGTTTGCTCACTGTCTGCTCGTCGTTTTTTGCTCGATGTCTGCTCGTTGTCTGCTTGTTGTTGTTTTTCAGGAGGCACCGGGACCCAAACCAGAGTACTCCCATGTGGGGGGTGGGCACCCAACTCCCCGAGCCACATCTGCTCACACGAATAATTACTTTTTGAGATGATTTTAAAATAGACGTTGATTTACACAGGATTTGTGTAAGGAGAGCTTCAGAGAGGTGTTCACTGTAAAACTAAGTTTGTACAGTGGGAGGAAGGATATGAGATTTGGGTCAGAGGTCTTGGGTGTGATTCCAACAGCACCATTCCCTAGCTACAGGACCCTGAGCAAATTACTCAATTCCTTCTGAACTTTGTGCATAAATGGTCAAGACTATCTATATACAAGCTTGTAAAGAGGGTTAATGTAAAAGACCACCAAAGTGATATACTGAATTTTATCTATTTATCCTCATTTGCTTGTTTATATCCCAGCTTTTCCCAAAAATATTTGAAAAGGCAGATGTCTAGATCCTGTTTGTCATTGTTGACATAGTTTCTACTATTTCAACTCCATGGGAAGGTTGAGAGTCAAGGGGGACTATAGCAAGAAAGCGTAAACATTTATATACAACCTGTTCCAGAGAACTAGGGAAAAGGGGAAGCTCCTGGGTAGGAAAATCAAGTTTCTACCTACCACCCAGGGCTAGGAGTGAGTCCATTAGTCATGAAGGGGTAGAATAATCATCCAGACTAGATAACGATTTACTAAGGGCCAAATACCTCTTCATCTGGAGGAAAGTGTGTCCTTTGGTAGAGAGAGTCTTCTAAGGGATGCATGAAGGAAGTTGAAGCACCATTAGACTTTAGATTCCTCGAAGGCAAAAACTAGACCTTTGCTGTTCCCTGCCAGACTACCTGTGCCTAGCCCAGTGTCTGGTATGTAATAAGAGATCAATAAGGATTAGTTGTACAAACAACGTCCAACACAAGGACCATAACTTGCCAAGGTGCTATTCTTGTGGGTTCCTTCAATGTGGAATCTAAGTTTCTTCAGTTCTAGGAAATTTGCCCGTGTTACTTATTTGATAATGTCCTCTCCTCTGTTTTCTCTGTTCTTCCTTTTTGGAATTTCTATTAATTAAATGTTAGATCTCCTATATTGATACTTTTATTTTTTCTTTTTGTTTTACTTTCAGAGTGACTTCTTCAAGTTTATCTTCAAGCCTTTCTACTTATGTATTGTTCTTTTGTCATATTTTTAAATACTAGAGCTCTTTCTTATTCTCTGAATAGTCTTTTTTTTCCTGTAGCATCCTATGATTTAATGACTCTAACAGTTTTTTTTTTTTGGGGGGGGGGGAGCAGTTTTTATTCCTTGCATTGTTTCCAGTTCTTTGGGATTACTTTTCTTTCTTTTGTGTGTGTGTGTGTGTGTGTGTTTGTATTGATCCCTGTCTTAAATATTGGAGGTTTTTTTCCCCTGAACTGCATGGTGATTCTTGGCTGTCTGTTCATATTTTTAAGATGAGGCACTAAAAAGATGACTGAAAACTATATATTCATGAGCAGAACTTGGCAACTGTGGTGGGCTTCACTATAAATTGATCAAGCAGGGACCCAGCTATTTAGTTGAAGAAATCCCAAATATTAGTATCTACAGTCTTTCCTTTTAGGTCTGTCCATTTCCCTAAAGTGGAATCCTTTAATCTCTTGCATGGTGTAGGTTGGGGTTGTGTATGTCCCACTCTCAGCATTCCAAGAACTGATCAGGGAAAGGGAGGTGGAGTTTCTCATTACTCAGAATGTAGACTTTTATTTACTCCCTATGTTTTAATAAGGCTCATCATCCTCATTCTCAGAGGTCAGGATTAAACTTTTATTTACTCAAAATTAAAAGAAGCCAACAGTGAGATGCAGCAAGTAGAATGAAATGAGATAGCATTTCTGAAAACGTGTTGTAAACAAAAATAAGTCAATACAGGTGCTATCCTTATTTAAAAAGCAAACTTGAACCACAGCAACTGACTTACAATATCTTATTCATGGGATTTAACCCTATTGTACTCTATGCTGTTCTTGCCTTCTTTGGAGCAGAGTGTTCAGTTTTCAGTAGGACATTTTAAAGGACCACTGACAAATTGAAAGAGGGTGGAGAGGATAAAGAAGCATCTGAGCAAGGGTTAGCAAACCATGGCTTGTGGGTCAAATTCAGCCAGCTGCCTCTGTCTATAAATCATGTTTTCTTGGAACACAGCTACACCAAGACATTTATATATTTTCTATGGCTGCTTTCATGCTACATAAGTAAAGATGAGTAGTTGTGATAGAGATTGTAAGGCCTGCAAAGCCTAAAAGACTTACTGTTTGGCACTTTACAGAAAGTGTTTAGCAACTCTGATATAGAGGTCACATCCTACATTACATGCTTGAAGGAAGTAGAAATCTTTAGTCTGGAGACAAGATGATGAAAGAGCCACATAATAGTTAATAAAAGTAATATCTAATATTTATTGAATGTTTACATGTGCCAGGCACTGGTATTCATGCATTATCATATGCAATATGTCATATACCATATATAGTAGACTATGAATTCCTCAATGAAAAGTTTTTAGCTCCAGAATATAGAATGGAGCCTAGCAAGTACAGGCTTTGAGTGAATGCTCATTGAGCTAAATGAGCAGTGCTATTGTGTGGAAGAGGCATTGGGTGCCTTCTTAGAGGTCAGAATAGAACATCCGGGGAAACAGATTTCAGGTCATCAAGAAGAGCTGCCCCAGAGTAGTGTTGGTTTCCTCCGAATTAGTGAGATAAGGGGGTCCACAAAAGCCTCGCCCTCCACCTAGTTTTCACGGATAATGTGTAGGGTTTCTGGTGTTAGGTGGCAGGATGAATTAAATCAAGGCTTGGCTTCTACGATTCTATCATTCAAACGATGGGAGAGAAGACTGTAACTCAGAACGATAGTTAATATAGTTCTCTTTCTTCCCTATGATGCTGCTCCCCTTAGAATGTCCACGAGAGGAGCCATGAGGAGGTTGGTGTGGAGAGAATATTCCAATGAGCATCCGAGGGTTTGGGTTAAATTTCCACTTGTGCAACTAATTTACCACGTGAGCACATCGAGTCTTTTAATCTCTCAGGGCCTAAGTGTCCTCAAGGGAGAGGACTGGACTAAATAAACCCTAGATTCTCTTTCAGTTCTAAAATAATTTTATCTAAGGATTAGCAGGGTATCTCCTATTGAAAGGACATGACAGACTAGCTCAAACGAGCTATTTCCCTATTATGTATTGCCAGAGTACTGAGGTTCTGCTTTAAAAAATATTTTCCCCCTGCCTGACGCCATCCTAGCCTTAGCTGCTCATCCCTTTTCTGTATCCCTGCTCCTGTTTTCTTAGTGGGAAATTGGATTTAATCAGGCTGCAGTTTTAGACTTTCTTTAGCATGTTGAAGACCAGCCTGTTTTGTTGGTTGTTAAATTCTGCTCTTTCAGCTGGTGAAGGACTTGTAGCTGTCCAACCCTTGGCGGGTTGGGATATTGACATTGACTTTAGGAAGGTGATTGGGCCTCCTTTATTTCAGGCACTACACACAGAGAGCTCAGATTTCTCATGGGGGAACATGTTCTTCCTGGTGCAAGCAATTTTAGCTCCCAGAACGAGTTATCTATTCATATCTCTTTTTAGGCCCTTAACTAAAGAATTTGATCTAAATTGTGTTTCAAAATTGATGGCAATATTCAATCTTAAAAGGACCCTCATCTAGCAGCATTTTTCCCCATGCCCCACTCAAATAGACATTAAATACTAAGTGTGGTCTCCACTTACTTCTAGGCTTTTGTTTGAACTGTCCCAAATTTTTAAAATTTAATTTGTCTCCAGTGCTTAGTATTCAACTATTTTAATAGTTGCCCAAATTACACAATATGTTTGACCATGTATCTGTTATTAATTATGAATATCCCTAAAAACTGCAGTGTCATGTTAATAACTCTTTTTAGTCCAAGACATGTTCTATACGTGTTGCCAACTTCCAACTGATTCTCATCCAGAAGATTAGCAAGGTCGCCACATGGTGTTCTTTTTTTACAAAACGTTATTGCCTGCATTATAGCTGGGACTTGATGTAGTGACATTAATTCCAAATCTGCAGAATGGTACTCTTAATTCTGCTTGGGTAGAGAGTAACTTGAGCTCTGTGCATAAGCCTTTTATTTTGGGAATATCATTGTTTATCATCATTTCTAGAAGGAATCTTGGTCAGTTATTAGACACTTTATTCCTTTCCGGAGAAATATTTTCTCTGTTTTCACATTGAGATACCCAGGTTTCACATCTTTAGTGAATAATCTCTAAGCATTGATTTAGTTGCTGAAATTTTAATTATTTTTAATTATTCAGGAAGAAGCTATAGGCATTCTAGCTAAAAATGGAGCCAGTTAGCAGCCCCTGATGAAGTCTTTCCCAACTTTCCTGCTAAAATGCCTACAAAGACAAAACAAAAACAAAAACAACCTCAAACAAAGATGAGCAGAAAGCAACCAACCAACCAAACAAAAAACAATTGACAGCATAATTTCAAAATTGGGTAAGACTCTACTAACTATAAAGCAAGATTGAGACAAACCTACCCAAGCTTCTTTCTACTGGCTGGGCTTTGCCTCATGAAATGAGGAAGAAAAGCACTGCTTTCTCTCTACTGTCTGTCCATCAGAAGATTTGGAGACTCAGGGTCAGCACCAACAAGAAAACCAGGCGGGTGGGCTTTTACCCCATGTGTGTTGATTTGTGAGGGTGAGAGTATTGTCATATCATTCTACATCCAGAGATACTCAGAAAACAATGTGGATGATAGGTCAAGAGTGGGGAGGGCTGGTGGAGTTATTTTGTATTTGCAGAGGAAAAGTTCTTGTAGATAAAGCTCTTTAGGTTGAGTAGGAAACAAAGAAACACTCACCTTACCCCCTAAAAAAACAGCTTAACCCAAGAACTCGGTAACAGTGCATGCTGGGAATTACAGAGTTTTACATACATTGCAGATTCATAGTGCCAGGAAATCATATAGTGTTGGATGGAACGTTAGCCAAAGAGATATGCATTAGATGTTACCTTGCTGGAAAGTGGAGTTTAGATAGGGAGTTGTGAACATCGAATAGATAGAGTGGAGCCAAGGGTACATCAACTCCCATGTCTTTTGGAAAATATCAAACCTGAATAGATTTCAACTTGTGCAAAGATATTCATATTTTTCGTTATACTATACAAAAGAAGGAAAGATATAGAAATTACTTGTGTGTTTTTTTCCTAAAGCCTGGTAGCTTAGTTCTCCCAACAGAAACTTCTAGCCTTGCTTGATGGCAGAATGCTCCAAGAGCATATTCACTTTTTATGAGAAAATAATTCCTTTGAAGAAAACACACAGTGATAAATAAGAAGGAAAAAACATATCAAATCTGTGAAAAAGACTTTACTGCAAAGGAAAAAAAAATATTGAGAAGACTCAGAGGAAGAATACATCTCTGAAATGATTTACTGGAAGAGGATATGAAGGACTGAGAGACCCACCCACAGGCAACCTATCAGGTACTTCTTCAAACCATAGCACTCTATGGAACAAAATTGAAAACCATTGGTCAAAAATAATTATTGTAAATATATTTATAAAGATTTCAGGGAACTTTTTGGTCTCCTCCATGGACTATGAAAGCTTTGGATGCTACAGAACAAAAAGTAAATATATTGATAACTGGTATTCCTGAAGAAGATGCTTAAACAAATGGAATAAAAGCAACAATAAAAGATATAGCATGTAAAATTCATGAGCAGAAGTATGACCCATATTGAAAAAAAATCATTGTGTTCCTGACAAATCAGTGAACAAGGGCACACACAATAATGCATCCTGGCAACAATTTTAATTCATAAGGATAAGAAAAACTTCAGAAGCATCTAAGGAAAAGAAACAGCTTACATAAAAAAAATAATAATAACAAAAATCTCTCTTTCTGTGGACTTTACTCTGAAAGCTTTAATGTAGAAGAAAATGGATCATTGCATAGAGGTTTGATAAACAAACTTTGAAACTTAGTTCTTTGAAACAAACTTTGAAACCTAGTCTAGATATCTTTAATTTGTCAAACAAGAAGACATCTCAGATATACAAGGACTCAGAACTATGTATCCTCCTTAAAAACAATTACTTGGAGGAAAGGTAGCCTTCAAAGAGTAAAAAAGTTATGTTAGAAAAGTGTTATATTTAGGATATTAGGTTCAAAACCAATCCAAATAGGGATATGTCCAAATCTGTGTTTATCAAAAATATTTAAAATTCATTAAATCCTTAATTTAGAGGAAGTCTTATGCGAAAACCCAGAATATAAAACAGCTACAGTGGTCATTCTCTGATTAAGGAGGATATGAAGGACTGAGAGACCCACCCACAGGCAACCTATCAGGTACCTCTTCAAGCCATAGCACTCTATGGAACAAAATTGAAAACCATTGGTCAAAAATAATTATTGTAAATATATTTATAAAACTGAATGCAGATGTCAAAAATGATGATAAAAATAGAAGATTTATAAGCGATAAATTAATTTGATAGCAACCTGAATCTAGAACTCCAGATTATAATAAAGGAATTTATAGACTGATAGGTTTACTAAAAGAGTACTTGTGAAGGAAAGTACAAGAGTAGGGAATGGTAAGATACCATTTTATACTTAACTTTGACAATTACAAGGCTTTTGGAAAACTAAAGGCAATTATTAATACCAGAAAAAGAATTTAAAAAAAAAAAAAAAAAAGGTCCTAGATATGCTCAAAGAGCTAAAGGAAAACATGGACAAAGAACTAAAGAAAATCAGGAAAATAATAGGTGAACACAAAGATACATCAATATAGAGATGGGAATTATGAAAGGAACAAAACAGAGCTGAAAGACCACAGTTAAAAAAAAAAAAAAAGAAAAGAAAGAAAGAAAAATTCCCTAGAAGGGCTCAACAGCAGACTGGAGCTGATAGAAGAAAGAATCAGAGAACTTGAAGATATGACAGTTGAAATCATTAAGTCAAAGGAGCAGAAAGAAGAAGGGAGAAAACTGAACAAAGCCTGAGGAACCTGTGACACTATCAGGTGTACAACTATATGCATTGTGGGAGTTACAGAAAAAGAAAGGGGCAGAGGGAATATTCAAAGAAATAATGTCTGAAAACCTCCCAAATTTAATAAAAGACATGAATATACACATCCAAGATGCCCAGTGAACTCTAAACAGTATAAACTCAAATACATCCATGCCACAACATATTATAAGCAAACTATTGAATGCCAAAGAAACAGAGAGGACTCTGAAAGCCACAAGAGAGAAACAAGGTGTCACGTACAAAGGAGTCTGAAAAAAGATTAAGTGAATCTCTCATTGGAAACCATTGTGGCAAAAGGGAGTGGATGATATATATATATATCAAGTGCTGAAAGCAAACAATTGCCAACCAAGAGTTATATCCAGCAATATGCCTTTCAAAATCTAGTAGCCAGTCACCACTAGCCTGGCCCTACAAGGGATTCCAAGGAGAGTTCTTCAGGGTGAAAGGAAAGGACAACAGACAATGGATTGAAGCTGCATGAAGAGTTCAAGAGCTCAGTGAGGGTAATGACATGGATAAATGTAAATGTCAGTACTATTGTATTTTTGGTTTGTAACTCCATTTTTTACTTTCCACAGGATTTAAAAGGCAAATGCATAAAATGTAATGAGAAGCCAGTGGTTTTGAACTCATAATGTATAAACATGTAATTTGTGACAAGGACTAATGTGGGGATGGAGGGATATAGGAACATACTTTGTGTTTTCTATTGACGTTAAGTTGCTATCAAAGCAAACAAGACTTATAGATTTAGGGTGGTAAATTTAAAACCCATGGTAACTACAAAGAAAATATTGGAGAATATGCAAGCTCTTAGAGACAGAAATTAGAGTATGGATTGATGGGGCCGGGGGCTGCGGAAATGGTGAGTTAATGCATAATAGGTGTAGGATTTCTGTTTGGAGAGATGGGAAATGTTAGTAATGGAAGGTGGGCAGAGTACTACAATATTGTGAATGTCATAAATCCCATAAAGACAGTGTGCTTGGAAAGGGTTGAGATGAGTAAATTAAGATTGTGTAAATATTCCCACAGATTAAAAAAAAAAAAAAGAAAGGGCAGTTATAGAGACAATGACAATTAAATGCAATACCTAATACTGGATGGGATCTAACAAGGGAGGAGAAAGGCTCTAAGGGACATTATTGAGACATATGAAAAAAATTGAATATAGACTGTAAGCTTTAGATCAATGGTATGTGAATATCCTTGTTCTTAGGAAATATACGCGGCAGTATTCCGTGTTCAAGGAGCATGATGTATACAACCTACACTCAAGTATCCACAAAACGATTGATAGGCAGATTAATTGATAAAATGACACAACAAATGTGGCCAAAATGTTAAAATTTGTGGATCTGGGTACCTAGGGGGATAGGGGTGTGTTGGGGTTCTCTGTATTGAGTTGGTATTATTTTTGTAACTGTCCTGTAAGTTTGAAATATTTCAAAATAAACCATCAAATCAACAACGAGATCCCGCTACATACGTATTAGATTGGCTAAAATCCAAAACACTAACAGTGCCAAATGCTGGCGGGGATGTGTAGCAACAGGAACTCTTATTTATTGCTGTTGGGATTACAAAATGGTACGATTGTTTTGGAAGACAGTCTAGCAGTTTCTTACAAAGCTACCATACAATCCAGCAATTGTGTTTCACGGTCTTTACCCAAATAAGCTGAAAATTTATGTCCACACAAAATTCTGCACATGAATGTTTACTGCAGCTTTATTATAATTACCAAAACTTGGAAGCAGAGATGTCCTTCAATAGGTGAATGTATAAACAAATTGAGGTACATCTGTAGAATGGAATATTATTCAGCGATAAAAAGGAATGAGCTATTAAGTCACGAAAAGGCATGGGCAAATCTTAAATGTATTGGTAAGTGAGAGAAGCCAGATTGAAAAGACTACGTGATCCCAACTATATGACATTCTGGAAAAGGCAAAACTGTAGCGACAGTAAAAAGATTAGTGGTTGCCAGGGATTTGAAGAGAAGGGGAGAGGGGTGAATAGGTGGAGCACAGGGGATTTTATGATTCTTTAGTGGCAATATATGGCACTATGCATTTGTCAAAACCCATCGAAATGAACAACACACATCGGGAACCCTCCTGAAAACTATGGACTTCAGTTATTAATAATGTCCATAAACTATAACAAATGTATCATACTAATGCAAGATGTGAATAATAGGAGAAAGTATGTGGGAGGTGGGGGAGGGGCATATGGGAGCTCGTACTTTCTGCTCAATTTTTTTTGTAAGCTTAAACCTGTTCTAAAGATTGTCTATTCATTGAAAAATTAATCTTTGGCTGATTATGTTGAAAAATATAACTATGAAGGCAAAGAATTGATCTGAGTCTTTATCATTAATACCTCATGGGCCTAGGCTAGATGGATTTATATTTTATATCTTTCTATTCTCTGTATCTTTTATTTCTGTTGGCTATTACAAGATTCCTTTTTTTTTTTCAGTGTTAATAGAATCTTTACAGAAAATCATCTACAAGTTCCAAAAGAAAATTTTAGTAAATACCAATAACAAAAACTATACAAATTATGTTCTTGGCCACAATACCCTAAAACTAGAAATTAACAAATGCATTTAAATAACAAAAACCCACACATTTGAGAATTGTAAAAAGTCTCCTACATAATTCCTATGCAAACAGGAAATTAAGAGTTTAACTTCAGAAAGGAGGCAGCTCAGAACAATATTTCTAAAATTTTTAAACTCAAGGCTTTCCAGTTA
This sequence comes from Tolypeutes matacus, assembly GCA_026826555.1. Taxonomy (NCBI): domain Eukaryota; kingdom Metazoa; phylum Chordata; class Mammalia; order Cingulata; family Chlamyphoridae; genus Tolypeutes; species Tolypeutes matacus. Next base: position 3,771,226 of record JAKSZT010054401.1, on the reverse strand, counting down.
AAAAGATTTAGCCAAGCTTTACTTTTTAAAATTGTCTTTTTTGGGTAATGCTATACTTGCAAAAACATCAAGTGTAGTTTGATGTATTTTGACTATGTTTCTACCTGGGATGTATATTTCACTTTATTAGAAATGGCGAGAGTTTTCCAAAGTAGTTGTTAAGTTGCACCGGCAGTGAATGAGAGTTTCAGTTGTTCCACATCTTTACCAACACTGAGTTTTCAAAATGTCACTTCTAGTGGAGGTGATGTGGTGTCCCATTGTGGTTTTCATTTGTGTTTTTCCTGATGACTAATGATGTTGAGGGCCTTGCCATGTGCTTATTGGCTTTACCTCTATCTTTATGTCCTGAGTTCTATATATTTTTTATTACTCATTTGTAGTTCTTTATATATTCTGGATATAGATATTTTTTCAGATCTATGTGTTGTGCATATTTTCTCCCAGTATATGGCTGGCATTTTCATTTAATGGTGTCTTTTGATAATTAGAAATTTTTATTTTGATGGAGTCCACTTTATTAATATTATATGGTTACTGCTCTCTGTGTCCTCTACGTTTGCTTATGTCAAAGATGTAAAGATATTCCTCTATGTTTTCTTCTAGAAGCTTTATTGTTTTTGCTTTTAACACATATGTATGGTTTATTATCCACTTCATGATTTGTACATTTGATGTAGAAGGGAGTGAGGTTCATATTTTTCATTACAGATACCTAGTTTTTTTCAGCACCACTCATTGAAAAGATTTCCTTTTCCCCAGTGACTTGCTTCGGCACCTTCGTTGAAAATCAAGTGACCACATATGTATGAGTTTATTTATGGATTTTTTTTTTCTGTTTTATTGATCTTTTTGTATGTCCTTATACCAATGCCACATACAGGCTTGAGTATTGTAGGTTTATAGTAAGTCTTGATATCATGTAGTGTAATTTCTCTGACTTTATTCTACTTTTTCAAGATTATTTTGACTATTCTAGGTTCTTTATATTCCACATAAATTTTGGAATCAGATTGTCAGTTTATTTTATTTTGAAAAAAAGCCTGCTGGGTTTTGATTGGAATTAAGTTAAGCCAATTTGGGAAGAATTCACATCTTAGCAAAACAAGTCTTCCAAACCAGGAGCATGATCTCTCTTTCCATACGCTGAGCTCTTCAATTTCACCTAGAAATATTTTTAGTATTCAGCGTGGATGTCTTGCAAATATTTTGTTAACACTATGTTTTTTATATTATTGAAGAGGTAATTTCATATCAACTGCTAGCATGTAGAAATACAATTGATTTTGTACACTTACTTTGTATCTTGATTTTTAATAATATAATTTTCCAGCTGTTAGTTTATAGAAATACGATCAATCTCTGTATAATTACTTAGTGTAGCAGTTTGGCATTATGTATGAATTCCAAAAATAGATATTGGATTATGTTTGTAAACTGGTCTGTTCCTCTGGGCGTGATTAAATTATGATTAGGGCTTTGACTGGGCCACGTCAGGAGGATGTTGAGTCCCTGCCCCTTGGTGGGTGGGGGACTCACAGATAAAAGACACGGCAAAGGACAGAGTTGGAGTTCTGATGCTGAGTTTTGAGCTGGAGCCTGGGAAGTGAACACAGAGGAGAAGAACACAGAGGAGGAGAGACGGCTCCTTAGACACAGCAGAAGACCATGGGAGAGAGAGAGAGACAGAGCCATTTGCCTGATAGTCTACAGCTGGCCTTGTGGAGAGAGGCCAAGTCTAGAGAGCCTCATAGTCTACAGCTGACCTTGTGGAGAAAACAGAGTTGCTGAGCCCAGAGAGAAATGAGGCCTGGGAAGAGAGGAACCCAGGAAGCCTGAACTCTGGCAGATGTCAGCAGCCATCTTGCTCCAACACGTGGCAATAGACTTTGCTGAGGGAAGTAACTTACGCTTTATGGCCTGGTAACTACCCCAAATAAATACCCTTTATAAAAGCCAACAGATTTTTGGTATTTTGCATCAGCGCCCCTTTGGCTGACTAATACACTCAGTATACTGTGACCTTGGTAAATTCGTATACTAATTCAAATAGTTTTTTGGGTCGGCTTTTGGGAATTTTCTATATATACAAGCATGTCATCTACAAATAAAGAGAAGTGTGTAATTGTATTAATTACACTACTTTCTTCTTTTTCAATATTACAATCAAATTTTGAGTTTACGTCTAATTCCACTCAAAATCTGAAAAGCCTTCTGTATCTCTTTTTGTAATCATCAATTTTGCATAACATCAAGGTGACACTCTGCTCTTCAAACCTGCTCTTCAGATCATAACCACTATTCACCTTGAGAACTGACAGTTAATTTGAAAACCTACTGAAAGGAGTTCACTTGCTTTCTTCTAACTTGGTTAAATTAATATATTTTTTCCCCTTAATTGAAGTGCATGCAGCCGGATGACAATTAGTATCTCTAGAAAGTCAGCCAGAATTGGTTGGTCTCTCATTCCTCATATTGGAAATTCCATTATCTGTCTGAGAAATTTGTCAGTTTCTACTATCTTTAATTATATTGCTTTGTATGAGACAGAAAATCATCTGCATATACAAGAATTTTCATTTCATTGCTGCCACATTGTATGATTTTTTTTGGATCATATTTTAAGTGAAAATTCAGAAATCATTTTTAACCAATTGACAATTAAATGAACATACCTTCCATGTATGGCTAAAATCATGAAGCCTCAACTTACTCTTCTATTTTGGCCATTGGCACATTTCTTTGACCTCGATGTAAAAATCCATTCCAATTTCAGAGAAGTTAAAATTTGAAAATAATACTAATAAATTATACAATGGAAAAATTGTAAAATTGGCCAATAAATTAAAGAGCTGTTTTATTCAGAAATGGCCAATAAAGTTATGCACTTTTGGCAAATGCATTAAAGGAAAAGAAAATATTAGATCTGGAGATTATTAAAGTAGTTATTAAAGGATAGCATGTCAATGTTTTTTAAAAATCTGGATAAAAGCAATGTTTTTATAGGAAAAGATAAATTACTAAAATCACTTCAAATAGAGTTAGAAAACGTCAACATCCAGTAACCACTAAAAAGATTTGTTAAATTGCCAAAGAACTGAAAGGCTCCGGGCTAGATGGATTTGTAGGAAACTTTTTACAACTTTCAGTGAGTAGTTAATTCCTTTGTATAAACTGTTCCATAATAAACAGATGGTAAACTTTTCAATTAATTTCACAAAGCTAACAGAGCAATTATACCCAAACCTTAGAAATGCTATAATTAATATGAACTATTTTTATTAAAAAATTTAAAGAACATTAAAAATAAAGCTACTGGAGGCAGGCAGGCAGCTATTTTGTTGTTCTTGTTATTTAGGGGAATAAGAATCAGCTTCCTTAAAAGGTAGAATAAGGCTAAACACACAATGGGTTGGTTGTAGAATTAGGTTTATAACTTGAAACTTTTAAAAATCTACATTTTTGCATATTGAAGTCAATATGACAAGGTCATATATAAGGAAGCCCCTTCTGTCTGTCTGTCTGTCTGTCTGTCTGTCTGTCTATCTATCTATCTATCTATCTATCTATCTATCTATCTATCTATCTA
>JAKSZT010054401.1:3668227-3767627 GCA_026826555.1 Tolypeutes matacus | reverse complement strand
CTATCTATCTATCTATCTATCTATCTATCTATCTATCTATCTATCTAATCTATTTTCTTATCTATCTTCTATCACCACTAACCAACTACTTACCTACCTCCCTACCAACCTACCTACCATTTATTTATATTAACAGTGAAGAACTACTGCATTTAAAAAAAAATAAGAGTAAAAAGTCCTCAGGGATTATTCTCTTGAAAAGAGGTGAAACTTGTAAAAGTTAGAGCCATAGTGTTGGGAAGGCTCTTACAGGTTGTCACCTCCATTCTCTGTTGAGTGTAGACACATCCCTTCTACATCATTCTGTGACGTGGCTGCAGCCTGCTCTCGACCACCAACAGTGGCAAGGAAACTCTTATTTCCATGAGGTTTTAAGTTTTACTTCCTCTCAGTCAGGGGGAATCCAGGTTTCATTGGTCCTGAAGTATATGTAATATTTGGGCCCCTCTTAGGAAAAATAATACAGAATTACAAATACAAAATTAGGTCCAAAATCAGGGGCTCGTGCAACTGAGTTGTCCTGGAGCTTACGGCTCACCAGCTTCACAGAAATTTTGCCTCTGTTTTCCATTCTTTCAGTTGTTTTAAAAAATTAGTCGTTTTGAGGCTTCTTACTACTCTGTTGCTCTACCAGCTTTAACTTGGGTTATCAAAATCTCTTTGTAAGTGTGCTCAGAATTAGGCACAAGAGTCCACTTGTATTCTGACTAGCCCAGGATAGAAAAAGGTCTATTATCTCCTTTTCTTTAAGAACTTTATACATCTATTACTTCAGTCATTATAATGGCTAATTTAAAAAAAATCAAAACATAATACATAGATGATTAAAACTGATCTTAAGTCACCTAAAACACTTATGTTTTATTGAGAGGTAAATTTTGTTCTTCACTTTTCCTCCCAATCTTCTTAATAAGCTCATATTTGGATTATTCCTTTCATACCAAAATCAACGGATAACAGAAAAGAATTATAAGCACTTACTGAATATCTGCTTATTGAATATTTGTGGCACCATTATAAGCACTTTTACACATCTTAATTTGTTTAATCTTCACAAAACCCCATGAGGTAGATACTACCCTTATCTTCACTTTACAGATGAGGAAACTGAGGTACAGAGAAGTTAAAAATTTGCCCAAGACCTTTCCTCACACCAGGTACAAAAATTAACTCAAAATGGATCAAAAGCCTAAATGTAAGGGCTAAAACCATAAAACTCTTAGAAGAAAACATAGGTGTAAATCTTTGTGACCTTGTATTTGACCATGGTTTCTTAGATATGACATCAAAAGCACAACTATCAAAAGCAAAAATTGATTAGTTGGATTTCATTAAAAATAAAATTCCTGTGCATGAAATGAAGCCATCAAGAAAGTGAAAAGAAGACTCACATAATGGGAGAAAAATCATACATCAGATAAGAGATTCTTATCCAGAATATATAAAGAACACTTATAATTCAACAATTAAAAAAACAAAAACCATATTAAAAATGGACAAATAATTTGAATAGACATTTATTCAAAGAAGATATACAAATAGCTAACAAGCATATGAAAAGATGCTCAATATCATTAGCCATTAATGAAAAGCAAATTAAAATTACAGTGAGATACTGCTTCACACCTATTATTGTGGCTGTGATAATTACAAAAAAAGACCATAACTAGTGTTGGTGAGGAAGTAGAGAAATTGGAATCCTCGTATATTGCTAGTAGAGGTGTAAAATGGTGCTGTTGCTGTGGAAAATAGTTTGGTGATTTCTCATAGATTTACCCTATGACCTAGCAAATTCTGCTCTGGGATATATACCTAAAAAAATTTGAAAACAGGTATTCAAACAAAAACTTGTCCACAAATGTTTATAGTAGCACTATTCTCAGTAGCCAAAAGGTGGAAACAACCCAAATGTCCACTGACTGATGAATGGATAAATAAAATGTGGTATGTCCATATCATGGACTATTATTCAGCCATAAAAATGAAGTATGGATATATGGATAGCCTTGAAAATATTTACTAAGCAAAAGAAGCCAGACAAAAAAGGCCATGTATTGTATGATTCCATTTATATGAAATATCAAGAATAGGCATGTCCATAGACACAGAAAGTAGATCAGTGGTTGCCAGGGGTTGGGAGTGGGGAGGATGGAGAGTGACTGCCTTACTGGGTGTGGGGTTTCCTTTTGGGGTCCTGAGAATATTTCAAAACTAGAGAGTACTGATGGCTGCTCAACACTGTGAATGTTATAAGTGTTGTTGGATTGTACACTTTCAAATGACTAAACTTGTAATTTTATATTGTGGGTATTTTACACAATAAAAAATAACTTGCCCAAAGTCTCCCAGCTGGTAAGTGGTGGAGCCAGGCTTCTATCCCGTGTGGTCTGGCTCCAAAGTCTGTCTATAGAAACCCAGTCTACCATGCCTCTCACACATCAGGAGTGCTTTCCAGGGACCTAAAGGCACTTATTATTACCTCCCTATTCTGGCAAGTCACATTCTCTCTCTACCATGTTTTCCTGACTCCAGGTCACTATATAATTATCAACTAAAAAAAATCCTTGAAAATATTTTCATCAACTGGGAATCTTAAAGTATAACTCCTAAAACTTCTTCACCCTTTACCAATCCTTCTATATTTATCAGAACTCTTTTGATTGCAAGTGACAGGACTCCATCTATTTTAGATGAAACGAGAAAATTTTTGGACGACTCACAAAATTGCAAGATGGGCAGGGTTAGAGATGGGCCTTAGGGACCTCTGGACTCGGGGATTTAAATATATCTGGGTTTCTCTCTCTTCCTTTCTCTTTACCTATCATTCTTCTCTTTCTGTGTTGGATTATTCTCTCAGATGATTTTTCCCACTAGGCTTGAAATATAGCAAATAGCAGCTTCCAGCCTCCTGCTGCACTTTGCCTTTGGGGAAGGACTCAATCTCTTCCACTGGCTCCTGTTTGAAAAATCCTAATAAGGGCTGTGATTTGCCTGGTTTAGTTACATGTCCATCACCTGGTTGGACAATTGCATGTGTGTGTGCACTAAAATTGGTAGCGCTTCTTGGAGCCATGTTTTTGGAGTACGTGTGTTTTTCCTAGCCCCAGAAAGAAGAGGTGGGCCAGGCAGAGAAAACAATAAAAATCCACTATGCCTACTAAAATCATAAACCCTCAGCTAACACATAATTCCCATAAATAGTTTATGTATTTGTATAACTTGTCCATCCTGGCACTCTTGTAACTCTCTCTTGGACTGTAAACTACCAAAGAGTGTGGGACTCCCTTGGCTTAACTAATTTATATAGTGCCTAAACAGTGCTAGGAGCAAAATCCCCTCTTTTCACCCAGTTTTCCATTCAAGATGTCAGCATCCCCTCATTCCACTTTAAAAAAAAAAAAGAGCTCCCAACACTTCTTCTGCTCCTTCATTTCTTAATCCATTTCAGCCAGGCTTCCACACTCACCACTCTACTGAAAATATTCTCATGAAGTCGACAATGGCTTCTCAATGTCAAATCCCTCGGCCTCTTCTCAGTCCTGATCCTAAGTGACAATTTTTTCCCCCTTCTCTGTCGATGTACTGATCATTTCCTGTCCTTCTTACCTCTGCTTTCCAGCCCTCGTCACTGGCTCTACTTATGTCTCCACCTTAGACTCAGAGATTCCCCAAGGCTCCATGCTCAGCCTTCTCTTTTGACTGCCCACCCATGCCATGCCATATCCACTGCCATGGCTTTCCTCATCTCCATTGGAACATGGCTTCCTTTCCTGAACTGCTAATCAGCTCCTGGATGTCTTCATTCAGATGCTCTGCAAGCCCTACAGCTTGATGTTCATTTTATTTTTTATTCATATCCCACCTTTTTACTAAAGGAATCTTAGAGGGTCCAAGCTACCATTTTCTCTTCCTGTTGACATCTTACTCCACTTTTGAGGTCAAGCTGAGAGTTGGCCTCCTCCAGGAAGCCACCCCACAGTCCTATGACCTTGATGAACTGAATCATCACTTGAGATTTTATGTCATTTTAAGTACACCAGGGTCATAGCTTTCTGTTATAAATAGTAGTGTCTGATCCCCAGACTTGGGAGCTCTTTGACGCCAAGGACCACCAGCCTTTACATCTTTTCATCCCTCACCCCTCACTTGTCCAGCTCTGACATAAGAGCAGGAAGATAGGGGAGCACTCAGAAATAGTTCTAATTCTGGCCTCTCTGAATTGAATTAGAACAGGAGGACAGAGCTTGATGCATCAAATAGGTAGTTTTAAAGTGAATAAAAGGGAAGTGTTCTTTTACACAGCAGGGAGTAAATTCATTACTCATCTAGGTAGAAGAATATAGAAGATGGAAATGCACACAGGTCTTAGAAGAATTTAACCAAACTTAAGTTTAGGGAGATGCATAATGTGTTACCAAGGGAAGGGGGGGTGGGCATGCCTTACTTTTTGAGCACGGGCCATGGCTGACAATTGCCATGATTTCTCAGGACTGTCTTGGCTCACACGGGGCATCTAGTCACCCACAGATTTGGCACCAGTTCAATTATTCAGTTCAATTCAGATCACCAAGCTGGCTATTGCATGCTTTCCACTTCACTGCAGGCTCTCGAGACACAAATGCTTGTCCACACCCCAGAATGAATCCAAGCTGAGGTTCAGCACAATTAGTTATTTGTTTCCTTTAACATCTGAACCTTGTGAGATTCAGCCACCTCCTGGGAACCAGCCGTCTGCCAACGAGGCATGAATAAAATAGTAAAGGTTCCAGCTGGCATCACCTGCTGTGTTTTGCCTTATTTCTCTACACATATTTCTAGACTTCTGAAATCCAGGGGCCTCTCTCAAGAGGATGCATGCCACATGGGCTGGGTTTGTGAGACCTTGATTCTGTTTTTGAATCTCTTTATTCTGGAGCTTCAGCCCGACTCAGGTATTAGACAATGGATCATGGACTCCAAACCTCAGATTCTCAAACGGCTCTGACCCCTGGCCAACCTCACAATCAAACCCTTTCCAGGTAGCCACCTGGATATTATTAATCTCCAGATCACATAAAATCCCTGTTTAAAAGTTCATCTTTGAAGAGTGCCCACAGTTGGCCAAGCCTTCTCTCTCATCCCATAATATGGCAAGTTGGGTTCATTTTCACCTATACAGCTGTGAGCCATGCGTTGCCTGGGGCTGCTGTTACAAACTACCCCAAACTTAAAATTAGCTTAAAACAAAATAAATTTGTTTTCTCACAGTTCTAGAAGCCAGAAATCCAAAATCAAGGTGCCAGCAGGGTCAGGCTCTCTCTGAAAACTGTAGGGGAGAATCCTTCCTTGACTCTTCCTAGCTTCTGGTGGCTTCCTGGCAATCCTGATGTCCGTGGCTTGCACTTCAACCTCGACCTTCATTGTCAAATGGCCTTTTCCCCTGAGTCTGTCTGTCTCTGTGTCCAAGCTCCCCTCTTCTAATAGGGGCAGCAGTCATACTGGTTTAGGGCCCACCTTAATCCAGTCCAGCCGCATCGTAACTAATCGTATCTTCAAGGATCCTCTTTCCAAGTAGCATCACATTCATGGGACCGGAGGTTAGGACTTAAGCATGGCTTTTGGGGGACACAGTGCAACCTGATGCACCATGCTACTTGCTGAGGCATCACTGCTTCTTCTTTCCTTGGCAGTATCTCTCTGTGAATACATGGGTGACCCTGTCTCCTCATTTCCACCACCATTGTCTTAGTGCCGCCACTTGTGCCACCTTGCTTGCTCCCTTACTTCCTGTCAGGTTTGTAGTGGGTAAGTGACTGGATGCTGGACACAATCCTGGGTTGTGCCACTTACTAGCTGTGTGGCTTTGGGTAAATCACATAATCTACCTATGTCTCGGGTTTCTTGTCTGGGAAAGCAGGGATAATAATCAGACCCATCTTCAAAGGTTATGGGAGCGATTAAAGGAGTTACTATGCAGCCTGTAAGGTGTTAGGAGCAGTACTGTGTTTGCACAGGAGCTCTGAAAGTGTCAGTTGTTGTTACTGTCATTCTCATCCCTCACAGTATCTAGGGCACGGCTTTGCGTGGAGCATCGGTTCACTTTCTGAATGAAGAAAAGGGTCATTTTACAGCCATTCTCTATTTTGGCAAATGAAAATTAAAGTGACCCTCTAGTAGATAGGTCGGGCCTGAGAGAAATCCAGGAAAGATGAGGTCTTCCAGGTGCAGATATGCCTCAGAGACAAAACTGGAGAGGCAGATCAAGGATAAACTGTAGAGGACCTGTAACGTGGGACAAAAGAGCTGGAGGTTACAATGAAGGAAGAGGAGAACTCCTGAGAGGTCTGAGCTGGGGAGTGCCTGGACACCACAGGTGAGTCTGCCGGAGGTGTCTGACTGATCTGAAGGAGACGGGGCTCTTACAAGGTCAGCACTGTGTAGGCTGAGTCTCATTCACTCATTTAAAAATTTCCCTGGTATTTACCACGGCATGTAGTCCTTGCCCCTTGCCAGGTGCTGGCGTGCAACGAGCTCATGGAGTCAAACACAGCCAGCCAGAGAGCAGAGAAACGGGCTGAAGCCCGGGGCAAAGCAAGCCTCACGCTTGCCCTGTCTCTGCACTGTCTAGTTACCTGAACCAACTGAACTCCCTTCAGTGATTAAGCCAGTTTGAGGTGGGTTTACTCTTGCTGTTGAAGAGACCTGTTGTGTCAAGTTCAAGGTCCTCAACACAGAAAAAAGACCCGGGAAAGCAGAAGGGGCGCCGGGAAGAAGGAGGGATTTGACTGCCATGAGAGGCCGAACGGGCCATACTGGGAAGGGCATGGGCTTCGGAGCCGGGCACACGTAGGGTTCAGTCCTAATTCTGCCACATACCGGCTCTAGGACCTCTTGCTTCCACATCATTAATTGGGAGTAAAAATAGTACCCACCTTCTAAGGGTTGTGGTGAGGTTTAATCGACATTAATTAAGAGACCAGAGCAGAGCAATGCCGACGGTTACACTGCAGACGGTACGAGGCCATTGCTCTGACAGTGGTAGCTGCCACCCGCTTCCTGGTGATGAAAAATACCAGGCTCTACGGTCAAGGACGAAAGGCACACAACAGGGGATCCACAGGAACTTTGGCTAATGGGGTGGGGTTTCCAAAGTCCCACCAGGCTTAGATCTGATTGGGTGCTTCCAAGCCTGAGAATAGCAGAAATGATTATGAATAGCTGGAATGGGGTGGGGGGATGAAAATAGAACCAAAGGTTGGGTGCTTTAAAGAACTCTTCCCGGTACGGTGAATTAGCTGGATGAATTGCCTTTTTTTTTGTAGGTATGGTTCTATGTAAAGAATTAGAGTTGCTTATCTATAATAGAAACACCTTTTTTTCTTGTATACTGCTGGATAAAATTGATAAATATTTGCTATCCAATTCATTCTTTTATCAATTATCAGAAGTAACCTTGTACCAGATGAGTAACAATAAAATTGCATATATCTTTTTCTTTCATTAAAACTTTTTATTGAAGTATATCATTCATAAATATATATAAACATACTTTTGTTCTTGTCTTTGCCTCAAATATTCTTACACACATCGCCCTGTTAATTATTCCTACATTTTATCCCATTCTTAGCTTAATCAGCACCTCCTCATAGATATCTTCCAAATCACCCAATATAGAATTGTGTTATTACCTTGTTCTGTTGTATTTTCATGATGGTACTTATAACTGATTTTACAATATTTATTTATTGCCTTTGTATTATCTAGGGCTGTCGAACAAATTAGTACAAACTGGATGGCTAAAACTATGCAACCAAGGTGTCAGCAAGGCTTTGCTCCCTCTGATGGCTCTAGGAAAGGAGCCTTCCTTCCCTCTTCCTAATGTTTACTGGTTTCCAGAACCCTTGGCATTCCATGAATTGTATCAGCATCACTCTACATAAGTCTCCATCATCACATGGACTTCTTCTTTGTGGGTGTTTCTGTGTTGTCATGTGACCCTCTTATAAGTAAGCCAGTCATTGGATTTAGGGGTCACCCTATCTCTCCATTGCATTCTAGTCATGTCTTCCTACAAATGTATCCTACTCACCATGAATGAAATGCTCTGGTGTCTGATGGCCTCTTGGGAACCACAGTATTATTATCAGCAGCACATTTATAAACATGTCCTTAGAATGGATGACTTCTAGAGAAGGCAGTATGATCTATCATATGCTCATATTTACTACTCTCAATTTTAGAAGACATCTTTGTCTTATTCCTAGATTCTGGGGCAGCATCCTGTACAAATTCAATGGCTAAAATTTCCCAGCTGGGGTTAGGTACTAGAGCTATTTAGAGAGATCATAAAAGGAGAGATACCTGGGACCCACCTCTTTTTATGGCCCCTCGTACTCTGGCTTCAGATGTAATTTAAAGCAAACTTAGAGAAATAAAATGCCTGAGTATAGACACCTTTCTCTTCACTAAGCTTTAACTGTTATCCATCATTGCCTTTTCTAACTTAATTTTTCTTTCTTTACTTCACTCTGGTCTTCAGAGAATGTCTTACTTTTTCATCTTTGGGTATGTGTGATTAACTTGTGTTAGGAAAGTTTCCCCTCCACCTTTTTGGTATGAATTGCCTTGCCAGCTCTTAGTATCCTGGTAAAAGAACATTTTGCTTGCAGTTTACTCTTCAGGACACAAAGATCTTCCTTCACATGCTTGGCTTTTGTGCTGAAGGAACTGGCTTACCCAGGCAGCCGTGAGCTGTCTTAGACTAGGGCTGTCATAACCCAGCACCGCAGGTGGCCTACCACACCAGGGATGTGTGTCTCACAGTTCTGGGGAGGACGGATGTCACGGGCCATTCTTCCTCTCAAGTCCCTAGGGTTCTGGAGGTGGCTTGACGGCACCGTGGTATTCTTTGGTTTGTGGCATATCTCAGCCTCTGCTCCCTTACATGGCTGTCTTCTCTCTGTCCATCTGTGTCCACATGTCCTCTCCTTGTAAGCACACCAGCCATAGTGGACTGGGGCCCACCCTGCACCCATTTGGCCTCATCTTAGCTCATCACATCTTCAAAGATCTTATTTCCAAATAGAATCACATTCACAGACCAGGGATTAGGACTTCAACGTAGCTTTTTGGAGGAAGTGATTCAATCCGTAACAAACCTCATGGCTATCATCTTCCAGACACATAAAATTTAACGGGCCAATCATTTTTATATTACTCCTCCTGATTTCTCATGCCTGATATGGGGAGGGGGGGAAGCATGGGCTTTGAGTCAGAGAGTCGTGGGTTCAAGACCCAGCTTGCAATTCATTTTTGTGATCTAGGGCAGCTACTTGACCTCTCTGGAATTTAGTTTTCTCGTCTGTGAAAGAGACAATAATGTACATAATAGGATTATTATAAATGTTAAGTAAGATAGTATGTAAATCACCCAGCATGGCACCTCAACATGTGAGTGCTCAATTTTTAATTCCCTAATCTCTCTCACTCCTCACTTTGGAGGCTTATCATTGAGGTAAAATTATTTGCATAAAATACTAATTATTATAATTTAACCACTCTAACAGCTTGTAACAGAATGATGTCTAATTGTTCTTGGGCTTAAATACAAAGTTCACTGCATTTATTACTTGCTTCAGAATACCGAGAGAACTGGCGGTTAAGAATTCGCAACTGTTGTCAATAATCTTTGACTAGGCGTGGAGGCTAGGAGGGATTCCAAAACATGTGGAATGAGCAGATGTTCCATATTTCTAAAGGAAGAACAATATATGCAGCTAAATCCACTTCCCCACCCCACCAAACAACCTAGTGGCCAGTTTGATATCATTTCTTGGTGAAATTATAAAAATGGTAACTACATTTATGATTTGTGAGCATTTAGAAAAGAAAGCAGTGATCACTAGAAATTAGTGCAGATTCACCAGGACCAAGTCATTTCCTTTTTCTTTTCTTTCATTTCTAGTTAAGAAAATGATTGTAAAAGTCCCATGAATTATACTAATGCCATAGACATAGTAAATTTTGATGCAGCATAGCATCTCCCAAAATTCTCATGCTATCCTTGTGGATAAAACACATAGAGACACAAGGGCTCGATTGTCTATTTTATATCTTTATCCTTGTTGTCAAAAGATTTTTGATAGCTTTAGCAATACTTAGAATTCAGTAAGATCAGGCAAGAAAAGGAAGTGAGGAAATTAGGGAGAACAAAGTTAGGAAAAAAAGATAAAACCATGAACAAGTAGCTGGTCCATGAAATGCGTGCCACACTGTACACCTCCTAGAGGTGATTGAGAAATTTTGTTGTGAATTTCCTAAAAGTCATGGCAAAAAGGAACCATAATAAATAAAATTGTCTATAATAAAAAGGAAAAAAAAAACATTACTGAGAGCAGAGAGAAACTTCTGTGTGTCCTTGTAAAGAGGACATATGTCATGTCGTAAGCAATCTGCTCAGCATGTCCTTATATGAAAAGGAACAATGAGTTTCAAGGGCTGCTTCTTAAGAAGTACTTCAGTGTAGGCCAAATCACTATTGAACAAAGAATTCTAGGGCCATTTGGGGGTTTGGAGTTTTGAGAATGCCATCAAGATGTGCAACTCTCTGATAGTCTGCTGATGCTGGTTTATAAGATTTATCCAGAGATCATTGATTAATGGATTGATGTTTCTACCATTCCACTCTATCCTTGGAGACCCAGAATTGTCATCAAGGAAGACACCATTGAAGACACTCATCAGATTTTTGGATAAGTAAGACATGGATATAATTAAATGGTCTTAATACCTGAAATGTTGAGTTAAAGCCTAAACGATAAAATTTAGTAGGCATGAATAGAAAATAGTGAATTTAGGTTAAGAAAGCCACTACTTGTGTTACTGTACCAGGGAGACCCTGATAAAAAACAGACTATTTGCAAAAGATCCCAGCAGCTTTTGTGACAGCAAACCCAGGTGGGCCAGTACAAGGTGGCCGCCAAGAAAGCTAAGGCCGCACGAGTGGAAGACTTGCCTAAACAGAGGTCCACCGTTCTCTGCCCTGGCCCCATCCCATCTGGAGCCCTGTGCTAAATTTTTAAACCACTTTCCAAGGGAGATTTCATTCAAAGGAGAATGTCTGGGATGGTGAGAGGTCCAAGGGAAGGGCTGGAGAATGCTTATCCTGGAAACGAGAAGACAAAGCAAACATAAAATCCGCCTTAGTTGAAGGGAATGAGAGTATAATTTCCTCCTGTGTTCATCTAGAAGGAAAACTAAAAACCAATTATTGACTTTATAGGAAGGTATTAAATAAAAATATTATAATCACTAGGGCTATCCCCCAAATCAAAAACGGTCTTTCTCCTGAGGGGTGAACTTCCCGTTACTGGAAGAACTCAAGTAAAGTCTGAATGGCTGGCAGGAACGCTGTAGAGTTTGATGAGAGTGAGAGATTGTTCTAGATGACCTCCAATTTCCCTTTCAACTCTTAAGATTTTATGTGTCTTTACCTGAAATGGCAAAATTTCAAGAGTTAAAAAAAAATCCACAAGTTATTTAAGGAAGAAAATCAATCTAGTCTCAGACTATTGTTAGTGCCTCGGAAGATCTGCCCCCAAATGACTAAGTTAAAATAACACAAGCAGAAGATGATGAATCACGCTGCTTTTCCTAATGGCCTCTGATGTGCAAAGCCGGAGATCACAGCTGTCATTCTGAGTGACGATGTGGGGAGGGAGAACTGAATTATGGTCGGGACAGCTCTGCAATGTTCCCAGTGGGAAGCTAGTGTGTATGTGATTACCTAGTATTCCTTACCAGCTGTTTTTTAACATTAGTCATAGTGGTTTAAAACAACCACCCTCTTTTCATTTATCTCAATAAGCATGGCTCTTTTTGGAGGGGTAAGCACTTCATTTAAAAGTGGAAGCTTTTCTTAATTCTTCAGTACACGTGATGTGACTGCGCAGATATGTACTTGCCAGGGTCACTGTGAGGCTCAGAAGAGGTAATTATTGGGGCTCCACTGTGTCTTCTTATTCTTGACCCAGGTGGCAGAGGTTGGGGCAGGAGTGTGGCTCTTCTCTCTCTCTGGTCCAGAATAAAGGACAAGCCTTCGGACAGGGTCTGTGGAGGATGAGCTACCAGCACAGAGGCCCCCAACTTCCTTTCCCTGCTTCCAGCGTGTAGGGACTTAGATGGCTGGGTTTTCTTCCCTGAGGCTCCTGGACAAAATAACAACACTTGAATGAAGCAAAATCCCAAGGCATGCTGGATTGATAGCCGAAATATGATGGTACCTAGCCTGGAAGGGAATGGATCACCGGAGACGAGCAGGGTCAGGGACCAGAAAGAACCGAAGGAGACCCGGGGCTGGAGGGAAGAGCAGAGCCCGAAAGCTCAAGCCCAACGACTGAAGCCAGAATGGGAATCAGCGAGGTGTCTCGATAGTAGAAACAAGGAAAGAAATCAGGTGAAGCCTGTCCATACAGATTCTGCTGGAACCTGTGGGCTGTGCAGGCTAGCTTTCATGATGTCTCTCTAGGGGTTGGCTTAAAGGCCTGTGACCCTGGCTAAGACCAAAGGCTCCCTTGAAGCCGGGTCTGCCAGTGGTAACATGATTCCTCAATAAGTCGAAGCCTTCTATCCCCCTCCAAGAAATCTCCAGGACAGATGGACCTGCTGATGACAAGAATCAGGTCCCATCAGGACTAAGAAGTAGATCTGTAAATCACACTCTAGTTTGGGTTGAATTGTTTCCCTCCCTGCCCACCCCCCCACCCCCCAAAAAAAGATATGTTGAGCTTTGAACCCCTGGTATCTCAGGATGTGATCTGATTTGGAAACAGGGTCACTGCAGATGGTATTAGGTAAATTGAAATGAGGTCACACTGGAGGAGCACGGGCCCTTAGTCCAAGAGGATTGGGGTTTTCTGTAAGAAGTTAAGGGACACAGACACACATGGGAGAAGAAAGCCACAGGAAGATGGAGGCGAGATTGGAGGGATCCATCTACCAGCCAAGGAATGCCAAGAATCTCTGGCAAGCCACCAGAAGCTGGGAAGAAGGAAGGACTCTCTCCTACAGATTTCAGAGGGAGCATGGCCCTGCTGACATCTTGACTTTGGACGTCCAGCCTCCGGAACTGTGAGACAGCATGTTCCCGTTGTTTTAAGCCTCACGGTGGTACTTTGCCATGCAGCCTTAGGAAACCAATACCTATTCCTAATCCCAGTGCAGATTCTTTCACTGGGTGAGAAATCTATGAAACCAGTCAACCCTCTGGTCCCACTAGTGCATTCCATGGTGGAAAGAGCCTCGTCAGCCTGCCCCCACTTCCTTGGCAGCTCTGCTGTTGAGTGTGTACCCCTGAGCACCAGAGTCATGCCGAGGCAGCTGGGGGGGTCTTGCCTTTGGCGTGTCCTTGTGCTCTCTCTTCCCTCAGAATGAAGGAGGGAGACCTCGGTGTACGGTTCCTATTCCCTGGGAAAACTTATAAGTCTTTCCTAGTCCTTAAGGCTGTGCCATCAGCCTAATCATAATATAATTCTGATCAGATATTCCCTGAAATCATACTCATGCTTTTAATTTCTAACAATTTATAGTCACATTTTACTGTTTTATCATCACCAGTGAATATTCTTAACCTCTTATAACATCACAAAGAAATGACTGGAGTTCTTTAGGATTCCTCCAAAGGCGTCCTTAGGTGTGAGTTGTTTTATAGGTACATCATGCCTTCAGATGCTTTCTTAATTCCTTTGCCTATGAAGGTGTAACATTCCAGGCTTAGGATGATCTCATGTGTACACATTAACTCCTCATCTTGTTAGGCATGATTTTGTTTTTCTTTTCTGGGTCTATTACTTTTCTGTTGGAGCAGCCCATTGCAATAATAACTGCTTATATTGCAATACCTAATGATCTGTTTTAAATTACTTTGATCCTAAAATAATCTACTCATGTATGGAATTATTCAGATTTGTTTTTCCTTTAACAAAACTGAGTACCTACATTATGTTCTGCTTGGGTGATCTTGCATATATTACCTCATTTAATCTGTATAACAACCTTGAAGGTAGGTATGAGTACTTGTGTTAGTTAATCTCATGTGTCTACATGGCTTATGTCCAGTTCTTTGGTCAAGCAAGCACTGGCCTGATTGTTCCTGTGAGGGTATTTCGTAGGGATTTGCATCTACAATCATTTGATTGCATCTAACTCTGATTGCATCTACAATCAACAAAAAAGAATACCCCTAGCAATGTGGGGAGTTTCCTCATCCAATCACTTGGAGGTCCCAAAAACTAAGGTCCCCAAAATTGAGGATTTTAGATCAGAAAGAAGAGTTTTTGCCTCAACTTTAGTCAGCCTGCTTCCCTGGGGAATATGGACTTGCTAAACTTCAGAATTATTTTTATCAGTGTTTGCAACCTGCCCTACAGAATTCAGACTTGCCAGTCCCCATTGTTATGTGAGCCAATTCCTCACAATAAATTTCTTTATATATATATATATATATATATATATATATATATATATGCACTTACAATATGTATGTGAGCACATACACACATATATCCTACTGGTTCTGTTTCTCTGGAGAATCCTAACACATTACTCCACCTTAATAGATAAGAATCTTGCCCAAGGTCACACAGCAGGTCAAATTTTGAACCTAGGTCTTCCAACTTCAGATCTAATGATCCCTTTTGGTGGACATCACTGCCTTTATTGACAAGCAACGTAGGTAAATTGTTGTCTCAGACTGTCATTGGCTAGGCACTGCGTCTTACTTAACTATTTCTTCTTAATTCTAGGATAGAGCTTTTCATGGAGTGAGTGCGCAGTAGATTCTGTATTGAGCGTGTAGTGTTAATAGCATCGACAGGCTGGAGGTATAGGTGGTATAGGAGTCAGCAGGTTTCTGTGATGGCAAGAGAGTCCAGCTTCAGTTGTGAGGACCATCCCCAGGACTTGGAAACTCAGTGGTCTGTTCCCATACCAGAAGGAAGAAGAGTACCAGCCAGCATCAGATTGGAATGTGTCCTGTCCAAGGAGCAGGTAAGTCATCCTTCCCACTGACAGTGGACCACCTGTCTAGAAGAAAAATCAATGTAGACCCCACATCACATCATACAATAAAATAAATCCCAGATGGAGCAAATCTCAAATGCAAAAAAAGCAATATCATAGTAATCTATTGAAAACTTAGGCAAATGTTTATACAATGTTGGGGTATGGATAAAGTCTTCATAAATATAATACCAAAAATAGAAACCCTAAAGAAAAAAATTAGTTAAATTCAATTAAATAAAAATTAGGAATATCTGTGACCCCAAACATGATATTAACAAAATGCAAAGGCAAATTGGGAAAAATATTTGCAATATACATGGCATAAAAAGAGGCAAAAATCATTAATTTATAAAAACATCTTATAAATCAAAATGGACAAGTTACAAAAGAAAAAATATAAAGAACAATATGCATAGAAAATTAAATCTAATTTGATAATCAAAGAAATTAAAATAGAAACAAAGAGAGATAATTTTCTACCAATACAACTGACAAAGGTCGAAAGCAAAGGAAAACGCCTAGCATTGGAGAGAGTTTGGAAAGACCCTTATACTCTGTTAGTGGGAATATGAATTGGTGCAACCTTCATGGAGGTTATTGTGGAAATATATATGAAAATCTTTTAAAAGTAGGCATCACTTTTAATCTAGTAATTATACTTATAGAAATGTAGTCTAAGGAAATAATTAAGTATATCTGCAAAGAAGTGGTTACAAGAATGTTTATTAAAGCACCATTTAAAATAGCTAAGTGATGTAAAATTGTAAATGTGCAGAAATAGGAAATTGCTTAAATAAATAAATAATCATATTCATATAATGGAATATTATGTAATTATTAGAATTACTTTATATTTGAATATTGTTGAAAGTAGCTTTAATCGGAATTAATGGAGTGATTCTGAAGTTGTGGTGGGAGTCACGTCTGCTCTGGTTAATTCTTTCCTGTTATTCTTTAAGATCAGACACTTTCACAGTCCCATATCATCTTGCATATCACAGGGTCACCAAGCTGATAACTTGCACTTTCCTTTTTCTTAGAATTTTTTACTTACCCTTTTCCTGAAGTTGGTATAAAGACTTAAGGCTTGCTGGTATTGTCTGATGTTTTTTATCCTGTCCAGGTTCCTTAACATGGCCCTTGACTTCTAATTATTGGTACGCCCCAGTGTTCAGTTCTTGGACATGTTAGTTTTTCTGTCTACACTTATTCCCTTGGTAGTCTCTCTTGGTCTTACGTTTCTCAACACCATGTATACGCTAACTCCCAAATTGATATCTCTGGGCCCAGACCTCTTGCAGGCCTCAGATTAACATATCCAACTATTGACTCAACATCTCCACTTGGATGGCTGATCGGTCATCTCAGCCCTACTGCAGATCTGCTTTTTCCACAATGCTCCTCTTTTTAGTAAATGATAACTCTATTCTTTCAGTTGCCAGGGACAAAAATAATTTGGAGACATCCTCCACTTTTTCCCCCTCATACTCCACATATTCTAAAGTGGCATCTTCAAAATCTGTGCAGAATTGGATCATCTCTTTCTACTATACTGCTGCCCTTGGGTCCAAGCCAACATGACCTTGAGTTTTGTAATAGCCTCCTTGTTGGTCTTTCCACTTCCTCTCTTGCCATTTATAATCTATTCTCAACAATGTGGTCCTTCAAAACTTAAGTCAAATCAGGTCACTCTTTGCTCAAATTCACCAATAGTTTTCCAGCTCCCTCAAAGGAAAAGTCAAGGACTTTCCATGAGTTACGAGGCCCTCTGTGATCTTGCCCTCAGCTGCCTTTCTGACCTAATCTCCCATTACTTTTCTCCTTACTCTTTCCACTCACACTGTCCTCCATACTGTTCCTAAAACATGACCAAGCCATCACCACTTCAGGACCCTGCCTGGAATGTTCTTCCCCTACTATTTATGTAATTCCTTCTCCTGGAACAAAATTCCACAGAGTGTCTTAAGACAAGAAGCTTACAATTCAGGAGGCTAGAAGTCCAAAATCAAGGTGTGGCGGGGCCATGCGCTTTCTGAAACCTTCCTTGCCTCTTCCAGCTTCTGGTGTTTTCTGACAATCCTTGGTATTCTCTGATTTATATATAGCATTCTCTGCTTCTGTCGTCACATGGCCTTCTCCCCTGTCCCCGTCTGTCTCTGTCTCTAAATCTCCTCTTCTTAGAAGGACACAAGTCACACTGGGTTAGGGCCCACCATGATGAGTTTGGCCTCGTCTCAACTAATCACATCTTTAAAGACCTTGTTTCCAAAAAAGGTCATGTTCCCAGGGAAAAGGTTCATGACTTGAACATGTCTTTTTGGGAAACACAAATAACGTTTCCCTACTTCAAGTATTTGTTAAAAATTCACCTTAGCTTTTCACTGAGGCCCTTCCTGACCATGCTGGATTTTTTTTGTTTGTTTTGTTTTGTTTTCTTCTTTCGCTGTGACCATGCTGTTTAAAACCAATCTCCCTTCCCCCTTCATTACTTGTCCTCCTTTCTTGCTTTCTTTCCCTCCAGGGCACCTATGACCAATTAGCATACTTATTTACTTTTTATTGTCTGTTTTCTCCAACGAGAATAAAAGCTCCATGAAGACAGAGATTTTTCCTGTTTTGTTCACTGCTTTTCCCACATGCCAAGAATGGTACCTGGTCCACAGTAGATACTCAATAAATAGTTGTCATTGAATGAATCTACTGATGCTGTATCTGAAGAGATGCTAAGGTGTTAAGATGATGAGTAAAGCTATGAGCCATTTGGAAACTTTTAAGTGTTCGTGGATGGATGAGTGCTATAATAGCCTAAGATGCCCAGAGGTGACGAGAGAAAGGTAAGATGAGACCTCTGAGGCTCAATTAGGGATGAAGGATGCCTTTTAACGCTCTTCTGACTGTGTTCCTGTCACTTGACATGGGATGTAGCTTGTTATGATGATGGAAGGTAGGGTGCTCAAACTGGGAGGGGATTGTGACATATTGTAATAGGAGCTGGTTCAAAATATCCCCCTTAGAGCTAGGTGGGAGACACTCATGGGGAAGACATTTATCTCATCATTTAAAAATCCTATGAACATGTGTCCTGCCAGTTTCCATGTTATTTACACTACTCATTACTTCAAGGCTGTTCTAGAGATTTTATGGGGGTTCCTGATTCTGGCAAAAAAAATTAATCTACAGAGAAACTTATTCACAATATATTTAATTTTCAAAAGAGAGTATAAAACACCATAATGACAGTAATCCTATTTATTTAGGAAAAAAAACATGTGCTTTCTATCATCTCTCTATCTAAAGATACATATGTTAAGAAAATGTAATGGATGGATATACACCAATGTCCAGTGATTACCCCTGGAAGTTGGGACTGTGTTTGTATTTATTTTCTTCTTGTTCATCTTTATCTCTAATTTCCACCTTTCTATAGTGAATATATTTTGCTTTTATATTAAAAGAGATTTGTAAACACAGATGAGGAGTTATCAGGCTGTGTGATGATACGGGTAGATTCTAGGCAATGGTCATGGAGTCGCAATGTTGGAAATGACTTTGAGGTTGTAGGACCAACCTTTGCAATATCCTTGCCAAGTGGCTTTCTGCTTGTCTACCTCTAAAGGCAGGGAGCTCACTGCCTCCTGAGATAGCCCATTCCATATTGTTTGTTGATGACTTGTGCACATTATAGATTCTGGATTTTTGCAGTAGCCTCCCAGTTGGTCCTTCTTCTTGCACTCTTGCCCCTCTATAATCTATCATCAGCAAAGTGGTCCTCCAAAAACCCAAGTCACATCATGTCACTGTTCTGCTCAAAACCCACCAATGGCTTTCCAGGTAGGTCCCTCAGAGGGAAATTCAAGGACCCTTCTGTGAGTTACAAGGCCCTACGAGAGCTAAACCATCTTCTACGTGAAAACCAGTGCCTTTAACTCTTGCTTATGATTTTTTTTATCGGGAGGTCCCGGGGATCGAACCCGGGTCCCTCCATATGGGAGACGGACGCCCAACCATCTGAGCCACATCTGCCCCCTTGCTTATGATTTTGAGACCCATCACATTCCTAGACACTTCCTTCTGGACATTCCCTTTAGCTTTTAATTTTTTCTCATAGTGTTTGTCATATGGAGCTGGACACAGCTTTTCTGACATTTCTGAACATTGAAGAGGAGAGAATAGGGTTTCCTTTCTTTTACTGGCCACTTTACTTCTATTAATTCAGTCCAAGATTGAATTATCTTTTTTTTTTTTGATGATGATGATGGGTCAACAGTGCAAAAGAAAAGAACATATTCTTGTTTCTGACTTATTCATTGTTCATGACTACTAGAATTTTCCAGATTGATATATATAGCTTTGGTCTAATGTCTAATGTGAAGGGAAATGAAGGAGAGAAAGAAAGCATAGGGGGGCGGATGAGGCTCAGATGGTTGGGCGTCCGTCTGCCATATGGAGGGACCTGGGTTCGATCCCCGGGACCTCCCAAAGGCGCATGGGCTGCCAGGCTCTGTGTGCCGGTGAGCCACCAGGCCCCAGGAGCCATGCAGCAAGATGATGATGTAACAAGAGAGAGACGCAGGGGAGAGACGAGACGAGATGCTCCAAAAGCTCCGAAAACCAGGAACCAAGGTGGTGCAGATGGCAGAACACCTCTCTCCTACATCGGAGGTCTCCAGTATCGAATCTTGGTGAAGACTGGAGGAGGAGGATGAGAAGAGATGGCAGGAAACAGACACAGAGAATTGCCCAGCGAATGGACACAAAAACAGCAAATTGGGAAGAGGGGGTTTAAAATAGATAAAGTAAATAAATAAACCTTTAAAAAACAAACAAACAAAAAAAAAAAACCACAGAAAGCATAAAGAGGATTTGATGCTAGGGACTGAACCTCAGGAAAACCTAGGCTCTTGGCACTGAGAGAAGCATTACCAATATAAATAAAACTTATTATGGTCTTTTGGATTTTTATGGGTATAGTCTCTCTTTCATTCAATAAGATTAAATTGTTTCTTGTGAAAGGAACACTGTGGCATTCTCCATTAGTAAAGATGGAAAACAAAGAGAATAGGAATTGAAGATACGGTCTCCTTTCTCATGAACTTTACTGTCTAGTTAAGGGTGACATATATGCCTGAAACAGACAATATTATAAAACAGCTCAATAGTGGACACGATATAATATGAAATGAACGATAGGCACAGTGCTGCAGGGGACTGGTGAGGCAAGCGGTGACGGGAGTGTGCTGGTGTCCGTATCCCCCACAATACATTTTTTTTTTTTTTGGATACCTGTTCTCTGCAAACAACTGTGCTGAATAAAACGTTGATTTTACCCCAGACATCTGTGGCTTGGTGGGGTTCCAGGTCAAGCAGTTATAAGGGCTTTTAAAGACTGGGTCGATGCTCATAACATCAGACTAAACACGTGGCATACAAAATTGCAAATTCGTATGACCTCAACTATGTAAAAAGTTCCAAGAAGATTATTAGGAAATATGCTGAAATGATAAAAATAAAATTAATCACACCAGGGTGGTGGGTTTATGTGTGATCCCCTGCTTTTCTACCCATATTTTATAATTTCAGGTACTTAGCAATTGTCTAAAGTAAAATGTAGAAATGGTTTACAATCACTTAAAAAAAAAAACAGAGTTAATTCCCCCCATTTTACTGAAATTTTGTCTTGCAGGTTAATAGAGGCTTTCCCCCCAATACTGAGGTCTTTTCTCAGCCTTTATTCCGATTGAGCCCCGTAGCCTCAGTTCCTCAAATCCTTGATTTCCATGGATTTGCGCTTTTCTAGTTCTTTCAAATCTTGCATTTGTCTTTCTTCCTCTGGGAACCCTAACCTTGTGTTTCTAAGGCTCTGTCCTTAGCCCCTGCCTCTCTCCGGGTCTTCTCTGTGCACAGACAAAATTCTACTTGGTAAAAAATTGCACAGATGAGGAAACAGAGGGTAACATGCTGGGTACTTTATATATCTTAACTCTTTGCCGCTAAGAGTTAAAATATCTAAAGCTCCCAGCATGGTGCCTTGCATGCAGTCGCTGCTCCAGAAACGTTCCTTCCCTTCTCTTTCCCTTTCCTGCATTTCTGCCATCTGCCCAAATACAAGAACGCTGCTCTACAGGGCATGTTGTCTGCAGTTCTTATTATACACGTCTATTAAGGATCCAGTTACTCTATTTTGGTTGCCATCAAAGCAAAGGATTGCCATCAACATGTCTATTTATGCGAGCAGAATGGACTACTTTATTGATCCACCAATTAGTAGTGTTCTACTATTTTGGTCTAGTCTCAGCTTTTGGGAATTTCTTCTGCAGTTAGCACAATGTCAGCGAATAAACAAAATAAATGTATTGAGTGAGATTAAAAAGTAGCAAAAGGGATTATTGAAAATACTTAATGTCACTTTTCTCATTTTCCTAATACCTGTTTTAGCTGTTTCTCTGCTGCTGATGGAATTTGAGGGCAGTGCAGTCCTGGAATCTCTTTGCCCTAACAATGGGCACCCAGAGTATTGAAAGTAATTATGGTTTGTCTTGCCAGAGGTTAGTATTCTCTTCCCACCTTGATAACTGTTGGCATGAAAGCAAGAAGCAGTGTTGCAGAGTAGAGATTGTCTTGGATTTGGAATCAGACTATCTGGGTTTACATTCAAATTGTATAAGAAACAGGACAATAATTTCTATGTCATTGGGTTAGTGTGAGGGTTAAATCAGTTAACATCTATGGAATCGTTTTTTTCCTTTAAAACTCTAGGAATTTAAGTCATTATTATTTCTTGGGCGGAAACCAAATCATCCAGAAATATCTATTGCCAGCCTTGCTTGATGTAGTTAAATATTTATTTTGTTCTCCACCATGCTTGCCCTTTAAGCAATAGCAGTAAGAAGTAAAAAAGAAAATGATTAAAAAAAAATTAGTAGCCAAAGAGCCTCAGCTACTGTATCTTTTGTCACTTACCTTAGTGCATGACTTATAGTGGAAGCTCAATAAATGTTTATTGAATGTGTAGTGGATAAAATAGATTATTCCCCTTGGGAAAAGAGTAAAATCACAGTGGCTTTTTAACACAGGGACAACCAAAATCCACTGACCATTCTAGAAAAAGAACCGTGACATTCTGATCAACTAGGATTGGAGTAGGTCTCTGAATGCTGAGTACAATATATGCTATTAGATTTTAGGTTGGCTTCTAACTATTAGCGCCAACCAATCTCTGTTTTTTAATTAATGAACTCTAACATTTATTGAGTACTTTGTAGTTCACAAAGTACTTTCATTTCAATAGCTACTTTAACCATATGGAGTTGTATTAAGTTTATATTATAGATGAGAAAATTTAATTTAAATAAATTAAGTAACATGTTTAAGATTACAGAGAAGGTAAGATGCGGAATCTGACTCTTGAAGTCAGGTCCTTTGGATCCCATCCCAGGGCGCCTTGACCTAGAACTCCTTCTGCCATGGCTGCTGCTAATGTGGTACTTGAGTGTTATCTCGAGTTTCCCCAGGACCTAGGATGAGACACTGGGAGGCAGTTTGGTTTTGGAGGTGCGGAGGGGGAAGCTGGCTGTTCTACAATTGCTTGCTGAGCCATCTGCTCTCTCTTCCTCTTCAGAAATGATGCATTTGTCACTGTGGGCTGCTTTTGCCGAGTACTTGGATTATGTCACTTTCTCTGTATGTCACATGTGGGGCATTTGGTGATATGCAGCTCAGCCTACATTTGGTTTCCCTACGTAATGTGATAGGTACATGCACATTTGCCTTCATTTCAATGTCTGAACAATTTTAATGTCATTTAGACAAGAGTCACATGGCTGTGCAACAATAGAAGCCGTCACAGTTTCAACTTCCCTTTTTGTATAATGCTAATAGAAAGCAGGAGAAAAAAATCCATCACACATGCACACACGCACAACAAAAACAAACCAAAGAAGCCTATTGATTAACTAAGATGCTGGTCGACCTCGACACTGTTTTGTACCAGTAGCAACAATTGTGTATTCGGGTTTGTCTGTTACTTTACGACTTAGTATCATGTTTAATAATAATTAACAATTATCCTGGAACAATTTGTAAGTGAACCAGTGGTTGAAAGGCTGATGTGTGGGTGGGAGAATTAATTTTTATCACTGTAGGCATATTTGGTAAGATGATTAGGAATCAACAGACTTGGGTTAGCACTGCTCCTAATTTGTTTTATGACCTCAGGGAAGTAATTTCGCCTCTTTGGGCCACAGTTGTCCCATCTATAATACCATGGGTGCAAAAGATCTCTGATAAATCTAGCTGTGTGTTTCTATGGCTAATTGATTTTGTGATATATAGAAATTAGAGGTGACATGCATAGGGCATGCTTTCTGGAAGTAGGGAAATAGCTCCAACCATTCTGTTTTTCTCCTAGTACGTAGAGAGAAGAAATTATAAGAGGGCTGTCAGTCTGTGCAGACATCTCCAGACATGGATAGAGTATGGAGCTTATTCTTTAGATATAAAGCCTATACAAAGCAACATTTTGGTAAATGAAACACTGGGAAAAATTGGTTTCTTAGAGATTGTTTAATGCCTTCTTAGTTTATTAGTGTATTCAGAATCCCTGAAACTTTTTTGAGTGGTCTCAGATTGGGTCTACTGAGGGGTGATTTCTTCATTCTTCAAATATACCATGAGTATTTACTATGGGCCAGCCACTGAGCTTAATGCTGGGGATTCAAGGAGGAATCTAATCATTACCTGGCCCTAGAGCTCTCCAGTTTGATGAGAAAGCAGGTTTGTAAACAGAGTACAAGTGCAGCAATAACAGCAAAGTTCAAATTAACACAGTTGGTCAGGAGGAGGGACAGAGTAACCCTGCCAGGAAAGGCTGAGGAAGCAAAGATGGATGTGATTATTTCGGGTGGAAATAGCATGTGATGGGGGGAGGGCATAGTGGGACAGTCTAAGCAGAGGGAACAGTAGGTCAGAGGTAAGACAATACGTGGAATATAGGGCAGTAACAATAGTGTAGTGTAGATGGAGCCTGTATGAGCTGTTGGTGAGTGTATTAGTCAGCGTTCTCTCGGGAAGCAGAATCAACAGGAGATATCTGTCAATAATATGAGATTTTAAAAAGAGTCTCTCACAAGACTGTGGGGATGGACAAGTCTAGGTTCCGCAGGCAGGCTGCAAACCAGGGGCTCCGATGAAAGTCCCATGAAGGTCCTTGATGAGTTTCTGGGAGACTTTGGCTGTCCAAAGACGAGCTGGGAAATTCTCTCTGGATGCTGAAATCACTTCCCCTTTTAAGGCATTCAGCTGATTGGATAAGGGCGTCACCCATTGCTGATGCAATCTCCCTGATTGATGCAGATGTAATCAGTCATCCATGCAGCAAACTCACTGTTGGTCGAAGTCCATAAATGCTCTTGTATTACAATTAGCCCAGTGCTTGCTGGACCTAATACCTAGATGCAGTTACCTGGCTGAGTTGACACATTAGCCTAACCATCTCAGGGAGGATGGAGAGATAGGTTAGGGCCCAACTGTGAAGAGCCCTGATGCCAGTCTAAAGAGTTTAAATTTGTATATCTCTCAAAGGACTTTAAGCAGAAGGATGGAACAGACAGCTTTGGGCCAACCAGTGCTGCTTCATTACAGACAAGATCTTGGCACGTTCGCTGAAGAAGTCTAGGTCAGTTGAATGTAGGATTAGAAGCTTACTTTGGGCACCGAGTTTATTTCCTAATGACCCCCTTTTAGGATAAATATCTGTTGTTGTTTTTTAAGGTGAGCTCTTGGCCATTAAGCAGGGAATGTCTCAATAGGGGTGGTGGCGAGGGATCTGTCTGATGGAACTGAGTAGGAAGGGGGCATTTTGTTTCAACTAATGCAGTGGAAATAAGGGAAATGAGATGAGGGTAAGGGTTCAAAATGGAAGCAGAGTCTGGAGGAAATCACAGAAGGCAGAGGTAACATCTCAGTAGGGAGCTCCTGTGCTTACTGTCCTAAGGACTAAAAACAAGTGGACGATACTCAAACAGGGTTAATCTGGAAGTACAGAAAACAGTTTTTTCAGGCTGGTACTAGATCAGAGTGAGTTATCAGTTCTCAGGACTTTCACGAGTTTGGGGAGGACTTCCTTGTCATCCAGTCCTTGGTCACTTTCGTGGCAGTTGTGTGTGCCTGTGATCTTTTCACAGATGGCAGGTGTAATTGGCCACCTGGAGGGCTGGACTCTGTCATGAGCAAGCATAATTACTGTATGGAAAATGTAGTAGGTATTTGTTATTTTTTGTCTACCCAGCAACTCTTTCGACTCCTTCTAGTAAATTTGTCTCACTTTTGCTCTGAGAAAGTGCTCCATACAAATTGAATGGTGAAACTCTATCTTCCCTTGCCCAAGGGGCTGGCTTGGACATCAAGCGAGGCCAATCAGATTCTATCTTTCTGGACTTTGTGTCTTAAGTGGAGTAATCCAAAAATAGAATACCATTGAAGCTGGGTCATCTGTTTCCCTTGCAATGCTATGTTAATGAAATGTTTGGAATTTTCTGGTTCCAGACTCAGTCCTTTGAAAATATGATTATTTTTTTCCCATTTTTAAAATTAGAGCAGTTACTGGTTTACAGAAAAATCCTGCAGAAAGTACAGAGTTTCCATATACACCCCCCTATCCAGTTTTCCCTATTATTAACATTTTACATTAGTGTGGTGAGTTTATAATTCTTAACCAATATATTACTTTTACTTTTTCTTGTGTGCCTAAGATGCTGCAGGTTGGTTTCTGCGCTATGATGAAAGAGTCCAAGTGTTGGAGGAATTGGTACCAGAAGTCCTTCAAATCTTATAAATTCTCCTTGTAATGTCTAATGTCAGAATCCTACTCTTTTTTGATCACTGTTATATGACACATAGCAAGGATATAAATTCAACAGAATTTGTAAGTCAGCAACTTTTAAATCTATCTCTTAAGGTTTTTTTGTGTGTGAACTCTTACCTCCATGCAACTTAAAAGAAGAAATTTTCTCTATTTGCTCCCCTTTCCTCCCCTCCCATCCTTTCCCACTCCCCTTTCCTCTCCTTACCCTTCCCTTTCAGGTGGCCAGAACTTTGGGGCCTTCAGGGCTGGGGCTAAGAAGGTAGTTGTGGCCCAGGAGGCAGTGGAACCTCTGGGATTGGGATGAAGAAGGAAGTCAGGATTGAGAAGATGGTCGAACACATGAGGCAGCTGTGGCCTGTGGGAACCGCATGGCAGGAGTCAGAGGTAATTTGGTCCAGGGAGGCCAGCTAGGCTTATAGAGCCAGAACAAGGAAGTGGTCACAGCCAAGGAGGGCTTAGGGGCCAGCAGGGCTGATGGTGCCAGGGTCAAGGAGGCAGCTAGAGGGGTTGGGGCATTGGTTGTATACAGGGAGAATAAGCCACTAAGTAAGTCTACTGAAGACCCGTGCCAGGTTTCTCACTGTGGGAGAAAGGATTTACAAATGTGGAAAAAAGAAAGGCTGGACTGAACCCTGAGGTGCTGGATTGGAATTGAAAGTATTGTTGTGAATTCATGGCGCACACACACAGATAGATATAAAATATATATCTTAGCTCTGTTTGCTAAAAGGACCTAGAAGCGATGATACTTAGTATAATGAACACATTTACCACCCAAAACTTGTTTCTAAATACTAGTTTCTACAAAAGAAATGGAGGCTCATTAGAAAAATGACTGATTATAGAGAAATGATTGATTCCAGAGCTGGGAAGGAGTTCCCATTTTAGGACAATTTAAGCATCAAAATAAATAATGATTGTGATTGATTATAATCCTTTGAATAAAATAGAAACCCATGAGCCCTTGCTGGCTAAATAAATAAATAAATAAATGAACAGGGGAGATGAAAAGCACTTCCTTATGGTATTAATAGAACACCAATTAATAATTGTAGAAAGAATTATGTAATTAAAAGGTCACCATTTGGAACTTATTGAAAAGGAAAGAAATGGAAACTCTATGCACTACTGGTTGGAGTTTGCCAAAGGGCTGTCAATGCAAAGTACCAGAAATGAGTTGGCTTTTATAAAGGGGATTTATTAGGGATAAAAACTTACAGTTCCAAGGCTGTGAAAAGTCCAACTCAAGGCACCATAAGCGGTGCTTTCTCACCCAAGTCAGCTGCCATGTGGTGAAGCAACATGGCCACTGATCTCCGCCAAGGTCTCTGACCTTCTGCAGCGGTAGGCACACCTGGCGTAGGACTTGTCTCTTACTGGGCCTCCTCTCTCAGCCTTTCTTCCTGAGTTCAGCTGTAAGCTATTAGGCATATGGCTCATTTTTCCCAGAGCCTCAGCTCTTTGAGCATCTCAGGGGCTTCTCTTCTTTGGCAGCTCAGGTGTGGGAGAAACCGGAGGACCCTTCTCTCACGTGACAGGATCAAATATGGAGGCTCCCTTTTTCTGTGTCTTTGTTTTTATCAGACCCTCTTGCTAGAGGGTGGAGACTCAGCTCTGAGTCATGCCTCACCGACATAGTCCAATTGAAAGTGTTTCACATCCACAGGAATGGATTATTTCACAAACATAATCTTTCTCATGGATTATTTCACAAACATAATCTTTCTCTTTTTGGGATTCATAAAATAATTTCAAACTGCCACATGACATTGTTTAGTGTTCCAAGAGATCCCACTACTAGACATAAAATCCTACAAAGGCAGAAAGGAATTATGTACAAGTATGCAGTAGAAAGTTGAAGCTAAACTTGACTTCCTTCCTGCAGAGAATGAATAAATGAAATGTACTGGATAGATATTATGGAATATTATGCAGTTATATAAAGCTATAAACTGAATATATACAGCAAAGGCATATATATATAAATGTGTATATATATTTATATAGTAGGTGTGGAATGCGCTCTCACTATAGTTTTGATTAGCATTTCCCTATTGACTAATGATGTTGAACATCTTTTCATCTGTTTCATGTGTGTATTTTCCTTACATATATTTTGTTTAGTTAAGTGCCTGTGCAGATATTTTGCTCATTTTAAAAATCAGGTTGTTTATTTTCTTATTGTTGAGTTTTGAGAGTTATTTATTCTAGATTTATGTCTTTTATTATATATTGTATTTGTATAAATACTTATATTTAAATATCATATATGTTTGCATTTTTATATTTATATATCGATATAGTTGTATTATATTCTAGATAAAAGTCTTTTGAAAATATATTTTTATAATCTGTGGTTTGTCTTTTGAAAAGAAGATTTAAATTTTGATAAAGTTTAAGATAAGTTTTTTTCTTTTGTGGACTGTGCTTCTGTTTTCCTATATAAGAAATCTTTGCCTACCTCAAAGTCACAATAATTTTCTTTTATTTTTTCTTCTCAAAGTTTTAGGATTTACATTTATGCCTACAATCCATTTTGAGTTAATTTTTGTATAGCATACAAGTTGTGGATTGAAATTCATTTTTTTCATCTGGATATCTAATTGTTCCAGCACCTTTTCTTGAAAAGATTATGCTTTTTCCAGTGAATCACCTTTGCACCTTTGTTAAAAATTAGTTATATATATGGATCTATTGATCTATTTCTCTATCTTTTCCCCAATACAAAACCATTTTGGTTACTATAGTTTTATAATGTCTTGAAATCAGGCAGTGTTAGTCTTGAAACTTTTTTCTTAATTTTCAGAATTGTTTTGGCTGTTTTAGGCCCTTTGCATTTCCTTATGGTTTAGAAATGGGTTGTTGATTTCTAGAAAAAAGCATAATAGAATTTTTTTGAGATTGCGGTTGAATTTGGAGATCAATTTAGGGAGAAATGACATCTTGGAAAAATTGAGTTTTCTGGCCTCTTCATTCTTTAGGTTTTTAAAAATTTCTCTCAGCAATGTTTTATAGTTATCAGTATCAGTATTGCACCTAATTTTTTAGATTGACCTCTAAGTATGACATCTTTTGATGTAGTTAAATCAGTTTTTTGACCTGATGGTTTATGAATTTTGGATCTTATTTAAGAAACCTTTTCATATCCCTAAGTCATATTCTGTTAGCTTTATAGTTTTACTTTATACATAAAGGTCTTTAATCCATGTTGAGTTCATCTTTGTATATGGTGTGTGGTAGGAGGTTCAACTTTATTTCTATCCACATAGTGAGCCAACCTTCCCAATACCATGCACTAAACAATTATTTCCCACTTGTTTTATAGTACACCTTTTAATATCTGGAGAATCCTCTGTTGCTGTCTTTTTTTTTTTCATTTATAACATTTTTAAAAAATTTGTTTTCTCACTTTCTCTTTTTCTCTCCATTGTATTAGGAAAGTGTCAATTTAATTATTTTCAATAAACTTCCTTTTTGCTTTTTCTATTTCCTTAATTGCTTTTTATCTTTATTATTTTACTTGTCCCATCTATTTTTTTTAATTGCTCTAATTCCTTTGGCTTTTTAATATGTCATAATATCTATTTGGGGAAAATTACTCCCCCTTTTCTCTCCTTCTGAGTTTAACAAGCTGTTTGAGGACTTTTATAACTCCATATAAAGTTTAGATTATTTGTTTTAGATGTTTTCAAAAGCAAGCCAGAATTTTCTTTGTGATTGTATTGATTTTTGTAGATTGTGGAGGGAAATGACTATGTTAGTTATCTCATCCATAGACCTTGTATGGCACTTCATTTATTCAAGTCTTATTCTTTGTTGTCTTGTAATGGAGTTTTCTTTCCTTCTTTATTAAGTTGATTCCTACATACTTTTAGCTTTTTTGTTGCAACTATGTATCACTTTCTAATAACTTTTCAGTTGGTATAGAATGCTATTGATTTTTGTAGGATGATCTTGTTTCGGACAACCTTGCTGAGTTCTCTTTTTAGTTCTAACAGTTGATCCATTGATTCTGTTGTATTTTTTCTATACATGATTATATCATATGCAAGTGGTGACAGTTTTATCTCTTCCTTTCCAATCCTTGTTTGTCTTATCTATTTTTCTTGTTTTAAGTAGTAGTTTAAAAGTGGGCATCCTTGTCTGGTTCCTGATATTAATGGAAATACAGCAACTTTTTTTTCTCACTGTTTAATGCTAGCTGTAGGTTTTTAGTATATAGTCTTTGCTAATTTAATGTAGTTCTTTTCTATTCCCAGTTTTCCAAGAAGTTTTAATTAAAAATAGACATTGAGCTTTATCAAATGTTTTTTAAAAACAGCTTTATTGTGATATAATTCACAACATAAAATTCAGACATTTTAAGTATATGACTCATTGCTTTTTTGTATATTCAGAGAGTTCTGCAATCATCAACACTATCTAATTTGAAAACATTTTTATTGCCTCAAAAAGCAACTCCATACCCATTAAGTCAATCCACAATCCTTCCTCCTCTCAGCCCTTGGCAACCACTAATCTACTTTCCATTTCTATGGATTTACCTATACTGGACATTTCATATAAATGTAATCATATTATATGTAGTCCTTTTTGATGATTCTCTTTCACTTAGCATAATGTTTTCAGGGTTCATCCATGCTGTAGCATGTGCCAGTATTTCATTCCCTTCATTCCTTTTTATGGGCAAATAATATTCCATTGTATCTATAGTGTGTCTCTTATAGATAGTACATAGTAGGCTCATGGTTTGTTTGTTTTTTTACCAATTCTGCCAAACTCTGCCTTTTGATGGGAGTATTTAATCCATTTGCATTAACGTAATTTATGATAAAGTAGGATTTACATGTGCCACTTTGCTATTTGTTTATCTATTCCATGTGTTTTCAGTTTCTCTATTCTTCTGTTACTCTTCTTTTGTATTAAATAGGTATTTTTAGTGTGTCATTTAAATTTCTACGTCATTTCTTTTATGTGTGTGTGTATATATATATATATATATTTGAGTTAATCTCTCATAGGTTGTTCTGGGGATTATAATGAACATCTTAATTTATAATAATCTACTTTGAATTAATACTAACTTAATTTCAATGTATTTAAAAAACTTCATTCCCTTTCTCAACTTTTGTGCTATTTTTGCAATAGAAATGTCATCTTTATACATTATAAGCCCATCAGCAGTTTTTGAGTTATTATTTTATGCAGTTGTCTTTTAAATCATATAGGGAAGAAAAGAGTTACAAACAAAAATACATTTCTACTATCTTTTATATTTACCTATATAATTACTTTACCTGTGATCTTTATTTCTTCATGTGGATTCAATTTATAGTCTAGTGGCCTTTCATTTCAACCTGAAAGATTGGCTCCCTTTAATATTTCTTGTAGGTTAGCTCTGCTAATGACCCATTCTCTCAGTTTTATCTCCTTTATTTTTTTTGAAGGATAGTTTTGCTGGGTATAGAATTTTTGATAGTTGTTTTTCTTTCAGCCCTTTGAATTTGTCATCCCACTGTCTTTTGACCTCTATGATTTATGATGAGAAACTAGCTGTAATATTATTGAAAAATCCCTTGAATGTGATGAGTCACTTCTCTTTTGCTGCTTTCAAAATTCTTTTTTCATATTTCTTTTTTTTCCCCCTTTGGTGGTCTTTTAAAAAAATTTTTATTGACATATGTCATTCATACATGAACATACATAAACAATAAATGTATAGCAAAATTTGTGAGCTTACAAAACAAACATACATATCATCATATAGGGCTCCCATACAACACCCCACCACCAACACCTTGCATTGTTGTGAAACTTTTATTACAAACTATGAAAGAATATAATCAAAATATTATTACTAACTATAGCCCATATCTTACATTTGGTGTATTTTCCTCCCAACCCACCCAATATTAACAGCCTGTATTAGTATTATATATTTGTCATAATCCAGGAGAAAATGTTCTCATATTTGTCCTTTTAACCTCAGTTCACCATCCTCTACTGGATTCCCTGTGTTGTACAGCCCCATGCTTTATACAATCCATTCAAAGTGTACACTCAACGGCTCTCATTTTCATCACAGAGTTGTGCTGTCATCACTTCAGTCAGTTATAGAACATTTTCACTACTTCAAAAGGAAAAATCCCATACTGCCATATACCCCCGTATTGTTGTCCCTTACTATTGAAAAAAATATCTTCTTGCCATTGCTGCAAAATATTACAATATTACTGTTAACCATCATCCATAAGTTACATTAGTTGTAATTTTCCTGTATATCACCATTTTCTTAGCACTTTGTAAAAGTATAGCATTCTTATATTTACGCTATTAACCACAATCTCCATCCACCACTGAAATCACTGTTATACATTCCCTAGATTTTTCTCTAGTTTCTTTTCAATTGACATATACTTTCACAGACTACTTCTTTCAGTCACAATCACATTTACAAATCAGCAGTGTTAGTTATGCTCATTAAAATGTTACTCTCAAAAAAAAAAAAGTTACTCTCAACTTTATTCATTTCCACACTTTAAAAATTAACTTTATTAATAATGCTACATACATTAAGCTTCATCTCCCATTCTCAACCCACCTACTGTTTCCTAGTAACCTATACTCTAGTGTTTACCTCCATGAGTTTACTCATCATATTTAGTTCATATTAGTGAGACCATACAATATTTGTCTTTTTGTGTCTGGCTTATTTCACTCAACATAATATCCTCTAGGTTCAACTATGTTGTCATATCCATCCTGATTTCATTTCTTCTTACAGCTGAACAGTATTCCATTGTGTGTATATACCACATTTTGTTTGTCCATTCATTGATTGATGGCCACTTGGGCTGGTTCCATATTTTAGCAATTGTGAATAATGCTGCTATGAACATTGGTGTACAAATGTCAGTTTGCATCCTTGCTTTCAGTTCTTCTGAATATAATCCTAGTAACAGGGTTGCTGGATCATACAGCAGTTCTATATTTCAGCTTCTTGGGGTACTGCCAAACTGTCTTCTATAGAGGCTGCACCATTTTACATCCCCACCAACAGTAAGGAGTATTCCTATTTCTCCACACCCTTTCCAGCACTTGTAGTTTTTTTTTTTTTTTTTTTTTTTTAATAATGGCCTTTCTATAAGGAGTGAAATGGTATCTCGTAGTTTTAATTTGCATTTCTATAATAGCTAGTGATGCGGAACATTTTTTTCCATGTGCTTTTTGGCTATCTGTATTTCCTCTTTGGAGAAATGAGTATTCAAGTCTTCTGCCCATTTTTAAAATGGGGTTGCTTGTCTTTATTGTTGAGTTGTACGATCTCTTTATATAACACAGATATCAAACCCTTGTTGGATATGTGGTTTCCAAATATTTTCTCCCATTGAGTAGGCTGCCTTTTTACTATCTTGACAAAGTCTTTAATTTTGAGGAGGTCCCATTTATCTATTATTTCTTTTATTCCTCCTGCTTTGGGTGTAAGGTTTAAGAAACTACTGCCTATCACAAGATCTTGAAAATGTTTTCCTTCATTTTCTTCTAGGAGTTTTATGGTTGTTGCTATTATATTTAGGTCCTTGATTCATTTTGAGTTAATTTTTGCATAAGGTGTGAGATAGGGGTCCTCTTTCTTTTGAATATGGATACCCATTTCTTCCAGCTCTAGTTGTTGAATAGACTGTTCTGGCCCAGCTGGGTGGGCTTGACAGCCTTGTCAAAAATCACTTAATCATAGATGTGAGGGTCTATTTCTGAGTTCTCTATTCAGTTCCATTGGTCAATATTTTTATCTTTATGCTAGTACCATGCCGTTGTTGTTTTTTAACCACTATAGCTAAGTAATATGCTTTAGAGTCAGCAAGTGAGAGTCCTCCAACTTTGTTCTTTTTTTAAAAGACATTTTTGGCTATTCAGGGTCTGTTATCCTTCCAAATAAATTTGATCATTGACCTTTTCATTTCTGCAAAAAAGGCTGTTGGAATTTTTATTGGGATTGCATTGAATCTGTAAATCAGTTTGGGTAGAATTGATATTTTAATGGTATTTGGTTTTCCAGTCCATGAAAACCAAATGTCCTTCCATTTATTTAAGTCTTCTTTGGTTTCTTTTAGCAATGTTTTTTAGTTTTCTGAATGCAGGTCCTTTATGTCCTCAGTTAAATTTATTCCTAAATATTTGATTCCTTTAGTCACTATTATAAATGAATTTTTTTCCTGATTTCCTCCTCAGATTTCTCATCAGTAGTGTACAGAAATGATACTGTTTTTTGCATATTAATCTTGTATCCTGCTACTTTGCTGAATGCATCTATTAGTTCTAGTAGCTTTGTTGTGGATTTTTTCAGGATTTTCTAGATATAGGATCATATCATCAACAAATATCTAAGGTTTTACTTCTTCCTTTCCTATTTGAGAGACTTTTATTTCTTTTTTCCTGCCAAATTGCTCTAGCTAGAACTTCTAGCACAATATTGAATAACAGTGGTGACAGTGGGCCATTCTTGTCTTGTTCCTGATCTCAGTGGGAAAACTTTCAGTCTTTCACCATTGAGTACAACTCAAGCTGTAGGTTTTTTTCATATATGCACTTTATCATATTGAAAAAGCTTCCTTCTATTCTTATCTTTTGGACTGTTTTTTTTTTTTTTTTTTTTTTTTTTAATCAAGAAAGAATGCTGTATTTTGACAAATGTCTTTTCTGCATCAATTGACAGGATCATATGAGTTTTCTTCAGTTTATTAATGTGGTTTCTTACACTAATTGATTTTTTTGTGTTGGAAAACCCTTGCATACCTGGGATAAAACTAACTTGATCATGGTCTGTCATTTTTTTAATGTGCTTTTGGATTCGGTTTGCAAGTATTTTGTTGAGGATTTTTGCATCTATATTCATGAGAGATATTGGTCTGCAATTTTCTTTTTTCATAGTATCTTTATCTGGTTTTGGTATTAGGATGATGTTGGCTTCATAGAATGAGTTTGATAACATTCTTTCCTGCTCAATTTTTTTGAAGAGCTTGAGCAAGATTAGTATTAGGTCATCTTTGAATGATTAGTAGAATTTACCTGTGAAGCCATCTGGTCCTGGGCTTTTGATCTTTGAGGGGTTTTTGGTAACTGTGCTTGTTTGGTTAAGGTCTTATGTTTCTTCTAGAGTCAGTGTAGGCTGTTCATGTGTTTCTAAGAGTTTGTCCATCTCATCTACATTGTCTAGTTTTTTGTGTGTGTTTTTGTTTTTTTTTGCATACAGTTGTTCAAAGTATCCTCTTATGATCTCTCTTTTTTCTGTGGCGTCCATGGTAATGGCCCCCCTCTCATTTCTGATTTTATTTGCATCTTCTCTGTCTTTTGTTTTGTTTTGTTTTTTTGGTCAATCTAGCTAAGGTTTTTAAAATTTTGTTGATCTTCTCAAAGAACCAACTTTTTGTTTTGTTGATTCTCTCTATTGTTTTTTTCTTCTCAATTTCATTTATTTTTACCCTAAACTTTATTATTTATTTCCTTTGGCTTGGTTTGGGATTAGTTTACTGTTCATTTTCTAGTTCCTCCAGGTGTGCAGTTAGGTCTTCGATTTTAGCTTTTTCTTCCTTTTTTGATGTAAGCATTGAGGGCTATATATTTCCCTCTCAGCATTGCCTTTGTGGTATCCCATAGGATTGATATGTTGTATTTTCATTTTCAATCATCTAAAGGAAGATATTTACTGAATTCTCTTGCAGTCTTTTCTTTGACCCACTGGTTATTTAAAAGTGTGTTGTTTAATCTCCATATATTTATGAATTTTCCCTTTTTCTGTCCGTTATTGATTTCCAGCTTCATTATCATCAGAGAGTGTTTAGTGAAATTTTCATGTTTTTAAAATTTATTGAGACCTGTCATTTGACAATTTGATTATGCTGTGTCTTTGGGTGGATCACATTGAGTTTATCCTACTTGGAATTCTCTGAGCTTCTTGGATGTGTTGATTATTGTTTTTGGTCAATATTTCTGCAAATTTTTCTGTGCCATTCTCTGCCTCATCTCTTTCTGGGACTCTCATTTCACAGGTGTAATTATGTAAATGTTGATATGCTTGATGTCATCTCACAGGTCTCTGAGGCTCTGTTCATTTATCTTCTTTCTCTTTTATTTCAATTCCTCATATTAGATGATTTCAATTGACCTTACTTCAAGTATACTTTCTTCTGCTGTCTCAAATCTGCTATTGACTTCCTTCAGTAAATTTTTCATTGCAATTATTTTGCTTTTAAAGGTCAGATTTTCTATTTGGTACTTCTAATAATTTCTATTTTCCTATTGATATTATCTTTTTGATGAGATATCTCATAATACTTTCCTTTAGATTTTTGGATATGACTCTCTTTAGTTCTTTGAACATATTTATAATAGCTTATTTATAGCCTTTGTCTAGAAAGTTCAATGTCTGGGCTTCCTCAGGACAGTTTCTACTGACTGCTTGTTTTTCCCTGTGGAAAGTATGAACTATACTTTCTCGATTCTTTGTATGTCTCATATTTTTTCATTGTTGTTGAAACAGAACACTTTAAATAATACAGTGTGGCAACTTTGGAAATCAAATCCCCAATCCCTCAGAGTTTGTTGTTGCTGTTTGTTGCTGTTTTTGCTATTTGTTTAGTGACTTCATTGAACTGTCTCTGTAAAGTCTGTATTCTTTGTAGTGTGTGGCCACTGAAGTCCCATTTCTGTAAGCTTACTGGGCAGATGATGATTGGACAGATATTTCCTTAAATGCCTTGTACAAATAATTCTCCTAGTCTTTGCCCAGGAGCTTTGTGTGTGTACTGGGTACACCTTCAACACTCAGCCAACCAGTTTACAACTCTGCCTTAGCCTTCACCTCCTCCTTGCACAGAGCCCCAAGGTTGGAGGTAATAGATGCCTTCTTAGTTCTTTCCTGTGCATATTCATCACTTTGCACATGCACATGGCCTTCTAGATTCCCAGGAACACATCAGAGGTTATTAAATATCCCTATGGACATCTCATTCTCTGTTGTTTCCTTTTAAGTTTTTTGGTTAGTTTCTTGCTTACTTCAACTCTATTGACACCACTGGCAGTTGCAATGTTAAACAATGGCTGCTGATTGCTTTTGACACATCCCTCAGGGAAAAGGATATTCTCACTGAGCAAGCTCTGGGACAGGTCAAATGAAGATGAATGCTGTGAGGGGGGTATACCAGGGAAGCTGCCAGACAGATCTAATAGCAATTATTCTCTGGGGTTAGAGTTTTGGGGGCGCTCTTAACCTGTCACCCCACTCCTCCCCACTAGTGGCTGTTAGACTGTTGGTTTTCAAGGTTACCATGGAGCTGTGAGAGGAGCTCCATGTGGAAATAGGGCAAAGTAAAACACACAAACCTCCCTGTTCATATCAAGATTCAGCCGTTTTTCTTGAATAAATGCTCATTGAATTGTTGCAAGTCTTTGATTAATCTCCAGAGTTCTGAAAAAGTGTATTTTGACTTTTTTTTTTGGTTAGTGTTTTAGGTGAATTTGGGGAGCAGCAGATTTTCGGAGGTCCTTACTCTGTAATTCTGGAAATCAGTCTCTTCCAGATGCTTTTAAAAAAAAAAACCCACTGAAATACTCATGATTTTTCTTTTTTAGTTATTAAGTATGGTGAATTACAAAAATAGATTTCCTTTGTATCTCTGGGGGAATATCTATATGGTCATGGTGTATAATATTTAAAATATATTTGAAAGTTCAATTAGATGATATTTCATTTAGAATTTTTGTATCTATGTTTGTAGAGATAGTAAGTCACAATTTTATTTTATTGTTCTCACCTTATCCAGTTTTGAAAGCTAGATTATATTCGTTTATAAAAATGATTTAGGCAGCTTTATTTCGTGTTCTATATTTTTGAAGCAACATGTATAAGATAGAGATAATTCATTCCTTGAGAGTTTGGCAAGATGCACCTATAAAACCAACTAGGCCAGGCAATATTTGGGTTTATTATGAGTTTTCTTTCAACGCTTTCTTCCTTCTGTATTCATTTAAAGAATACAATTTTTAGGAAATGATTGTTAAAAAATCTGTCTGTGATCATTTCAGTTTCCTTAATTTTTAATTGGTGAGAATTAAGTTTCT
This sequence comes from Tolypeutes matacus, assembly GCA_026826555.1. Lineage (NCBI taxonomy): Eukaryota > Metazoa > Chordata > Mammalia > Cingulata > Chlamyphoridae > Tolypeutes > Tolypeutes matacus. Next base: position 3,729,607 of record JAKSZT010054401.1, on the reverse strand, counting down.
CATTCTTCTGTCACATCTCACTTTTTCTCTCTCTTTTATGGCTCTCTGGTCCTCTTTCATAGAAATCTAGTTTTTGTATGTGAACACAAATATCATGCAAAAATTTCTAACATCTTCTGTTTCTTGCAGAATATTACTTTCAGTAAATTGCTTTTTCTTTTGTTTTAAAAAGATGGAATTCCATACTTCTGCATTATTTTTCACAGACCTCATGTTGAGTGCTTTTTAAAACTACTCATTTTCAAATGAGAGAGTTATTTGTACAGAGAGTTTTACAGAAGAGAGATTGAGTGGCTCCTTCATGTCCTTGCCTCTTCTTGCCTTGATGTCTTGCCAAAGCCCTTCACAGACCTCCAAGTGGTATGAAATCCCTTCACAGACCTACAAGTATAATTCCGAGCCCAATTATCAGTGTTTATGTAGTGTGGTTCTGCTTACTTTGATCCTATAGATGCGGTCTTCTCTCTCTGGTCTTTTGATGTATTGAAGCAATGGAGTAAATTATAAAATATAGTCCCCCAAATGACTGTACTGTACCAGGGCTTTTTCTTTTTTGCACCCAACTACAACCCTTTTCCTGAGGAGATTTCCTTTCCAGCATTCCTGTTAGTTACCTTTATTTTTAAAAACAAATCAATTTTATTGATACATATTAATAGAGCATGCAATTCATCCAAAGTGTACAATCCCTATGCAAAACACCCTTTCAAATTTTTAACAATCATTTCCCAGAAGTTGCATTCTCTAAATGAATGTAGAAAGAAGAGAGGGTTGAAAGAAAAGTCATGCAAAGGACTATCATACTAGCAGAGAAGCAGTTGCTGAGTAATCTGGTTGGCCCTGGCCTGATTTTCTTAGCCAGGATTATTATTGTGACTGAATTACAAGTGACTTCATATTTTATTTCATGTTGTTTGGGCTTTTTGGTGGTGATGTTGTTTTGAAGCAGGAGGAAGCCGCTGGAGTTTCTCTCAATCCAGTTCCATCGGTTGTGTGATAGTGAAAATTCCTCCCAGATTTTGGCAACCAGCTTGTCTGCTCATCTCAGTTTTCAGAGTTGTTTTTAATTTGGGGCTTTTCCTCTCTCTTGGTCATGCAGGAAGTAACTGCATCGGAGATTGCTAGTTTGATTCCATTTTTAAAAGGAATTCCACTGCAAATAACTTTAAATATAAGTTTTTCAAGTTATATTAAGACTAATTAAGGTTTCCTTTAGAGTTTCTTTAATTTACAGATTAACCAATGAAGGTTTTTTTCCTTTATAATATTTATTCTTCTCTTTTGAGAATTTTTATTCACAGTCTAACAAACTTTAGCATTTCTTTAAAACATCTCTATTTTACATTTTTGTTGTTCATATGAATAAATCATTTGAATTTTTGACTGCTTTTAATTATATATAAAAAGTATAGCGGAATATTATGGATTTATATATTTATCATATCACTGACTACTTTGCTGAATTATTTTAATAACTACTAATTTCATAGTTGATTAAAAATATTTCCTATGCATACAATTGCGTTGTGTGAAATTAACACTTTTCTTTATCCTCTCTAATATCTAAAAATTATTCCTTTAAGGGTCACTGCATTTGTAAGAGTTTGAAATGCAGGATTAATTAGTAAACAGAGATAATAGACATTTAAATTTTGTTTCTATTCTTAATGAGGGCATGTCTAATGTTTTTCTCAGTAACGTAAAATGTTAGTTTGTGGTTTTAAGTAGATACTCCTTTGTATTGAACATACTTCTTGATAGTAAGTACACAATAACATTTTTGTTCAGTTAAAATGAAATATCTTTCTATTCCTCTATTTTCTCTTGAAAGCTTATAAATTATGATGTTTTTTAAACCATTTCAGCATCTATTTAATTATGATTTTTATTATTTATATCATTGATGTGGTATATTATTATCATAATTTTTCTTATGTTGAATTTTCTTTAAATTTCATGACAAATCCCATTTTTGCAATGCATTCTTTTAGTAAATAACTGAATTCTATTTGCTAGTATGTTGTTTAACATTTTGTATGTATATTAATAAATAATATTGACCTGTATTATTTATTATCTTTAACAGCTTTTAGAATCAAGATTGTATTTTACTTATAGTTTTACCATTTTTTCTCTGTTTAAAAATGGTTTGGCCAGGTCCTATGGCCGGGGCAGATAGCTCCAGAATTTGGTGCCTTGCCAGTGGGCCCTACTTTGGAGTTTGTCCTCCTGAGAGTGACAGAGTTGGACTCAGTTATGGCTTCCCTACACATGGCTCACCTATCCCTTCTATGTGAACCTGTACTTGGTGCTGGAGTTGGTAGGTGTACATCCAAGAGAATCTTGGTCTGTCCATGTGCCCGCTGGGCCTGGAGTTGCAACACCTACTCTCCAGTTCATTGGACTCACCCAGGACAACTAACAAGGAGGTGAGGATTAAACAACCACAATACCAAGGAAATGAGGGAACCTACAACTGCAAGCAAGAGAGTCTATCCATGGCCTGTGTGGGATCAAAGCCCCCTCTCAATTAGAGGTTGAGTGGACATCACCATCCCAGAATCCTCAAGATTGGGGAATGAACTATGGACTAGAGTGGACTTACTGATATTCTACTATAGACTTATTGTGATTCCAGCAATGGAAGAAATTACAACATTGATGTGGAAGCAGTGGCTACTGGAGGCTCTGGGATCAGGGAGAGGGAAAAACAGTTGTAATACGGGGCTTTTTTGGGATTCGGAAATCGTCCTGAATGACATTCCAACGACAGATACAGGCCATTTTATATCACCCCATAGCCTGCAGGATTGTGTGGGAGAGAGTGTAAACTACAATGTAAACTATGGACCATGCTCAGTGGCAATGCCCCAGGATACGTTTATCAATTGTAATGAATATGCCACACTAATGAAGGATGTTGTTTATGTGGGAGGGGGTGGGAGGTGTGGGGAGAGGGGCATATGGGAATCCCTATAGTTTTTGTGTAACATTTATGTAATCTAAGTATCTTAAAAAAAAAAAAAAATATATATATATATATATATAAAAAACCAAACTGGTTTGGGGAGCAGATGTGGCTTAAGCAGTTGAATGCCTGCTTCCCACATGAGAGGTGGAGGTCCCTGGTTTGGTTACTGATGCCTCCTAAAAAAAACAAACAACACAAAAAAACAATAAGCAAAACAAATGAAAAACACAACTCAGGGGAGCCAATGTGGCTTAGTGGTTGAGTGCCAGCTTCCCACATATGAGGTCCTGGGTTCAATCCCTGGTCCCTCAAAAAAAAAAAAAGAAAAGAAAAGTTTATATACAGTGATGTTATTCCCTGAACATTTTAGATGATTTATCTATAAGCTCATATGATCCCTCTGCTTTATTTTGCAGGGGAGTTCTTTGATATCATCTCTAATTTCTTTTTCAGTTTTTGTTTATCTTATTTTATAGAAAGAAAACATCCATTACATGAAATTCATTTTTATAACACAGTGTTTTTATTCATTTTATTTCATATTTTGACTATGTATTCTTTCTCATTTTTATTTAATTTATTTGTATTTTACTCTTGATTGCACTTTTGCTGTTGGTCTCTTTTTAGCAAATCAGCTAAAAGTGTAATTTCCTTTAAGAGTTTCGTTTGCTGCATTCTGTAGACACATTGAGTTTTCAAGGGTATCATTTCCTATATTGTCTGCTAGTGTATTCTTAATTCTTCTTCTTTAAATAAATTATGTTTAGGGAAATAAAAAAATATTCCAAGGTCCTGTTTATATTCTTGTTATTAATTTTTATTTTTATCTTATTATGGTTAGAGGATACAGTACCAATACTTTTATTTATTTATTTTCTTTTTAGTTTAATATATGGACAGGTTTTTTTTTACTTGTTCTATACATAGTTTTTTTCAAAGTACCTAAAGTTTGGGTGACTTGGGGTCCTTGAGAATTCATTTCAAAAATATATAGAGGGACCATGGGTAAAAAGCCTACCTAGCTCTCCTTTAGCTGTTTTATTATGAGGCCAAGGTTATATATGAAAAACAGAATTACCAATATACCTCCATGGGCTGTGTATATGATAAAGAGACTATGGCAAACAGGTATGCATACTCCAAGAACTTGTATGTAAAGCTCATTTTCTTCATCCTTTTTCTCTCTACAACATTTCATATTTGACAGAGCCCTTTTCATGGGTAGTTTCTTTTGATCCATTGTAAGAGCCATACTTAGCTTCCTAGGGTTGCTGTCACAACCACACACTGGCAGGCCTAAAACAAAATAAATGTATTTCTCACAAATCTGGAGGCTAGAAATCTGAAGTCAAGCCTGCCGGCGGGGCCATGCTGCCTCTGAAGGCTGTAGGGGGGATTCTCCCTGGTCTCTTCCAGCTTCCGGTGGCTGCCAGCCATCAGTGGGTCCTTGGCTTGGAGGTACATCACTCCAGTCTCTGCCTCCATCTCCACAAGGCCTTCTTTTGTGTCTCCATCCTCATGACATTCTCCTCTCTGTGTGTCTGTCTCTTCCCTTCTTTTTATAAGGACACGAGTCCTACTGGATTGGGGGTCAACCCTGCTCCAGCATGACCTCATTTAATTTAGCTAATTCCATCTGTAATGACCCTATTTCCAAATAAGGACACCTTATGAGGTACTGGGGGTTGGGACTTGAACATATTTTTTGGGCGGACACAATTCAACCCACCCATAAAAAGACCATATGAAACAGGCAAGCAGGCATGTGGCCTTAATCCACTTCCTGCGTGAGAAAATTAAGGCTCATGGAAGTCACTCACTTACTCGAGTTCCCAGGTGAGTTAATGGAAGATCTGGGAGTAGAATCCCAGTCTGTTTCCTTGAATCATATGCTTCTTGCACAGCATCATACTACTCCAGACAGTCTTGAATTTCAATGTGGCAATGTGGATTCTTTTCTAGTAGTTGGCTACAAATGATACATAATTTTAATAACATATGCTTATTTCCAGAGAAAGGATTTTATCCCTATACTATGCCAATGTTATTTTAATGTGTGACATTATATAGCAGGCTCATACTCTTACATGAAAGAATTTTAGGAAAAATGTTTGCGTGAATCTATTTTTGCAGAGCCATTATAATTTAAGGAATCATAATGATCAAAAACCCATATTTCAGAACAAATTAAAATCCAAATTCCTGTGACATCACGACTTGTACCCCCTTTGAAGCCAATACAATTCTAATGGAAATCTAGGGCAAAACTTTTATCCCCAATCCAGACTTTATGGATGAAGTCACAGAACAGGAGAGTGCTGCAATCTTATACTTTTTCTTCTTTGTCTCACTGTACCAAAGGAGCCAGCACGTGGGAGTGTCTTCTCAGGACTGAGGGATGCTGTACCCCACCAGAGCCCTTCCTTTGCCCACTTTGGGGCTTCGAAAGCCCATTTCCAGATACTCTGCTTAAACCCTTGTGAGAAAGTCAGGCCAGGGGTTTTTAAACTTGTTTTACAGATGAGGAAATAGACTCTGGGTTTGTGAAGGGTCCTGCCTAAATCCATAGCAGCTGGAGCTCTAGCTGAAACCCACGTCCTTTGGCTCCCTGTTTAGGATTCTTCTACTGCTCCTATGGCCGTCAATGTGGTCCCTAGGGAGACCTCTCTGAGAACTGGGAATGCTGAAGGTTTTAAACTGGTCCGGACAGCAGCAGCAAAATTATTGAACACTTTGCAAGACTGAAGAACAGATGGAAACATTTTTTTTGAAGAAGTTATGAAATATCTTAGGATGAAGATGTAAAAGGAGGGAACCCATCATTAGAAATTATGCAGGTTAATGTATGATCTTAAAAGACAAAAGCAAACTGAAACTCATATATCCACCTGACCTCAACCTTGTTGGCATTATTTTGATAGTGACTAGTCCATTTTCATTTTGTTTTGTGCCGTGGTTTTAGGCACCCGTTGCGTTACACTAAGCTAATAAGCGTACATGCATAAACACATGTGCACACAAAAGTCAGGCATGCATATGCTCAGATATGCATGTGTCCATATGTACTACAACATTTTCTGTTGAGATTCCCCAAAAGCCGAAGAGAATTAGAACTGCCTCTAAAACAGAGTCAGAATGCTTTTCTCCCAGGCCAGGTTCATAGGCAATATAAGCACAAAAACTGCCCTCCAGAGTCTTGGAAAATATCTGGCCAATTCTCTGGAAGGGCAATAAATCAGCGCGTACTCAACTTTGTTTGCATGAGGGGGAGGTGATTTGCAGGGGCATCTTTCTCACTTCTGAAAACAGTCCCAGTAAACTCCTTTTTTCTTTTTCTTTTTAAACTAATTGTGATCCCTAACAGTCTAAATGTGTACTTTTCTTTAGTAACACCACTTAGGAATAATAAATGACAGGGAGGAGGCTCTTGATTCTTAAAGTCTTAGTTAAACTAGTAGATGAAGACTGGTCAAGATGTGCATATGCTTTTTTTTTCCTAAATATTTTTTCTTTTATTTTTAAAGAAGCTTTAGATTACATAAATGTTACATCGAAAATATAAGGGATTCCCATATACCCCACTCCCTTCCCCTCCCACACTTTCTCCCATTAACAACATCTTTCTTTAGTGTGGTAAATTTGTTACAGTTGATGAACACATATTGAAGCATTGCTACTAACCATGGTTTATAGTTTACATTATAGTTTACCCTTTGCCTCGTACAATTTTATACTTGTTGACAAAATGTATAATGGCCTGTATCCGTCATTGCAATATCATGCAGAAAAATTCCAATGTCGCCCAAATGCCCCATATTATACCTATTCTTCCCTCTCCCTCCCCTCAGAACCTCTGGTGACTGCTGTCTTTATATCAATGTTACAAGTTCTTCCATTACTAGAATAATAGTAAGTCTAATTTAGTTCATAGTTGCATCCCCCCCCCCCTTATGTTTGTTCATTCCTCAGTCTTGAGGATTTTGGGATGGTGATTCCCACTCTGTTTCTGATTGAGAGGGGGCTTTGATCCCATGGGGCAGATGGATGGAACTGTCTTGCTTGCAGTTGTAGATACTCTGTTTTTTGGGATGGGCATTGTCTATTATCATCCTTTTGTTAGTTGTCCTGGGTGAGTCTGATGAACTGGAGAGTAGGTGTTGGCTGCAACTCTGCTGAGACTCAGGGCTCAACTGGCATATGAAAAGACCAAAGATTTAAGTCTCTGGGATATAGATTTAACTAGTATAGTGCTAATTATAGGGTCAAATAAAAGGGGCAGAAGAACCATGTGTAGGGAAGTTATAAAAGCGTCTAACCCTGATATACCGGGAAGAAAAGTTATCATATATTCCAAGGTGAGGCCCAATTACGGGGTGCCAATTTCCTGGGGCTGTCTTCCCTGCCTATAGTGTCTAGATGTCTCTAGAGCCCTCAGGAGCACCCCTATTTGAGGCACTGTTTATCGTGGCAGTCAGTGAGATCCTTCTGAGATGTGTATAAGTATAGCCTCTGGAATGACCTTCCGATGCATTTTGAAACTCTTAGCCATAAAACTCATTTGTATTTAATATATTCTCCTTTTGGTCTAGGTCTTTTTCCAAATGCATCACTAATTGACACTTGGAAATAATCCCTTGGTATCAGGGAGTCTCATCCCTGGGAGTCATGTCCCATGCCAGGGGGAAGGTAATGAGTTCATATGCTGAGTTTGGCTTAGAGAGAGGCCGCATTTGAACAACAAGGAGGCTTTCAGGAGATAACTCTTAAGCAATACATATTACTAGGCTAAGTTTCAATTTCACAAGAACAAGGTTCATAAGGACAAGCATCAGTATCAAAGAGCCTGGCATATTTGTCTGTCTTCCTTCGCTAGGCACTACCCATGTACTCTAGGGATTCTTGTCACTCTATTAGAGAATATAGCTGGGCTCTCCAGGATGGAAATTCAATATTCCATCAGTTATTGTGTGGGTCTCCACCCACCGAGACAATACCCCATGATCACATGAACACATTCATGTTCCATAGAGAGGATATGCATATGCTTTTATCATCATTTTTCTACCATTGGGTTTGCTTTTCATTGTCTTCTTCTGTTCTTTATATCCATGAGATCATTGATTGGCAGTTCTGACAACTGCTCAGCTGTCTTCTAAAACAGTTGATATGGTAATTCTCTTGAAGGTCAGTAATCATCCCTTAATCACCAAAACTGATGCCCTATTCTTGCTCTCCATCCTCCTGGAACTCTCTGCTTCTGTAGAGGAAGCAAAATATCACCATCAGGAAGAAACATGGATTTGGGAAAGATGGAAAGTCCAAGGGAAGGTAAAAGCTGAACCTTCAGCTTTGTAGGGCAGAAATCAAGCAAACCAGACCATATCTTAAGGTGGGGAGAAAGGAGAATGACAAAGATACTTTATCAGGGGCCAGACACCAAGATCAGATCCAAACAAGAGGGTTGTGAGTTCCAAAGGATTGGGCTGGTAGGTGAGTGGATCAGTGATTCAAACCTCCTGCCTGAGATCAGGATTTCTCTACACTGGAGCATCATTGTCCAGAAGGAAAACATAATGTGAGCTGCAGATGTGAGCTACATATATAGTTATAAATTTTCTAACAGCCACACTAAAAAACAACAACAACAACAACAAAAAAAAAACAGGTGAAATTGCTTTTAATAATATATTTTATTTTACCCAATTTATGCTAAATGGTATCATTTCAACATGTAATCAATAAAACATTATTGATGAAATATTTTTCATTCTTTTTCTCATACTAAGTCTTTGAAATCTGGGTTTATTTTATACTTACAGCACATCTCCATTTACAAGCCACATTTAAGTGTTTACATATGGCTAATGACCATCATATTGGACAAAAATGTTCAAGGCCTAAGAGAAAAGACTAAGCTTGTGAATGGAAGTCCAACAGCCTCTGCTATGGAAAGGAAATGATTTGGATGATGGAGATTGAAATCAGCACACCTGCTAGCCACCAGATTAATTTTTTAATGGGTAGATTTTATGTACATCCTTTGATATGCTCAAATATTTAGTATCAAATAACAAACACCACTACTTTTTTTTTTTTTTAAAGATTTTATTTATTTATTCATTTATCCCCCCCCTTGCTGCTTGTGCTCGCTGGGTCAGCTAACCACGCCATGCGGGCGGGCTTGCCTTCACCAGGAGGCCCCGGGAACCGAACCCGGGGCCTCCTATATGGTAAACGGGAGCCCTACTGATTGAGCCACAGCCGCTTCCCACCACTACTTTTACTATCTCTTTATTGTCTATTACAAGAAGTCCAAGTTCCTCACTGAGATATTTGAGGTCCTCCTCCTTGTAGAATTAACCTGTATCACTGTCCCACATTTACAGTTGTACCATTTCTGATTCCTAAATACAGCAGAAGCCCCCTTTTTTGACATGTTCATTGACCTGTATATTGAAAAAAGTTATTGAAAGAAGGTAATTATACTATAGTAACTGTATACTAACGCTACATTGTTGTCTCAGTTTCCTGGCTGCTAAAAGAAATACCATGCAATGGTTTGGCTTAAATAGTGGGAATTTATTGGCTTATGGGTTTAAGGCTAAAATCAAGGTGTCATCAAGGCAATGCTTTCTCCCCAAAGACTGTGGTGTTCTGGGGCTGGCTGCTAGAGATCCTTGGTCCTTGGCTTTTCTGTCCCATGGCAATGCACATAAGGATGTCTTCTCCTTTGTCCTCTAGGTTCCGGTGAATTCTGGCTTCTTCCCCTAGCTTTCTCTCTATGTCTGAATTTCATTCTGCTTATGAAGGACTCAAGTAATTAAGATTAAAGCCTACAACTGATTCAGTTGGCCACAATTTAACTAAAAAGAACATCTTTAAAAGTTCCTTTTTACAATGGCTTCACATCAACAGGAATGGATTAAGATTAAGAATATGTTTCTCTGGGGTATATAATTCAATCCTATATATATATATCTATATATATTCCTTAGACGTTTTATGAACTTCAAACATATGATTTTACATTCATATGGGGAAGGGATAAGGGTGTTTCTTTAAATATGGGTCATCTGATTGAAGTTCTTCAAAATATTTCTTGCAAAAACCTTACTCATAACACATAGTCTACATTCTCCAGTTTCAGCTTCTTTAAAATGGGCTATGACCTTAAAGAAATTAAAAAAAAAAATCAGATTATAGATCTTTTAAATTTTTTACCATTTTCTTCCAAATCTTTGTAGTTGTCTTGCCCACATATAAGTGGGTGGATATAAAAAGGTTAATTACCTTTAATGAATTCTTTGAAAGCATTCAACTTAATTTGCATTGAAAAATGACTTTCTTTTCACATTCCTATTGGTTTATGTATGATTTAATTGAATCACATATTACAATGACAAGTACAACTGGCCTAAATGGGTTTGGCAAGAAACACAGCTGGCTCTTGATAAATATACAACTCCTTTGTTGGGAGAACATGTGAGCACTTTTCCTAGAGTAAGCAATCAGCCCTGAGTACTCTGCAAGTTTTACAGTATGTATTATAGAGGGATTGGAGGGCGCTGGTGAACCAGGGTGAGCCGGTTGGGAGTTTCCACTAATTATCCTGTGGATTCTTGCTGGTCTTCCTTGCTCATGAACTGCACCTCCTCTTGGAATGCCTTTTTTTTTTTTCCACTTTCAGCCTCTAAGATGATGGGGGCAGAACAATGGCTCCCAATGATGTACACATTCTGGAACAGATATGTTAATTTACATGGCAAAAGAGACCTTGCAGATGTGATTAAATTAAGGACCTTGAGATGGGGAGATAATCCTGGATTATCTGGGTGGGTTCTTAAAAGTGGATAACCTTCCATGGCGGTGGTCAGAGACACATGTGACTATGGAGGAAAGGCACAGAGAGATGAAATACTGCTGGTTTTGAAGACGGGGGAAGAGGCCATGAGCTAAGGAATGTGGATGGCCACTAGTAGCTGGAAAAGGCAGGGAAACAGATTTTGTCCCTAGAGACCTGAAGCTTGCTGACATCTTGATTTTAGCTCAGTGGGACCTCTTTGGATTTCTAACCTACAGAACTATAAGGTAATAGATTTATGCTTCCTCTGTAAGCCACTAAATGTATACACATTTGTTACAGTAGCGATAGAAAACAAAACAAAACAAATACAATATATCTTCAACACTGAAGGCTCATCTCAAACTCAGAATGTTCTGGAAAGATGGTCTTGATTCCTATGGTTTGGTGTGTTACTTTTTCTTCTTTTGGATTTTGTATCCTTTTTATGATACACTAATTTTCCTTGTATTAATTCATGCCATTTGCCCTCTATTAGATGTAGGCTCTTGATCAGCAGGGACTATACTTACCTTTGCACTATATATTCAGGTCATCTCTAGGTTTTGTCCTTGAATTCATCTAGACCTGTGTTGTCCATTAGCCACATATTGTGTTAAATAGATATAGACTATTTCCATCATCGCAGAAAGTTCTATTGGATAGCATAGCTCTAGACTGTCAGCTTTTGTGTACTGATACATAGACTTTCTTGGCTCTTGCAGGGCTGTTTTCACTGAGATGTATGGGGGCTATTGGTGTGCATTTACTTTTCTTTTGAGAAGCAGTCTTTTAAAACATGCAGTGCTGTAGAAACGCTTCTGTATCAATCAGGGTCCTGGCAGGAAAGCAAATTGACACTACCTCGTTTTCAAAGAGTTAATGAAGACAGAAAAGTGGAAAGGGTTAAGAGAATCAACAAGAAATGTTAGGACAGCCAGAGTTAAGCAAAGCAGGATGCTGAAGTGCTAATGGAGTCGTGGGTGGGACCACTCGGCACAGCTGAGGTCTTGAAGGGGCACAGCCCGAAGCAGAGAAGGAGAAGGAGAAGGGAAAGGATTCTCTGACCCTTCTCTTCTGGCCTCCAGTCTCCAGCCAAACCCAGCCTGAAGCCAGCCAACCAGGGAGCCTGAGGGATGTGGTCTGCTGGGTGAGCCTCCCACAGCATGGAGGAGCCGGGAGAGGGCAAAGCCTGAACTTGAGGTGGAGGAATAAATGGAACACACGAGCACCATGGTTATGGACATCATACCACATATTTCAATCCCATTCAGAGGTATTTATTTTAGAGGTAAGTGAGAAAAGAAGTTTCCCCTCCTCAGAGAAATCGCTACGTTGCGGTATCACGCATGGTTAAGAACATTGGTGTTTTTTTTCGCTCTGCCTTTCTGGAAGATCGGTGTGGACTCTGTAGCCCACACCAGCTGCATCACAGTTGCCTATGTGCGCTTGTTTTCCCCTGGCCTCGGCCTCTCCTCCTAATTTATAGTTTACTTTGTCCTGTTGTTTTATTTTTAACTTAGATTTTTCAATTACATCGTAAACATTTCTTTGTGCTTACATTATGAAGTGAAGTGGAAATAAACACACAAATAGATAAATGCCTTTCTAAGAATATATTTTATTTTCAAAGTCATTGAGCATTGTCTGCTGCCCATAGTTGACTTGTTTGAGTTTTAAGTGCAGACAATTCCAACCGGCAGATAAACAATTTACATGGCAATTCCCATTTCTACCCATCGCTAATACTGGCCATTCTGTTCCATAGATTTCTTCTACCTGAAATGTCTGGATAACTGTTCTAACTTTTCCCATCCTTGGAGGGGATAATAAAGGGAACTTAAACTGAAACCTAATGCCACAAGTGAGATGTTAACAGTGTGAGTCACAAACTCAGAAAAGGAGTCCTGCCATCACGTCCTAACTGCTGTGGCGAGTGTCGGGGACTTTCATGAGAGAGTTTCACAGAGCTGGGGCAAGATGAAATAACACCCGCCTAACAGGAATATGTGGTTGGAGGCTGACGCCGTGATGGTTTTTACTACGTTCTTGTTCATTTTGCCTCACAGTGAATTGCTCTGCTCATATCACAGATTCTTAAATATAAAGACGAGAAAAGGCAGGAGAACAGGAACACAGACTTGGAAAAATCCTCACTGGTTCTTATGTTCAGGTTTATTAAGTCTCATACTTCACATCATCTATACATAAAATATTTTGCTATCTTAAAAACTATGGAAATAGAACACTGTGAGAATAAACAGATACTCATTCACCTTCTCTGAAATGATTCAGTTGTTAGTGCTTCACTGCTAGGTTTTCTACAGACTCATTAAATTGTGCTTCCTTTTTGTTTGGTGTTCAGGAACTTAGAGAAAATGAGCAAATTATCAAAATCTCCCTTTAGTCATTTTTCTTTTTGGCAACGTGTTCTCAGTTCCCCTTTCTCATCTTTCTAATTGGTCATATATTATAAATAGGTTAGTATTTTGGATTTTTATATTTTGTTCCATGTGGTCAGGATTCTTTCTTTTTTAAACAAATTGAGGACAAATTCCACTTGATCTCTTGCATGGCAAGGGACATTCTATTCTAATTCCAGGTATTTTAGTAGCTCATTGATGGACTGTTACTTATGGTAATTCAGTCTTCTGAGACAGAATATTTGTAACTGTAGATATAAGATAAATATGCATTTTTAAATTTTAAAAATACTTTTGCTTGAACAGAAGCATAGGCTTATGTTTTTAGAAAATGGAACTATATAAATAAAATATTCTTTCCAGATCATACCATTACTTTCATTTACAAATATGACATTTTATGCATAACCTTGTTCATGTTGATATATTTGTACAAAAGTTTTCTTTATTAAAAATTGCAAATGTAATGATTAAATTTACATTTACATGTTTTAAATCTTTTTCTAGGTAGAATTTCCAGACGTTCATTTCTAAGGAAGAGAGTTTTCTTCGTTTTAGCCTGTTTAAAGAAAGACATTTAAAAATACCAAGATCAGTAACATTATAGCAGAGCCCAGTAAGTTGTAGCACTTGCTGGAAGTAGTGATCTCCCTGATGTCAAGCAGAAAGAGACAGTCCCCAGCTGCCGGAAGACAGCCATGAAGAGAAGGAGAAAAACGTGCTTGAAGCTCATTGAACCATATCCAATTAATGTTATTTTCTGAGCTCAAATTATTAGTAATGTCTCCTTCCAATATTTCCCTTTATCATTTTCACAGACTTCTATAAAGTTTTTTTTTTTTTCTTCCCAGATAATGACAATTTGGATTAGGTTTCCTGTGTGGAACTGTATGAAGTTGTTGATATCTCACCATTTTTTGACCTACAAAAATGGTTCAGAGTCTTATTACTGAGAATCTCTAATGAAGACTAGGAAGAAATATCTTTCTGTAGGAGACTTACTTACCTTAACCAAAAGGGATACTAACAGAAAATTGGAGGGGAGAGTAAAAATGCTAAGTGTGAGAGGACTGTAGATTCCATAGAAGACAGTGGGGAGAGTCCTCAGAAGGAGAAATAACAGGCCAGTGCTTAGTATTTCTATACCAGGGCTCAGAAAATATGTAACTGGTATAGTGACCTTGAAGGAACATACTTAGTGATTACGTAAGCCTAGGTTCCTGTTTCTCCAGGTTGATATCACATTTGTAGGGTCTGAGAGAACCGTTAGAGATGGTAAGGTTGGTTGAACAATCTTTTGTATCAATGGAGAACTCCCTCCTGGTTGATCTTGGTACATTAAAAAAGACTCATTGGGCCAAATTATGACTGTCCTACGTATTTCTCCTTCTGAGACACTTGGTCAGATACAAATGCTGATGAGGATACTTCTATACTAAGAAAGTAGAGGAGGTTTGGTCTCTCTTGTTCTTGGTGAGCCTATGCAGTTTTATATTCTGTGGAGGGGACGCCATTCAAAAATATGATTGCCATTTTTTAATTCCTTCCTTGCTGCTAAGGGATTCAGCTCCAGTCTTTGTATTTCCCCAATTTATTCTCCTCTGGACTACTTGGATTGACTTTTCCTTTTTTGAGGGTTACAGGAGCAAAACAAAAATCCTCAAATAATCCCATAAACCAAGGAAGATGTATTACTGTTTTTTTGCTTTAAAAATTTGTTATTTGGGTATCATATATAATATAAAATTTATTATTTTAAATCAGTTTTAAAAGTACAATTCCATGACATTCATTACATTTACAATGTTGTGCAATCATCACCACCATCTATTTACCAAAGCTTTGTCATCACCCAAAACAGAAACTCTAGACCCATAAAACAATAACTTTCCATTTCCCCCTTCCCACAGGCCCTGGTAACTTCTGATCTACTTTCTGTCTCTATGAATTTTCTTGGTCTAGATATTTTCTATAATTGAATCATAAAATATTTGTCCTTTTGTGTCTAGCTTGTTTCACTTTATTTTCAAGGTTCATCCATGTTGTAGCATTTATCAGAACTTCGTTTCTTCTTATGGCTGTATAATATCCCACTATATGGATATACCACCTTTTGTTTATCTGTTCATCAGCTGATGGACACTTGGGTTGTTTCCACCTTTTGGCTATTGTGCATAATGCTGCTGTGAATATTTGTGTACAAGTAAGATGTGTTACTTTTTTTTTTTTTTCCAGGAATTTTGTCAGACAGAAGTAAATAATGAATTGATGTCATTAAGATATTTTTGCAATAACATGAATAAAATTTTCCCATACAACATGATGTTACAATCAATGTGCTATAAGTTTTTCATTTTTCATGATAGGTAAATGTGAAAACTATTTTTATTGTATTATTTCATATATAATATTGGTAATATTATTTATTATACACCATGAAAAATGGTGTTTTTATAACCCTTTAGTACCAAATGTGTGGGATTTTAAGATGTGTTACTTTTAATCAAAAGACCACTTGCTACAACTGGGACATTATATCAGGTAAAGACAAGTTTTAGCAACATCTCAGTATGCACTAAGAGTCTTCTTGAGGACTTTGCACCCCCCAAACCACACTGGCATCTGGCTTCCAGAGAGACGTCCAGAAAAGGAGTCCAAAACCGTGCAGTGCTTTGCTGACGAGGTGACTTGTTGATCTCTACTCCCCACTGCCAGAAAAGCTAGCGTATTTCTTTCTGGGTGTCAGTTTTATGCTGTTTTCAGAACCGGAGGACTGTTCTTCAAAATCACCTGACACACCAGTATTCCTCTGATTGTTCAAAATGAGGAGAGGGGGATGAGGGCAGCTGTTATTCAAACTGACCTGACATATCAGTATTCCCCATTGTTCAAAATGAGGGGAGCTGGCCTCAGGCAGCAGAGAAAGTCTGGCACTCACCACTACCAATGCAGCATTCCTTGTTGTAAGCAGGTATCATATAGCAGAAAGTGAGAGGTAGTTAAGATTATCTATGAATAAAATGTTTAGGGAATCAAGACATCCTTGCTCTTTTTTTTTTTTTTTTTCTTTTCTGAGACCTTTCCCCCTCCGCTCAGTTATGTCTTTGGAATGAGAACTCCAGTTTTCCTGGTTACAAAGGTCTATTTATTAGGGAAAAGGGGCAGACAGACATATCATTGGCATTCAAAATGCCAAACTGCCACGTGCTTGTGTGTATGTGATTATGTATGTGTATGCTGAGTGTTAAGATTTGAAACACACCTTCTGGACTCTTTTTTGGAACTCCTACTGTTTACTGATGATCACACCTTTTTTTTTCCTAGCACTTTCAAACAAAAATATATATTGTGGTCCTCTGCTGGAGCTGGTTATCTTTATTCTGTTTCTCTTCCTTTTTTTTTCATTTCACCCAGTTCTTGGGATAAAGAGGCTTTATTTTCTCTCTTTACTTCCCTACTGAACGGCAGATGCCAATCTTTATAAACTTGTATAGCCTTGTTCAATGCCTTCCTCCAAACAAGGTACCAGCTGTCTTGACTATCCTGCTCCATTAGAGAAGTTGAATTAGTGGGTAAATGTGGCAGAGAAAAGGTCTATTGGCCACTGGGCAAGGGTAACTCAGGCCAGCGCTGTTTTTCTGAACTGATCTCAGTGGGAATCATTAGTATTTCCCAGGTAGAATTATTTGATCAGAAATAGTCTGGTTGCCGAGTAAAAATGCAGCTCTGTTTTCAAAGCAGCCAAGTCTACTTTTTAAAAAAAAATAACTGGATCCCTATTTCTTAATAAATTATACTGTGTTTTTTAAATACTCGCCATCAAATTTACCCAAGTTCAAGACAGTGGGTGTTTATCCTCAGTCTGTCCTCAAACACATGTCCTCTCTCCCTTTTGTGTCCACGGAGTTGCCTGAGGTGAAGAAAGGTTTCAGTTTCTCACCTAAAAGAAGACCCTTCCGCAAATAAATGACATACAAAAAGGCACTTAAAAAAAAAAACTAAAAAATGCCATTTCACAATTGCGATTCTGCCTTGGTGACGTGTACCAGCTTGAAAATGACGCCGGGGTTCCAGGGGGCTTAGCTTTGGCCTGATTAGTGCAGCGGGTTTTCTAACACATTTATTTTGAGGACTTTTCCCCCTGGCCAGGCTTCAGTCTCCTTGTTCTGTGTCTTCCCTCCCGTTGAGGACGTTCCTGGGGGCGTTCACAGGCCGTGACTCCAGCGTGGCGCGTCGGGGAAATGGCGGCTTGTTGACACCCGCCGCTTCCGGATTTGCGCTGGCTTCCCTGAGCCGCTGCTACGCAGGCTGAAGTCTAGGCCGGACTTGATTCCGAGAGACCGTAGTTCACCCCACGCGGTCTTGGTACAGCTTTGTAAATACAACCTTAGCGGTCTGGCCTAGGACGCTCTTGATACAACAGCAAACCTCCCACCCTCGTCCTTCCTCATCAGGTTAAGGTTTTTCTCTTTTTTTGTGTGTGCGTGGCAACTTCCTCTTCTGAGACTAAAATTAAAACTTGTTATACACCTTCCTCCTGAATCCAAGTTGGGTGGACTGACTGTAGGCAGAAGATTTGTGCGTTAGCTCAGAGCCTCTGCTGACGAGGCCTAGCAACTCCTCTGCCCTCCCTAGTTCAGATCCCACGAGGCCATCGTCTTTCAGAGGCTCTGTCTTGCCAATAGAATAACAGCCCCTCAGCTGTGGTCAGACTAGCCTGGTGTCGTCTGCCTTTTGGCTCAAGGGGCTCATCAGTTTTGCTCCATTCCAAGTCCATATGTCTCTCTTTTCCTTGTGTTTCCAGACTTCGCTGAAGTGCTACTTCATCCACAAAGCCTCTCAGGAGCCTCCTCCCCCCGCCCCTACCCCCCGCCCCCCATGAAAGTAAGCTCTTCCTCTGGAGTTTCTTTAGCATTTTTTCTGTACTTCTCTGTCATAACTCTGGGTGTTTTCTCCCTGCTCTGGTAGTTACTGTGATGTCTGGTTTCCATATTAAAAGTTAAGGTTCTTGAACAGGAGCCATGCCTGATTCCCTCTGTAAAGTGCTCAGAAATGCTATGCATTGATGAGGAAATGAATAAAGTTGTGGATCAGACCTTCCCTGGAGGATAGCATGACTCGAGGGGCAGAAACATTAGGTCTGATTAATCTGTAAGAGTGGATTCACATCAGCTGATTTCACTGAAACCTCGTAAAAGGTAGGAGGGATTCTGGCTCAACTTTGTTTCTATGGAAGCCCAATGGTCAAGGCCCTGGGTCCATTCCTAGAAAGGCTTGGAATTTCCTTTGGGGCTGTGGACGTGAGTGGATGGAGCAGGGGTGGGGCATTAGACGGAGTCGCTTCTGGCTTTCTTGTTATTTCTAAGAAAGCAGTCCAATCCAGAACTGGGATTGCCACAAATCAAAAATTTTGGCCCGAAAGGTCTTAGATGCCTCCTAAGAATGAATGTGAAGTTTGAATATGTTTTGAAGAGATAGCTGCATGGTGTGCTTTCTTAAAAATGGGATAGAATGAAAATAATACAAATAATTAACACAGGGAACAAAGGAAAATGACCCAATTATAGTATAATACTTAAGACCCCAGCCCCTGCAACTTCTAAGAACATGCCTTGAAAAATCATCTATCCAAGAAAATGTACTTCGTTGGTAGGATAGTCACCTCCAGACTAGGTTTGTAAAATCTTTCCCAATCGTTGGGTCTCAGTTTGCAGGAGTCTGTATCATAGTCATGCCACTGTCTGCCCATCTACAGACAAACCCACTGTCTTTTCCCTTAAATCTATTATGTTGGTAGAATTGCTGCTTTCCTCAAAAACATACCCCAAATCCTGATCTTCCTTGAGTCCTTCTCACACTTGCCTCCCAACCAAATGTCTCCAAGTTCAGGTTGTGTTCCTCACACCTCTAAATGCCAGGACCTCACAACTGTACAGGACGTTTACCTCCTTCCTAACCACGATCCGTCTCTCCTGTCTCCCCTTCTTCCAATCCATCATTCCTAAGGCTTTATGTTCATTATTGCCTTCCCACACTCAATAACTTTCAGTGATTCTCTGTTGTTCACAAGCTAAAACCCAAACACATTAGAATGGCATGCAAAGCCTTCTACGATATGTCTCTTTGCTCTTGTCCATCCCTGTCAAAATTTTATCCATTCTTCAGGATTGCAAATCTCTATGTAAATTTAAGTTGAATTGTTGATGAGTTTGCCTCCTGCATTAGGCAGTAAGCAACTTGAGGGTGGGAACTGAGCCTGACTTATCTTTGTATTTCCAATGTGACTAGGACAGCATCCTTCACAGAGAAAGTCTTGCACCCTAGCTTTAGGAGAGTAAAGACTATGTCCATTCACTGTTGTTTTCCTAGCACTTATATGTCCCGATACACCATATATTGCGTGGTGATCGAACAAAAAAAACATCATGTTTTTCCATGAATGAGGGTGAAGCCCATCTGGTTTCCAGTTCCTCTTTAAAAAAAAAAAAAAAGGCAGTATGGAGTCAAACAGATGGCTAAAATGTTAGCTTTTCTACTGTCTAGATCTTAGACCTTGGGCCTAGCACTTCATTCTCTGGATCTCAGCTTTTGCCTTTATAAGAAGAGAAAGTAAAGCTTTGAGGACCTCACTTACCAGGAGTTACTTCTCTCTCTCTCTCTCTCTCTCTCTCTCTCTCTCTGTGTGTGTGTGTGTGTGTGTGCAATAGAAGGAGAGAGAGAGAGAGAGAGAGAATTTGATTGGCATTTCCTTGGTAACAGGGAATGATCTTCCTCACAATTAGGCTTCATTTATATAAATTAGCACAGGGTGATACCATGGCCAAAAGAAGCTGAAGTTTAGAGTTCAAAGAGGTCCTTTTATCTCCTGAAGCTGGATGAAGCATTGATTTATGTGTGCAGCCTTGACATGGGACCTAGAAATGATAAAAGCATTTTAAAATATAATTTCATTGGAGCTTCACATCCTGTGAAATAGCTTGGGTAGATATGGTTATGATCATTTAATGTATATTGGCTTTAAAATTAAATAGCCTTTAAGAATCTTTTTATTATGAAAAAAATTCAAGCTCACTTTGGTTTGAGACCCTAGCTTCCTTTCTTTTATATTTTCTTTTTAAAAAACATTTTATTTTGAAATAATTTCAAACTTATAGGACAGTTGCAAAAATGATGCAAAATCCATAGAGAGAACTCCAACATACTCCCTACTCAGTTCCCCCGATGCAGCAGTCTTTAACATTTTGCCTATTTTCTGAGCATTTGAGAGTAGGTTATATAATCATGCTAATTGAATACTTAGTACTTTCATGTACGTTTCTGAGAACAAAGATATTCACTTATGTAACAACCTCAAGTATAGTTAACAAGTTCAAACAAAGTAACATTGCTATAAAGCTTACAGTCTATATTCCAGTTCTTTCGTATGGCCCAATAAGGTCCTTTTGGGCCGTTTCTCCTCCATTATTAGTTCCAGTCTAGAATCATGGATTGCATTTAATTGTCATTGTTTCTTTGGCTGCTCTTTTTTTTTTCAAATTGTGGAAACATCTACGTAGCGTAAACTTCCCCATCTCAGCTACTGCCAAGCATACCATTCCCAGTGTTGTAGAACTCTTAGCACCACCCATTATTAAAACTTTCTCATCACCCCCAAACAGAAACCCGACACCCCTTATGTACTAAATCCTCCTTCTTCCTCCCCACCCCTGGTAACCTGTACTCCACTTTCTGTCTCTATGAATTTGCATGTCCTAGCTATTTCATCTAAGTGGAACCATGCAATTTAGGTCCCTTTGTGCCTGGCTTATTTCACTCAGCAGGATGTCTTCAGGGTTCGTCCATGCTGTGGCATATACCAGCACTTCGTTTCTTTCATGGCTGAATAACATTCTGTTGTACGGTTACACTACATTTTGTGTATCCATTCATCTTTCAGTGGACACTTGGGTGCTTCTACTTTTTGGCTATGTGAATAATGCTGCTATGAACACTGGTGTGCAAATACCTGTCTGAGTCCTTGCTTTCAATTCACGTAGCGGTGAGGTTGCTGGGTCATATGGTAATTTTATGTTTAACTTTTTGAGGAACTGTCAAACTGTTTTCCACAGGAGCTGCACCATTTTACATTCTCACTAACAATGCACTAAGGTTCCTATTTCTCTGCATCCTTGCCAGTGCTTATTATTTTCATTTTTTTGGTAATTTTTTTAGTAATAGCCATTCTAGAGAGTGTGAGGTACTACCTAGCTTTGTTTCTTACTAGCTAGTATCTATGACCTTTGGCGTATTTCTTAACTTCTCTGAAACTTGGTTTCTCATCTGTAAAATGGGGATAACAGTAGTACCTACTTCATAGATTTGTTGTGAGGATTAAATAAGATCTTACTAGGACATTTATTATTGTGCCTGGATCACAGTAAATGCAAAAATAAAGTAGTTTTATTATTTGGTGGATTATTGACAGAGTAGTCTCCTGGGACCCCCGTACTCTGTCCTGAACTCTTTCAAGTTGCAGGGCGTCCTTGGCATTGCTGATGCTGGTAACCGTGGTGGTAAAGGCTTTCAGCTCCATGGACGAGGGCTGGGCATTGCTGTTGGACTTGGTTTTCAGTCAGGGCCCTTGCCTGCCACTGCCCCTGGCGTTCTGTTGTTGCTTCTTGTTTTGCTTTCTTTTTGGAGTTGCTGTTAAGCAGAAACTTCTTTTACCAACATGTGGCCCCTAGACCAAAGCATCAGCATCAGGGGCATGCTTGTTAGAGCGTCAGGATCTGCACTTCCACAGGATCCCCAGGGGCGTCTCTGCACAGTAAAGGTTGAGAAGCCTGCTCGAGAAGACATGCCCAGTGTCAAACCTTCCCACGTTGGCGGTTAACTTACCTGGTTCTTGTTCTGTTTTGATCCTGCTTATTTCTCTGGCTTCCAACAACTTTTGGGGTGCTCGACCCATCTGCATTGCCTCCCACTTAACAACGTGCACTCTCCCTTCCACCTGGGTTTCCTGCAGGTTGCTAGTCCCAAACCCCCATGTCTAGCTTAGCTCTCTGCTCTCCCAAGTGGCCCCACTCAGGCCTTAGGCAGTGGGACTTTCCAAAGGGCATCTATTAAGAAGTATGTGTGTGTGTGTGTGTGTGTGTGTGTATAAATGCAGCTAGATATCCTGAGCCCCAGAGTAAAGCTACAGCTATTAGTGAGTCAGCCTAAAATGTGGTGATAGCTGTTTTAAGAGATGGTGACTGTCCTGTCCCGACGAGGCTTTCTTCTTAACTGTGGGTGCTATATTTGCCACATGTAACTTTAATTAAAGAGGACTTATATGATTAATGTTCTCATACGGAACTCGTCACATCTGATTCTTTAAATTCTGTAATTTTTAAAACAAATCAAGCCACTGAAGGAATGATTTTATTTTAAAGATTTTTTTCCTTTGTGGGGAAAGGTTTTTTTTTTAATTTATTTATTCTATATTGAAATTTTTTGTGTGCACAGCAAAAGGAAATCAATTCAGTGCCAAGAAACGAGGAGCATAATGACCTGGGATGTTTTCATCATATTTTTTGAAATATGCTTCCTCCCTTTTGTAAGGTTTCATACTGAAATAACACCCTTGTCAAAATGTCTAAGCATTCCAATAATAGATGATGGAGAAATGGTGACAGAGGGAAAACAGGTGTTTTTTGCTCACTAATATAGCATCCAGGCAAAGATTTCCACGCATATCTGCTCCACTAGGGTAAATACTTTAGAACTTCAGTCTTGATGAGAGTAAAAATGACTGTGAATAAAGTCGCCCACTTTTCCCAAAGGAGAATTTTAACCTTAATAATATTAAGATGAGATCTCTCCATTTCTTTAGTTACCAAGGGCTGTTGTTCAAACACCAGTAAGTATAAAAAGCCTGTTAGTGCTTTTTCTCTGTTAACATGTGCTAACAAGCTAACAAGTATTTTCTTCCCTCTAATTTGGAAACCTGTAGTCTATATAAAAAATAAAAATAGCTTTAAATTAATGATTGTTCAGATCTCTGTCATTTAATTAGAACTAGGTGATGTCAAGTGATCTCTGCTTCCATCAAAATGTACTGATTTCTTGTCACTTTCTTCCAGTGCAATGATATATATTAGGATTAAATAACATAACGAATGGGGAAAAATACCTGTAAACTCTACTTTACCATACCAGTGTTATTCTATTCTGTGAAGTTGAATTTGTAATCTGATAATGAAATTTTTAAATGGCTTATTAGCTAATGATGCCTTCATACTTAAACTGCCTGGGTAAAAGCTGCTTTATGACTGTCACTTGCAATGTATTATCCTAAAGAGGTGGGTGATGTGGACTTGTCTTTGCACCATGGCTCTATGCACAGAGGCTGCTTTGGCTCAGGACAGCGGTTGGCCTTATCCTAAAATCGGGAGAGCCAGGGTTGCAGGCTCCACCACGGGCCTGCAGTCTCCTGGATGTGTGCAACGTGGTGGCGCTGCTGGAAATCACACCACCTACCAGGGGACTTTGCCCTGGTGAGAGAACCCACATAGTTTCCATGACCCAGATCTTCAGGATGCTGCTTCGAAGATGCCATTCCATATCTCTCTTTAAGAATCTCGCTATGTCTGACTTCTAGAGTTTTCTAGAGTACAAAATTAAGTTACTGTTTAGAACTATGCTGTCCAATATGGTAGGCCACCAGCCACAGATGGCTATTGAGCACTTGAAAGGTGGCTAGTGCAAACTGAGATTTTCTATAAGGAAAATGCACAATGGATTTTGAAGAATTAGTGAAAAAAAAAAGAAAGGAAAAAAAAAGAAAAACAGTGCAAACTATTTCATTAAATTTTTTTATATTAATTAATTTTGAAATGATATTTTGGATATTTGGATATATTGGGTTAAATGAAAAGTACTAATAAAATTAATTTCACTTGTTTCTTTTACGTTTTTAATGTGACTACTAGAAAATTGAAAATTACACATGTGGCTTGCATTATATTTCTATTGGCAGTACTGGTTTAGAAAGTTTTTTTTTAAATATGAAAAGAGCAGCAAAGCACAGAGGGCAAAAGTTATAAGGAAGTGAAGGAATCTACAGATTGAAAGACTGCTACGGGGTTTTACCTCAGGTCCGCAGGAATCAGGCCTCTACGCAGCTCTTATTTAAAAAAAAAAATTTTTTTTTTGTTACAGAAGCTGTAGGCTTACAGATTTATTGTGCATAAAATATATAAAAGACAGAGTTCCCATATACCACCCTATTATTAACACCTTGCATTAGTGAGGTACATTTGTTACAATTCATGAAAGAACATTTCTGTAATTGTACTAACTATAGTCCATCATTTAAAATAGAGTTCATTGTGTTATATAGTCCTACGTCTCTTCTTTTAATTTTTTTCCTAGTAACATATATATGACCTAAAATTCCCCCCCTTTTAACCACCTTCTCATATATAATTCAGTGCTGTTCATTATATTTACAATATTGCGCTGCCATCACCACCATCCATTACCAAATCTTTACAATCATCCCAAATAGCAATTCTGTACAATTTTAGCATTAATTTTCCATTCTCTACCACCAAGCCTGCCCCTCATAACCT
The DNA here is from genome assembly GCA_026826555.1 of Tolypeutes matacus. NCBI lineage: Eukaryota > Metazoa > Chordata > Mammalia > Cingulata > Chlamyphoridae > Tolypeutes > Tolypeutes matacus. The sequence goes on along the minus strand of JAKSZT010054401.1, from coordinate 3,704,779 downwards.
ATATTCTGGAGTCTGACTCTATGAGTTTGCTTATTCTAATTATTTCACATCAGGATGATATTTGTCCTTTTGTGTCTGGCTTATTTCACTCAACACAATGTCTTCAAGGTTCATCTATGTTGTCCCATGTATCAGGATTTTATTGCTTTTTTACAGCTGAATAATATTCCAATTTTATGTATATACCACACTTTATTTATCCCTTCATCCAGTTATTGGATGCTTGGGTTGCTTCCGTCTTTTGGTTATTGTGAATAATGCAACTATGGACATTGATGTGCAAATATCTGTTTGAGCTCCTGCTTTCAAGTCTTTGGGGTACATACCTAGTAGCAGGATTGCTGGATCATATGGTAATTCTATACTGAGCTTTCTGAGGAATTGCGAAACTGTCTTCCACAGCAGCTGCACCATTGTACATTCCCACCAGCAATGAATGAGTGTTCCTATTTCTCCACATTCTCTCAAACACTTTAATTTTCTGTTTGTTTTTTAATAGTAGCCATTCTAGTTGGTGTGAAAAAGTATTTCATTGTGGTTTTGATTTGCATTTTCCTAATAGTTAATGATGTTGAGCATCTTTTCATGTGCTTTTTAGCTATGCAGGTCTTGACTCTTAGTCATTGCCTCACCCTCCTGTATTTAGGGGATCGTGGGAAGATCTAGTCTCCTATGGATTTTTGGTTTTGCTCTCTTTACTAGTAATTTTTTTGTTGAGATCTTCTATTTCTTCTTGTGTCAATGTAGGTTGTTTGTGTTTCTAAGAATTCATCAATTTCATGAGGTTGGCTCATTTATTGGCACTCAGTTGTTCCTAATATCCTCTTATAGTCCTTTTTATTTCACTGGGGTTGGTAGTAATGTCCCCCCTTTCATTTCTGATTTTTGTTATTTGTGTCATCTTTCTTTTTTTCTTTGTTAAGTCTAGCTAAAAGTCTGTCAATTTTATTGATCTTTTCAAAAAAACCAACTTTTGGTTTTATTGATTCTTTCTGTTGTTTTCTATTTCATTTTACCTGTGCTCTAATCTTTGTTATTTCCTTCCTTCTGCTCGCTTTGGGTTTAGTTTGCTCTTCTTTTTCTTGTTCTTCCAGTTTTGAGGTGAAGTCTCTGATTTGAAGTCTTTCTCCTTTTTTAATGTAAGCATTTAGAGCTATAAATTTCCCTCTCAGCACTGCCTTTGCTGCATCCCATAAATGTTGGTATGTTTTATTTTCATTTTCATTTGCCTCAAGATATTTCTTAATTTTGCTTCTGATCCCTCTTTAACCTATTGGTTGTTTAAGAGTATGTTGTTTAATTTCCACATATTTGTGAATTTTCTATTTCTCCCTCTGTTAATAATTTCTAGCTTCATTCCATTGTGGTCAGAGAATATACATTGCATGATTTCAATATTTTTTAATGTATTGAGACTTGTTTTGTGACTTAACATATGGTCTATCCTGGAGAATTGTTCATGTGCACTCAAGAAGAATGTGAATTCTTTTTTTTGTTGGGTGCGGTGTTCTATATATATCTGTTAGGTCTAGTTGGTTTAGTGTACCATTTAAGTCCTTTATTTCCTTTCTGATCTTGTGACTAGATGTTCTATCCATTATTGAGAGTGGTGTGTTAAAGCTTACTATGATTAATATAGAACTGTTAATTTTCTCCATTCAAATATGTCAGTATTTGCTTCATATATTTTGGGTCTCTGCTGTTGTGTGCATATAAATTTATAATTGTTACATCTTCCTGCTGCATTGTTTCCCTTATCAGTATGTAATAACTATCTCTGTCCCTTGTAACTGTTTTTTATTTAAAGTTTATTTTATCTGATATTTAGTATAGTCACCCCACCTCTCCTTTGGTCACTGCTTGCATGGTATATGTATTTTTCCATTCTTTCACCCAACCTACTTGTATCTTTGACTTTAAGATGAGTCTCTTGCAGACAGCATATAGTTGAGTTATGCCTTTTTTATCCATGCTGTCAACCTTTGCCTTTTGATTGGAGAATTTAATCCATTTATATTTAAAGTCACTGCTGATCGTGCAGGTTTTTATTCTGCCATTTTGCTATTTAGCCTTAAGTCTTATACCTTTTTTGTCTCTCACTTCTATTAAAGCCTATTTTATATTTATTTGCTTTATTGTATTGTACCATATTGAATGCCTTCGCATTTCTATCTGGATATATTTTTCATCTATTTTCCTTGTGATTATCATTGGTTAAAATTTAACATCTTAAATATATAACAAATATATTTGGTTTGATACCAACTTAACTTCAATAGCATGTATGTATGCTTTTCCTATTCCCTTCTGTTCTCCCACCATTTTTTTTTTCAGTACTTATTACCACATATCTTTATACATTTTATGTCTATAAGCCTAGATTTATCATTAACTTTTAAGCATTGGCATTTTAGTACCTGTAGGAAGTAAAAACTGGAGTTACACACCAAACAATACAATACAATAATACTAGCATTTATAATTACCAACATGGTTGCCTTTGTTTCTTTATGCTGCTTTGAACCACTGTCTCATGTCCTTTCCTTTCATTCTGAAGAACTCTCTGAACAGGTCTAGTGGTGATGAACTCCTTCAGCTTTTGTTAATCTGAGAATGTCTTAATCTCCCCCTCATTTTTGAAAGAGAGCCTCACCAGATATAAAATTATTGGCTTGCAATTGTTTTCATTCAGCGTTTTAAGTATTTCAATCCACTGCCTTATTGCCTCAATGGTTTCTGATGAGAAATCGGCACTCAGTCTAATTCAGACACCCTTGTATGTAACACGCTGCTTTTCTATGGCAGGTTTCGGACCACTCGTCTTGTCCTTTGCATTTAATAGTGTAATCAATATATGACGGGGTGTATCTTTCTTCATGTTTATTCTGTTTGGCATTCTCTTAGCTTCTTGGATGTGCATATTCATGTCTTTTGCTCAGTTTGGGAAGTTCTCTGTCATTATTTCCTTGACTATTCCTTCTGCCCCTTTCTCTCTTTCTTCTCCTTCTAAGACTTCCATATTGTGAATATTGATGTGCTTGATGGTGTCCCAAAGGTGTATAAGGCTATTTTTGCTTTTAATATTCCTTTTTTTCTTTTTGCTCCTCAGCCTGACTCATTTCAAGTGTCTTGTCTTCAAGTTCACTGATTCTTTTTTCTGCCAGCTCCAACATGCTATTGAAACCCTCAGTTATTGTGGTTTTCAACTCCAGTAGTTCTGTTTGGTTCCTTTTAAAAATATCTATTGCTTTACTTAGACTCTTATATTGATCATTCATTGTTTTTCTGATATCATGTAGCTCTTTTTCTGTACTTTCCTTCATCTCCTTGAGCATTTTTAACATCATTTAAAAAAAAAAGACTTTTTTCAATATGTCCATTTTCTCATCTTCTTCATTGTTTTCTATATTTTTATCTTCTTCTTTTTTTTTTTTTTTTTTTGATGGGCCATCATTTCCTATTTCTTTGTTTGTCTTGGACTCTTGTTGCATGCTGTACATTTTAATATTTTAAAATGTTAACTCTGGGATTTACTCCCTGAGATGTCTGTTCCTTGGTTTTGTAACCAGCTCATGAAAAGATGGAAATTTTCTTGAATTTCCTTCCTCCTACCAGAAAGATCTGCCCAAGGTGAATGCAGTGTGCCTGGGTTTTCCTGTATCTCTGGGCCTCTGTCTTGTCCTAAGTTTTTGTTTGTTAGTTATTTTGGAGTTCCCCTGTTTACAGGAGTCTGGTTGTCCCCTCTATTTCCTAAGAGATGGACCTCCTTCTCCCATGTATTTGAAGTCAGCAGGCCTTCGTCCCAGACTGTCCACCTCTATAGTTTTTTACACTTTCTCATGCTGCTTTTTGATTGGAGAACAAATTCTGGCAGGAGGGTCACCCTGGAGAGGACTTTCTAGAGTCAGTCTTTCCCAGTCAGAACAAGGCTGGGGACCCATGAAGGGGGCTCAGACTGGCTCCAAAGAGCCCTCGAGAGGGAATCAGGAAGGGTGCCAAAAGCTTCTCTTATGGCTCCCCTACCTGAGCTTTCCTGGCCTGCCCAGAAAATGTAGCCCTTCAGGCAAATTTCTCCTGCAACCCTAAGGGAGCCCAATGTCTTTAATCTCCACTACTTCCGCCCCAGTCCAGGGAGGGTTGAAACAATGGCTGCTGCCACCTTTGTGGCAAATAAATAAAATAAATCTTTTAAAAAATATATTAATAATATTTATTTTTTAAAAAGGAATCAGTAAAAAAAAATTATCAATCTCTCTTTAATTAAAATATGACCTGAAGCTCAGAATAAACTTGATGTATGTGTGTTAGGAGGGGTATTTATGGGATACGTCTTTTGATTTTAAATGCAGTTAAACTGCTTATCAAGAACAGTTGTTTTCTTTTTTATTGTCTGTTTAATTAGAAGAACATATTGAAGGAGAAGATTAATAGATTAATAGAATAATTGATAATGGTTTTTATTTTTCAGGTTTTCTAAGAAGATAATTTCATTATTGGCAAATAATAATAATTTTTCTCTTCCAATATCCAGAACTCTTTTTCCTTTTTCTTTATTTACTGCTTTGGCTCAAAGTTCCAGAATAGTTGTGAATGTGAATAGTGGTAATATCTACTAATACTAGATAAGAGTACTTATCTCACTCTTCTATTTTATGGGGGAAGTTTCTCGTATTTTGTCATACTATCTGAGGTTGTATGCATTAGTAAGATAAATATTATTCATCAAGCTAAGATGAATAATTTTCTTTTATTTTATGAAGATTTCTTTTCTTAGGGATAGATATTGAATTTTTTAAATGACATTTTCCCATTTATTGACTGGTCTTAGTATTTTTCCTCTCTTGACCTAGTGATGGAATAAATGAAATTAACAGATTTCCTAAGTTAAATCTTACTTGGACCAGATTATTGCTCTTTTTATATGATACTGTATTTGGTTTGCAAGTATGTTAGTTAGAATTTCTGCATCTAACAAATGTACCACACTAAATGATAGATGTTGTTAATGGGGAAAAGTATATGGGAATCCCGCTATATTTTCGATGTAACATTTGTGTAATCTAAAGCTTCTTTGAAATGAAATGAAATGAAATGAAATGAAATGAAATGAAATGAAATAAAATCCCTTCCAGTTTCAGGTCCTGTTCTTGAATTGGCTCATGGCATTTTTCAGTGAAAACCTGCTAGCTCCTTTGGGGTGCTGCTTTTCTCTCCTCCACCCTGTTGTTTCCTCTGTCAATTCTATGCAGGTCTTAATTCTTAGTCGGTGCCTCACCCTCCTGTATTTAGGGGATTGTGGGAAGATCTAGTTTCCTATGGATTTTTGGTTTTGCTCTCCTGTTGCTCTTTTCACGTGGGGTTTTGGGAATCTCCTGTCACTTTCATCTCTATCCTCCCAGAATCTTCTTTCTTTCTTAATTACTTTTGCTTGTTTTACCTTGTTTACATTATTGCTATATTCAAAGACTAATTCCAGGTTTATTTACCAATTCTGATGTCAAGCTATTTAATCTATTTCTATACTTTATTATGTTTTAAAATATCTATTCCTTTCTCCTATTTTCTTAAAGTTACTCTCTTGTTCTTTTTCTAGATTTTAAATAAAAGCTTAGTACATTCACTTTCCATCATTTTTGTTTAATATTGAAACATTTAAGGCTATGGATACTTTTTTTCTGAGAATAGTCTTGATTTATTTCATATAAATTTTCTCATTGTTGTTTCTCATAAAAGTTTTCTCATTGTCATTATTTTAAAAAATCATCTACAATTGTAAGTCATACTCTTCTGTAACAATTATTTACTAAAGAGAGCTTTTTTCATTTCTAAAGGGCTGGATTTTTCTTTAAAATTTTTCTTATTAATTTATAATTTTGTCAAATTATATTTGGAGATATGGCTTGTAAAACTTTTGGTGTGGGGTGAAATTTTCCCTATACCCTAATATACAATAAATTAAGTAGGTCTTGGAAAAGAAAGTATATTTTCTATATGTACAATATCAAATTGTACAATATGATAAACTTGCATATTAAATCCATTTTAATAAATAGGTTAATCAGCACCTTTATATCCCTGGCTACCTTTTCATTTACTTGATCTGTCAAAGACAGATGTGTTATCATTTCTGAATACTATCACATTTCTGCCTTTTCTCTTTGTGTTTCTAAGAACTTTTGCTCTTCATGAGTTGATGCAAAATTATTTGACATATAAATGTTTATGGCAATTATATGTTCATAGTAAATTCTACCCTTTAACAATATAAAATGGCTTCTTGTATTAATGCATTTTGCTTGGCATTCAATGTAATTTGGTAAAATTGTTGTCATGCTTTATGGTTGTGTGAATTTACATGATATTCTTTTGCCTATTCTTGTTATATTTTGATGCTTGTTTCAGTGTATTTGGTAAACATTAAGTAGCTAACTTATTTTATCTGATCCCATCCATGAATCTTTGAATAGAGAATTGTAACCCATTTAAATGACTTTGTAATTTAAATTAAAACAAGTATATGTAATATCTTTTTTGTCATCTGGTTTCGTTAACTTTCTTTTTACCTTTCAGGAATCATTTTCTATATGGTCTATGGTTTCCTTTCAACTTCTCAATGTTTTTGGAAAGCATACATCCTAGTTTAACTTCTATAACTCAATACTTTGTAATTAAAAACTATTTTCTAACCTATTTTATCTAAGTTTTAGAATACTTTTTGAGTTTGCCCTACTGAAGTCAAGGAATTTCACAATCCTCCACACAACTTTTCATCTCTCTTTCCATTTTCCAATCTTGTTATTGATAATATGTCAGGTTTGGATCCAGATTTTTAAAGATGATATTTTTACACTACATATTTCTCCTAAATAATAATGAAAAGCAATCAAGTCAGGTTTGATGGATTAATCCAACAAAACGTATTGGATGCTACACATTGTCCGGTTAGGACTGGATAAGTATCTATGATGAAGACAGGCGCTGTCCCTGGTCATGTTCTAGACTTGGTGATACAGTGGGTGATAGAGCCAGGTAAGCAGGCGATTATAATTGTTCAACAGTGTGGCCTATGTGCTATGGCCTGGGATGCTATGAAGATGCTGTAGGGGGACCTAGGAGGGACCCTAACCTGCTTGGGGGGGGGGTCAAAGAAGATGCTCTTAATACGCATAACTTTTCATTGGAAGAGATGACTACACACATTTTTAATTTCCTTTACCTAGTGGAGGAGCCCTTCATTTCTCCTGACTTCTTTGTCCTCATGTGAATCCATAGGAGTGGGATAAGGACTCAGAATGTTTCATGGGTCCTACGATTTCACAGACCTTGTGCCAAGTGCTTCATGCTGGTCATACCACTTAGATCTCATAACAACTCCATGGCAGAGACGTGCTTGCCCATTTCACAGATGAAGAAACTGAGGCTCAGGAGGTAGGTACAGCTTGAAAGTGATTCCAACCCAAGCTTGGCCAGCCTCAGAGCCCTGGATCTTTCCACCATAGATGCTGAAACTGAGAGTTTGAGTTAAAGGATCCCTATTTTAGGAAGATGACACCCCCCAATCAGCTGCATCATTTATGGTGCAGGAGGCACCACCCAACTCTTGTTCTCCTGCAGGTGAGGTGCATAAGTCTTCTTTCTACTGCCCAGTGCCTGGGTCTCAGTGAATTTATTACATGGGATATAGGTTCCTGCCTTGGAAAACAGAGAATTTCCAATTAAACAAATAACTAGTTGTGCAAGAATAGCCAGAAATAGCAGCTATGTACAGCAGGGGAAACATTGAGAGGTGAGGGATTTCCTTGTTTATTTGTCTGGTTTTTGTTTATTATTATTATTATTGAAATAATGAAAACGCTTTAATAATTATTGAAGTGATGAATGCACAACTATGTGATTATACCAAATACCACTGATTGTACACTTTGGATAAATTGTCTGCTTTATTAATATGTATCAATAAAATTTATTTGTTTAAAAAAATAGCATGGGTTGGGGAAAAGTACACCAACATGTAAGATATGGACTATAATATTTTGACAATGTTCTTGCATAATTTGTAGCAAATCTATCACAACAATGCAAGGTGTTGGTGGAGGGGTGATGTATGGGGCCCTGTATGATGCTATGCATGTTTATTTTGTAAGTTCACAACTTTTACTATACACTTATTGTTTATGTGTGTTCATGTATGAATGATGATACACTTCAATAAAAAATATTTTGAAAAAAAGAATAAGTGGGCGAGTTTCATTCCCCTTTTCTCCACTGTCTACCACTTTCCAGGCTACATCAGTTTTAAGTCCCTCCTCTTTGGAATAATGGTATTTGTTTCACTCTCACACGAAACACAAGCCCACGCATGGAAGGAAATTTCTTGAGAAATATTAGATTTCTGTGACTTCCGAGGAGACCATTTATGGCACACACCATTGTTCTCCACTGCAGCAGAAGGGAAACAGCACCGTGACTGCCTAGAATTTTCCCTGCGTGTTGCCACAGACAACTGCCTGCTGGCTCAGCTCCTTATCTTGCAGAAGAGCTCATAGTAACCCTGCCTGGCCATTCCCTCTTTCCCTGCTGCTATTCCCATCACCCTGAGGATTGGCTAGTAATGATCTAATGGGTCCAATGGGGACTGGGTAAGCATTACCTGACTGTAGGCAATGCCTTCCAGTGCCTCCCTCCCTCTCTCATATATATATATATTTCCATCTCCATCTCCATCTCTATTTATCTATCTCTGTCCATCTCCATCTATCTCTATCTCTGTCTCTGTCTCTGTCTCTATCTCTGTCTCTATTTCTGTCTCTACTCTGGGCAGTTGGTACTGTCCTGGGAAGAGTGTGGGCATCCTGCTCCCACAGGCCCTCACTCAAAGGCTTTCTGGGAGACTTGACCTCTGAGCTCAGGTCAAAGCTGAAGGATGGGCTGAGAAGACAAAAGGGCAGGTAGGGTGCAGGAAAGAGTGTTTGGGACCATGGGAACCCCTGCCCCCAGGGTTGTCATGGGCTCCTGCCAGTGGCTCGAGCTCCGCCTCTGGCGCTTATTCATTCAGTGCTTTGACAAACCTTCATCGAGTGCCTGCCCGTTCTCCTCTAGGGCCGCTTGGCCCCAGAGAGACTGGGCTCTACTCCCTTCCCTTCTCCTTGCGTGCTGGGCTGTGAGTGGGGGGCCCACACCTGAGAGGGGACACAGCAGGAGGGCAGAGACTCCGTGGACAGGGGCACGAGGCTCCACTGCGTGGAAATTTGCTCTCCAGACACTGGCGTCCCTACCTGCAGGCAGCGGAGGCTTGCGGATCAGAGGCAAGAATTTTCAATTCGTTTTTACCAGGATTTTATGGGAAAACCTTACTGGGGATCCTCAGGGGCCAGGCTGCCCAGTGGGCCAGGCCTTGGCACGTTGGGGCGATTATCATCGTCACCCCTGGAGGGCGGTGAAGCTGAAGGACTGCTTCTCCGGGGGCTGCACTCCAGGCTAGCTTGGGGAGCAGGTAGAGCCCTGGCAAGGGCAGTAAAGGATGGAAGGCTGCGTCCCATGAGTGGGACATGGGAAAGGAGGCCAGTTCTACGGGGGAAGGCCCAGAAGGCCACGACTCTCAAGCGTAAAACAAATTTTATTCCAACCTGATGTGTCGCTGTCGTAACTACGCACATGGAGGCAAGCCTCTTGCATTTATACGTTCGCTTATCACGTACAGGCACCTTTCAAGCCCACGTGCTCAATGGAATGGTCGTATCAGCCTTGTTAGACCGTAAAGCAGACACGGAGCTGTTACCTAAGGTGCTCGCCGTGGTTGCGCAGGCAGGAAAGAGCAGACGGGGTAGGAATACGAGGCTTCCGCTGCCAGCTTGTCCTTTCGGCCACTGGAAGGCTCAGAAATCTTGCAGCCTGCTCCCTGCTCCCTTCATTCATTCCTGCCCCTGTGTTCCAGGCTCCGAGGACACAGCTAAGACGAATCGTGGGCTCAAGGCACCTCCACTCTGGAAGGGAATCCACACGCTTGCAAGCCGAGGGCTCCCTGCCTTGAGACAGGCGTGCACCTGCTGGAGGGGTGGGTCACACAGGTCGGGGCGTTTGAGGAGCGGCGGGGGCAGGCGGCAGTGGGGGGCAGGCTAGGCTGAGGCTGAGCACCTGCTCAGGCCAGCCCCACCCCTCTGCTCCCTGCAGCGCGGGGCCCACCCACAGCTCCTCCCAGGCCCAGGTCTCCCCCTCCACTCAGTCCCAGCAAATGCCCCCCCACCCGCGGGGCAGAGGCTGCCCACTGCCCACGGGCGCTCTGGTGCCAGGGCTTCTGACCACAGCCCCTCTCTCCGTCCCCCTGCCTCTGCTCTTCCCAGCCTCTGAGCCTGGCCAGGGCACGTAGCACTCAGGCCGCCGTCCCTCACCTGTGATGTGGGGAAATCCTGGTGCCACCTCACGTGCCTAAGTCCCTAGGGTTGCCCGAAAGCACCCAAAACTGGAATTTGTTGTCTGCCGGTTCTGGAGGCCAGAAGCCCAAAGTCACGGTATCAGTGGGCCCCCGCTCCCTCCGAAGCCTGCGGGGGAGGAGGCTGCCGGCCACGCACCTCTGCCTCTGCTTCACCTGGCCTCTTCCCTGTGTGTCTGCCCAAATTGCCCTCTTCTTGTAAAACGCCAAGGCCCCCCAATCTTGTGTGACCACGTCTTAACTCAATTCTGTCTGCAAAGACCCTGTTTCCAAGTAGGGCCACATTCTGAGGTACTGGGGGTCGGGCCCCAGCATGTCTTTCTGGGGGACATACTTCTACCCCAACAGCACACAAAGGGCTCAGCTGGGAGCTGGCACACAGGATTCCCACAGGCGCGGGAGAAAACGTTCATCGGTGGTCCTGCAACTCACCGGGGGAACTATAAAATGCAGATTCCCAGGTCCACTCCCAAAAATTCTGACTTGGTTGCAATAAGAGTCAACAGTTATCAGGGTCTTGGTAGATCCCAGGAAGGCATCGCTCTAAGTACTGTCTTATGGCGGGGAGGGGTCACCTCGTTTGAAACAGAAGGGCTGTGGGTCACGCCTTAAGAGGCTCTGGGAGGGCTGTCCTCAGCCTCCAGCATCGCCCACAGGGAGCCGCATCCTGAGACCCACCTCCTGGCTCTTGCTCCCTTTGGGACGAGCCTTGGTCCCACTGGTGCGTGGGGCCGGCTCCTGCAGAGGCTTTGGGGAGCCGGCTGTGGGGCGCTCGTCTCCCTTGTCTTCGTACACCCTTTCCTGTGTTTCTCCCCATTTTGCGCTGAAGCCTGGGGGGCTCCCTGCTTGTGGGTGCCGCCTGCTCCTTCCCTCTGGGGTCGGAGTCTTCCTGTTTAGTGTCCCTACATCTGAGGGAGGAGAGCAGGAAGGAGGGCGAGGCTCCTTAAAGCACCCCCTCCCCGGGAGCCGCTTCGTGGTAGAGGAAGCTGGACTTTTCCTACCGTGGTTCCTGCAGGATTGTTACCCAAGTGTTATTTGTGGATTTATTTTCCACATATTGTAGACATCGGAAGACTTGGCTCCAGGATTCGAGCAGCCAGCAGGGTTCTGGGTTAACTGCTGTGTCATCTGTGAAGCCAAGACACCGCCGGGCTCAACTTTCCAGAGTCCTCGTTTTGATAGCACGTTGGCACAGGAAACACCTGTGAATAATAATACCTAGAGATCAAGCTGCCACCTTGACTGAAATCAGTATATTGGTTAAAAATTGTAGTCCTAATCATCGATTCTGCTTATGCATTTGCTGTTTTGAAAATTCCAGTGATTATTTTTGCAATGAATATGGATTCCACATAGTACATTGGTTTTATCTGCTTTAAAAAAAAACCAAGTATTTGGTTCACTTGGAAAAAACAACGTCCTTAGCTCTTGGAGCTTGGTATACATATGTGGCCCTGGGATGGAATGGAAAGAGGGTGTGGGGGGTTCTGCCAAGTCTCTTGGAAACCAGAATTTAGACACAGATGAGACGGAGAGACTGGTTCGCCCTTGTTCTGATCACACCTCTTCCCTCTTAAAAATCTTTTAATAGCTTCCGACTGGCCCTGGGGTGGAGTCCAAAAGTCTTTCCGTGGCTCTGAGCCCGTCACAACTGGGCCCTTCACATCCCCAGCCTCCGTTTGTCCTTCCACTCTGACCTTCCTTCTGGCCCCTGGAAACCCAGGGCCCCTTCTACCCCAGAGCCTGGCGTGCGCAGTTCCCTCCGCCTGCACCCTCCCTCTGTGCCTGGCTACTTCTGCTTTAGGTCTTAGCGCAAACGCCGCTCGGTTGACCCCCCCAGGGTAAGGGAGCCCCTCCTTCCTGCACCCCATCCTCTTTCCAGGAAGCGCTCACCCCACTGTTATCTGGCCAATTGCTTGTTACCGTGACTTCCCCACCACATCGAGGGTTCCAGGGTCCATGGTCTAACCCTGCCTTGCAGAAGTCACTTTTCCTGCTGGTTAGCTCTTCTCACATAATGGGTGCTCAAAGGAGATTTGTTGAGGGAATGTTACCTGGGGGCCAGGCGGCCCTGAGGCCCCTCAGAGCTCAGCCCAAAGGGAAAGGCCGAGGGGGCGGCTGGGGGGCACGTGATGCTGTGGGGAGGCTGCAGAGGGACTTGCTTCCAGGGATCTTCAATGAGTTCCTCAAAAAGAACCCAACAGAACCTTTACAGCCAAGGAGGGGAAAACCTGGGAGCTAGGAAGCCATGCCCCTTCCAAGAACGTCGTACTTTTGTAAATTAGTTTCAGAACAACAATGGCTATCCCAGGAAAGAGAAACTCATTTCACAGTAGAAGCACTTGGTTAAACTCCTGGTGCTTCTTGCTCTATGATGGCCAGTGTGGGCAGGGACTTCTGAGAGTTCTTATTTCCACAGAGTGGGATCTGAAACCCAGAGAGGGAAAGCAGCTCATCCAAGGGCACACAGCAAGCTGTGGACAGCAACCAGATCTCCTGGCTTCCAAACCAATTCTCATTTCATTACAGCATGCTGCACTTTGATCTGTAGCCACTGTTGGAGGTGAAAAGAAATCATTAGAAAATGAATGTTTCCTGAAATATCACCTGCAATTTATTGCAGTCAGAATTTCACACTGATAAATAACCTCTTTCTCATTAACATGCAGGCTCCCTACAATTAGCACTCTCATTTGCACTATGTAAACAGCTTCTAACTGTGCCTTTTTACCTCTTTGTTCAAACAAAGATTTCTGTTAGCAAAGAAACAAGAAGGAAATTAGTAGCAGGTGAGAGCTTATTTTTAATTATATTGAGATTGACTGTTGTTCTCCAAATCTTCTCTAATTCCCCCAAGATATTTATTTGCAGACCATAGTTTTCAATCTATTAAAGCAGCAGCCATTTCTGATCTTTATTTACTAAACGAAAGCACAAATGGCAGCAGTGGATTTCTGACTTGGTGCCAGAGGAGGCACAGGGAGGTGGGGGTGGGGGCTTGGGCTGGATCCTGCTTTATTCTGAGGGTGCCACGCAATCAGAGTGGAGCAGCAAATATAAAAGATGTCAAAGAGCAACAATTTTAGCATGTGATGGGCTTGGAGTCCCAAAGTCAGGGCTTCCCAGTGATAACTCCCAACTTCTCTTACCTGAAGTCAAGTTTATTTTTTTTAGTGGAAGGATTGTAGTTTGTCTCCAGCAATGAGAAATTCTGTGCCTGCCAGTAATGAAGGGACTGGCTTATAGCAACCTACGGTCAGAACGTTTCAAGCTCCAGCCTCTTCTCGCCTAGTGTGAGAATCCCTTCCGAAACATCTGACAACCGAGTTCTAGGAGCTCACCATCCTGCTTGGTAATGTACTCCAGTCTGAAATCTGTCTTCCCCTGAATTGACATCTTTCCATCAGCTTTTGCACCTTGGATGAAACGAGTCCCTCTTTCACATGACAAACTCACGTCATCACTATGTACCTCTGAAGACAGGGGCCAGGGCCCCTGGGCCTGCTCCGCTCTGTATGTGCCAAGTCCCTCTAACTGTTTTAATAGCACATGGTTTACAGGCCCCTTCTCGCCCTGATCTTTTTCCTTTGAACACACTTCAGGCTGTAAGAACCCCCGAGAGTGGGCTGTTAAGGAATGACTCAATACTCCATTATCTCATCTACACAAAGTCATTGCAAATCTAATGCCATCTTCTTCCCAGCTTGCGACCTCACCCTACCACTGTCCCCTTCCAAATTGGACTCTAACAGCACACTAGGACACTCCAGATTATTTTTTAAACCTACCCCCTTTCCCCAGGAAGAGGAAAACTCTCTTAGATGAAAAGTTGGTGATCACTTTTTAAAAATAATATTCATATCCACTTTTTAAAAAAAATTTAATTATTTTATTATTAACACACTGAGGTACCAGGAATTGAACCCGAGACCTCGTACGTGGGAAGCAGGTGCTCAACCACTCACGCTGTATCCGCTCCCCAGGTTATCACATTTGAGAACATTTTATTCAGGATTCCTGAGCTATTTCCATTAGTTGTCAAATAATTTGCATTTTATAAAATATTTCATTTTGTAAGGACCTTTCACAATAATCCTGGGAGACAGGTGAGGCCGAGGTTTTTCCTCACATTTCGTAAACGAGGAAACTGGACCTAAAGAAGTAATGACCTATCCAGTGTCCTATGGATGAGAGCTGGGATTTGAACCTCTGTTCTCTGAAGTCTAGTCCTGCCTTTTCCTTCACCACCGCTGGTTCTCTGTAGTGGATGATTTTATTGAGAGGGAGAAGCTGGACGTCTCGGTTACCTGAACAGGTGTGGATTCCATCTCGTCAAGTTTAGCAGCTCTTGTCTGGGTGCTTTATCCTCTGCCACTGGGCCAGTGAGGCAGGGCAGTGGGAGCCCCAAGGCTGGCAGTGGGAGCCCCAAGGCTGGCATGGGAGCCCCAAGGCTGGCATGGGGCTGTAGCCCCATAGCACCCATCACTCCGTGAGAAACACAAGTCACCTCATGTATAAAGATGACCTTCTGGAATTTAAGGTAAAGCTTGAGTTGGAATTCTTTATATGACATTAACATGTATTTTATGCTCTGCCTACATCAAAGTAACTCAATTAGAAATTGCATTTTAAAAGAATGTTTAATGAAAGCACTCAACAATAGGAAGGGAAACAATTGTACCTAGAAATTTCAGCCAGGAAGAGTCACTCTCAGCTTTCAGTTTCCTGGCATCCAAGGCAAGAATGGAAACATAAAGGTTTACCTAAAGCTCCCCTTCTTATAAAAGGAAGCATAGAGTCTGGAGAAGTGACACCAAAACCAATGGGAACTCAACACTTCCATCATTATGTAAACAGGCCCAAACAGCATAATGCTCCACGACTTCAGGCACAAGTTTACAAACTGTTGGAGATTCTATTTAGGTCTTGGGTGTGTTCTGGGAATCTGCGTTTTGAAACTGCTCCCCAGACACTCCTGGTGATGAGCCTGATTAGGGAACTACTGATCTGGAGCGGCACCTGGGGACGCTTGTTAAAAATGCCAATTGCTGGCTGTGCCCAGAGCGCCATGTGCCGGGGACGCTCAGTTCTTCGGCTGGACTTTCCATCAGAGCAGGAGCTTGTGGGCAGACAACTGGGCCTCTCTGGGGAGGTCTAGAAGGAAGGCAGCAGCGACTCTGTTTTCTTACGGCACTTAAAGATTTGGACTTTAATCTCACCAAGACAGAGGGCCACTCCTCTTCTTCCTGGGCCAGTCAGGGTAACCTACAGGCATGGCCCCAACTTCCTTTGTTTAGGTAGCGGTTTGGGATCTGCTCCGTTGCTCAAGACATTTGAGGCCGAAGGTTTTGATGCTCCAAGGCAAAGGAGACGCACGTTTGGTCTAGAAGACTTTATTGGAGGATCCTGTCAATCATCTGCCTGACACCAGAAGCAGCTTAAAATGGCTCCTGTGGAACATTTGATGCTGCCTAACCCTGCATTTGTCCCTTTGTACAACTCAATGTACCTCTGCATAACTCGATAAATTCACCTGTTAGAGTTATTTAATATTGTGCATCTGAATGCTGAAGAGTGTCTGCACATTACAATTAATGTCAGGCTTAGACATGATAAATACGGTTCTGGGGGCTCCTGCGCGAGGCTTCACTAGGGGGACCGTTTTATTGTCTGCTGTCTCAAAGGCTTAAATCTCTTTTTCTGCCTTCAGTTCATAGGATGAAAACGTGTGAAATCACTGGGATTTATATAGGCAGATTTGGCAGCTCTTTCATTTTTTTACTTGGACTGTCAGATATAAATCAATGTTACGGCACTCTTTCCAAGAATGTGTTAGAATGTGCATGTGTTTGGGGAGCAGACATGGTATTTCTATTATAATTTTGTTTGTTAGGTGTGATCGGAATTGTTTGGCTTTGTTTTATAACATTCACAATTTGTGGTTATTTAATTGGTTCCCTTCCGTTATCCTCCCCAGTGGCTGTCACGCTCTTCTTTCTTTCTCTGCCTCCATGCCATTGCCCGTTTCTTCCCTTGCCTGGGATGCCCCCCTGCTCCTGCCATTCATTTAAGACCTAACTCTGGTACCACTTTCTTGGTAGAGCCTTTTTTGACATCTCTGTTCTATCTTTATCTTTCCTTAAACTTCTTCTGAATTTGTTGCCAGGATCTTCCACTTAACATTTTATTGTACATTTTCTCCTCATTAACCAACTCTACCATCCACTCGACCACTTTATTTTAAACTGCTTTGTTGGCCAACAGTTTTGCATGTGTATCTTATTTTCCCAGTTAGATTTTGAGCTGGTCATGGACAGAGTCCACATCTTATAAATCTTTTTTATAGCACCTCCTCCCCCTCCGTGTAGGCCGGGGGCTAGACACACACAGGCATTCAGTGCATGGCTGGGTGGCCGAATCCCTCACCACGACGGTCCGCAAAATCTTCTGTTTGTATAATCTCTTTAAGGGGCCACAACGATCATTTGATTGTAAACTCCAGGAGGGCAAGAACAATGTGTGCGTTTCTGGTGCCTTGAAGTGGTGTTGAGTTAACTTGTGTAGGACTTCACTTCTGGCCTAAACCTCGTCTTAGCCTGGCACATCTTGAGTGAATCGCTCTAGCTTTGGAAAGCAAGGCGCTTATTTCTGACAAGGGAGAAGCTTCAGAATTTGAGATATGCTGGGGCCTATTCTTTTCTTACCACTTTCTAAGTCCCTCCCTCCCTGTCACACCCCAAAATGAGCAAAATAAAAGACATGAGAGGGGAAGCTCTGACTCTGTGCCTTTCTGGGGGCTGTATCTTCTTCCGTGAAGAAACTCCCAGTACAGTCAGTTTTTTCTTTTAGGTATCTCCATCATTCCCATTTCCCTGTACCCCGAGGAGTTTCACCACCTTTTACGTTCTTCTGGTATCCAGCGACTAACATGGAAAAGTCCGATCTATATTGATTTCATTTACCAGACAAGGTGAAATCAAATCCTTATTAAGAGTGTCCTAAATGTGGAGGAATAATTCTTAGGGAAGCGGCTGTGGCTCAATCAGTAGGGCTCCCGTTTACCATATGGGAGGCCCCGGGTTCGGTTCCCGGGGCCTCCTGGTGAGGGCAGGCCCACCCGCACGGCGTGGTTGGCTGACCCAGAGAGCACAAGCAGCAAGGAGGGGATAAATGAATAAATAAATAAAATCTTTGGGAAAAAAAAAAAAAAAAAAAAAGAATTCTTAAAGCAATGAGAACAATAGTCATTGTGCAACTTTGGGGGGCAAAAAGCAGGAGCAAACAGACTTAAACACCTTCCACTCTCGTGTTTTCACGTTAGACCTGCCGGTTGATTACAAGGAACATGGGAATGTCCCTGCATCCACCACTTGGCACCTAGGTTTCCATTTCTTCAGCACACATTTCCAAGAAGTTCAAGAGAACTGCTGAGCTCTGGTGGTCTTCCTCTCTCTGTTTACTTGGCTCCTTTTGCCTCCCCACAAAGAGGATTTGATCGGGTCAGATTGCCAGGACTCCTTCAGTGTAGGAGGTCCCTCGGGGGCACTTGGTCTTTATGGGTCCAGCTCACGTGAGATCCTCGGCATGGGCCCTGGTCTTTATTCCAATCAACTGTGACGGGAAAGAAGTGTATAGGGGTGGGAAAAGCAAGAGAAAGCAGGAAAATGGCTGGGTTGCTTCCCTGGGAGTAGTCGGGAAGATGCTGAGGCTTCACAGACAGTCCTTCCATCTAGTCCCAGACCTACTGGGGTTTGGGGATAAAGGAGGCAGGGCTGTGGATAAAGGGTCAGGAGGAACAGTGCCCAGCTCACAGGGAGGAGTCTGGGACAGACTTCAGGCAGGGATTCTTGTAACAGGCCGAGAGGTCACGTGGAGAAACTGGAGGAGCTTATCTTCCCTTTCAGGTAAGGAATCCCATTCCACCTTTCCCATCATTTGGGGGTGACTTACAGATGATCCCACTCCAGTGTCAAGGAAACAGAGTTTATTTAGTAGAACATTATATTTCTGGGAAGCGGCTGTGGCTCCATCAGTGGGGCTCCCGTTTGCCATGTGGGAGGCCCCGGGTTCGGTTCCCGGGGCCTCCTGGTGAGGGCGGGCCCGCCCGCACGGCGTGGTTGGCTGACCCAGCGAGCACAAGCAGCAAGGGGGGGATAAATGAATAAATAAATAAAATCTTTAAAAAAAAAAAACAAAAAAACAAAAAAAAACATTATATTTCTATCTCTTGGGGTGTCACTGACTAGTTCCTATGAGGATTTTAGCCAACTGATGATAGCAACCAGGATGGGAAGGGGGTGCAAAACCATGGCCTGGGAGATACTGTAAAAAGTCCTCTTTGTCTTCAAATACCTGAAGGCTATCATGGAAAAGAGGAGTTAGATTTACTCCATGATACTTGAGACAGCATCACGAGAACCCACATGGGGAAGGTGCAGGGAGGCAGATTTGGGCTCATTAAAAAGAATTCCCTAACAATAACTAAATCTCTTCAAAGACGGCCCCACTGCATCGGGGAACAGCAAATTCTCTGAATTCCCCA
This sequence comes from Tolypeutes matacus, assembly GCA_026826555.1. Classification (NCBI taxonomy): domain Eukaryota; kingdom Metazoa; phylum Chordata; class Mammalia; order Cingulata; family Chlamyphoridae; genus Tolypeutes; species Tolypeutes matacus. The sequence continues at coordinate 3,685,808 of JAKSZT010054401.1, read as the reverse complement.
TTCCTGGAGGTGTTTGAGCAAAGGTTAGTGGCCACTCGAGGGATGTTGGTGGGGAAATTCCCTTTATAAAAAGTAACAATATAAAAGACCGAAGTGTTCAAAATGTCTTTGGTTTCTACCACAAAGGCTTAATCAATGACAACAAGAGCAGGGACAGACCTTTCCTCTTTCCAGGCCTCGATTTTCTTCCTTTCAAAATGCCAAGGCTGGGCCAGTCCCCTGGACGGCCAGGCAGACTCTGGCCTTCCGCGGGACCGGTCACGATCCAGGTAATTTACTACACCGGGTTTGAGGTCGCGTTGCTAAGGTGCATCTAGGCAGTGCGTCAGGTTCTTCCAGTACCTTAATTCTTGTCCTTAGGGAGAGGAGAGGGAGAAAGTCCAGCCTGGGTTCCCACGACCCCACACACCATGTCTCAAAGGCCTTGGAGATTGTCTTGGCTGCCCGCCAGAGCTCCTGGCTGCTTCATCCCAGCCTTGTCTGCCTGCACCGGGGCCTCAGAGGCCCCAAGAGACCACTGCCAAGCTCAAGGGAGCTAAAGGCTTTCAAGAAGCAGCTGAGGACTGCATCTATTCTAACAGTGCTGGGGGTTTTACTCGGATCATTTGTGCAAGTTCCTGAATTGGAATTATAGGAAATCCCCCAGCCCGTCCTGGGATCAAGAGGTCCACACGGATGCAAAAGGAGTCCTCTGCCTTAAAATCCAGATCGCTGGAGCTCATGCATGCCTATTTAACTTTTCTTTTGCAGTAGGGATCCTAAAATATCAAGCACAGAAATACAGCAGGGGGTAAATACACATTCCTCGCTCACTCATTCCATCCGTTTGTGAGAGCTGACCAGGTGCCAGGTGTTGAGATAAGCACTGCCTTGTGACTTAGCACTGGCAGGTATGACAATAAGGAAAAGAAGATTTTGGCTGATAGGGAGCTCCGTATGATTTAATTGGCTGCCTAAATGGTATGGCGATCTTAAGGGCCATGGCCAGAAAAAGGGCACAGTATACGTTCTCTCAAGCAGTTTCATTTTGTCTGTCACTGAACTGACCACTGCTTTCATTCCTGCTGTGCCTTATACCAGCCGACGCCCGCAGCGTGCTGGGTGCTGCTGGCCAGTAGCCTGTCCTCTAGCGTGGCTGGGCCCCTGTGCGTCCCGCAAGGTGGGTCCATGTCTTCCAAGAATCACTTGGGCTTATTCACACAAATGGAAATGGCAGTTATATTTGTTATTGTAATTATGGAATTTAATTATATATTTTGTGAATCAATGAAATATGAGTGCAAAAGAGAATCGTTCCTCTGAAAACTAGGGTCGCGTGCTGTAGAAACACCCAGTAATGCTGAGCCACTAAAAGAATTGGTGCCAACGTGGGTGCGAAAGGGTCTATAAGACTAGAAGGATTCTGTACTCAAATTTATTACAAATGTCTTTAAATTCTGAGTTTAGCTTCGTCCCCAAACTGTAAGCTCTAGGAGGGCAGCAAATAAGCCCATTTTTCTCACCATACCTAATGAAGAGGACCATGCCTGGCATATCATAAAGGCTCAAAATGACTTGCCTATGGCATGGCCTCTGTTAACATTTGGATGCATTTCCTTCCAGCGTGTTTTCTGGTGTGAAATATTTATATATGTTTACATACATCTATACACATAACATTTTAAAATATATTATATATATATATTTTTTTAGTTTAACTTAAAAAATTTTTTTAATATTTTAAAAGATGCTTAGATTACATAAATGTTACACAAAAACTACAGGGATTCCCATGTTCCCCACCTTCCACATCTCCCACACCTCCCACATAAACATCCTTCATTAGTGTGGCTCATCACCTGCAGTGGATATACACATCCTGGGGCTTTGCCACTAAGCATGGACCATAGTTCACATTGTAAAAATACATTATATTTTTTGTACCCTCTTTTCTGTACTTAATCTCATTACATCCTATACATTTTCCCAAGTTATGAAACATTCTTAAGAGAAAAATTCTTGCTTTGGAGCTATAACTGCTACATTGGGAATTGGGCTTAATTTAACACCTGCCTCCTTTACTTAAAGATGGGCCTGGTGTACTGAGAATGGCATCCTTCACTTGTGTTACTGCAGAAAAGTGGCTGTAACTCCTGCTTTATTGGGTAGAACAGCTCACAAAGAGCAGATTGGTTTATTCAATCCCAAGGGCTACTTAGGAGGGTCACTGCCAGAGATCTGAATACTAAATAATTTTCCTTCTCGAAGTGATTCTGTCCTGGTTTTCTCCATGAACGGTCCAGACTTTCTTCTCCATCTAAGTCACTCAGACGGTTAAAGGGCCCCTGAATCCTCTTAAGCACTCAAGCTGCAAACCTCGAGCTCCTTGTTGACTCCCTCCACATCGATGAGCCCTGCCAGTTCCATCTCTGGAAACGCTCTTGAGTCTGCCCCCGAGTCTCCATCAACTCTGACCTTCCGCCCCTGCTCAGGCTTTTGTCATCCCCCTGGGATTATTACAGCACCCCCTGCTTGGCTTCGCTGCTTCCTGCCTCACCCACTTCTGATTCATTCTCTACATTCTAATGCTCTCTCGTTTCTCCCAAGTGCAGATTTAGTCATATTGCTCTTTTATTTTCTGCTCAAAATCCATTGAGCATTTCCCTTGCCATGGAATGGGGTTTCTCACTCCTTAGCGTGACATTCTGGGTGTTTTACTCCACTCTAAATTCCTTGTCTCTTTTTCTAGAATAAAACATTTAAAAATACATTTTTAAGTGGAGCATTGACTTTGTTACAAACAGGTATGGGCCAAATCCCAGCTCAGCCCCTTCCTGGCTGGTGACTCGGGGCATTTACTTGGGCACTGTAGAACCGCAGGCGTTTGAAAGCAAGGACTCAGGAGTGCCTCCAGCTGGCTGCACCTCCTGCTGCTGGTAAGGTCTTGGGTAAATGACCCAAACGCCACAACTCAGGCTCCTCACCTGTAATATAGGCTTTGCACCTGTGTGGTTGAATCATCGTGAGGCTTAAATAAATTGATACATGGAAAGTTTTAGAGCAGCACCCAATACAGAGTAAGTGCTAGATAAGTATTTGCTGTTCTTATAGGAGACCAGGTTTCCCCACTTATAAAATGGGAAGAGTATTACCTATTTATCACACAGGGGTAATTCGTAATGAAATAAAAGTAGAGAAGATCCTCTGTGGAATAGCACCTAGAACAGGGGTTCGTAGCCAGGGGTCTGTGAGTGTGAATTGAAATTCAAAAAAACATTATTCTTGTGAGGACATGGTGGTGAGGGTGTGATATGCTTATTAAATAATACACAGTGTAGTGTGGACTTAAGAAGGGGTCCGTAGTTTCTACGTGACCGGCAAAGGGGTCCATGGAACAAAAAACGTTAAGAACCCCTGACCTAGAACATGCCCTGGTCCAGATTAGATGTCCAGTTCTCTCCACTATCCAGACCTCAACTTAGAATTCATTTCTGCCTCTTGGGGGCTTCCACCGCCCTTTGTTTACAGCATTACTACAGCACCAATCGTCCTACACTATAATTATCTATATAGAATATCGTTACAGCTATATTCTACCTATGTCCACACCTACCTCTACATATCTGTGTCTATAGGGACTTCTCTACACTGATAACTTCCTGAGCGAGGGGCTGTGGATCACTAATTTCCATAGCACTACCTCATGACTCAGTGCCAGGTACCAGGTGGGTGACGCAGAGCAGGTAATGATTGCAAAGGTAACCTCTGCACCGAGACCAATGTGGCTCTGACTCTCGGCCCTGCCACTTGCTAGCTGTAGGATCTTGGGCATGTTAAAGTACCTCTCTGCTAATACTGCTCGGATTTCCAGATGAGGTCATCTGAGATGAAGCACAGTTTTTGGTCATAATAAGAGCTCCATGAATGTCGTCTGGTGAGGAAGATTTACACACACTTGTTCTTTTTAACTGCTATTCTAAGAGTGCTTAGATATCAATACTCACGCCCTTTGAAAAAACATGCTCGGTTTGATTCCTTTAGCTTATGACGCAGACGGATGTGAGCTATGAATTTACCCATTTAAGTTCCAGTTACTGGCCTTCTACTTCTTTCAGAAAGCTGGGCCAAGAGGCAAGGACCAAAATGGGAAGCTCTTTCATCAAGGGCAGGGTGAGGAGAATCTTCCTTATTTTCACTAATAAGTAGAAAGAGAGGTTACCCGTGTGATGAGGAGACAACCATTTCTATCATTTCTTCATTGAAATTGAAGAAACGAAATGAGTACTGACGGAGGTGGGTGACAACACACTGTCATCTGCCACCCCTGAAATACCACTTCCTCTTTGTGGGGACATGAGAACCCAGCCTGGAGACGTGGCTCGTCCCCCACTGAGGTGAGCTCAGCTCTTGAGATGTGGGGACCTCAGCTTCCTAGAGCTGCCATCACAAAGCACCACAAACTGGGTGGCTTAAAACTTATTGTCTTGGAGGACAAGAAGTCCTAAATCAAGACGTCAGCTGGGCCATGCTCCCTCTGAAACGCAGAGGGGAGAAGCCTTCCTTGCCTCTTCTGACTCATAATGTTTACCGGCCGCCCCCAGCGCTCCTTGGCTTGTAGATGCATCACTCCAGCCTCTGCCTCCGTCTTCGCATGGCCTTCTCTCCTCTCACTGGGTCCAGTCCCTTGCTTCTTATGAGGACACCAGTCATAATGGGTTAGGGCCCACCCTACTTCTGAATGACCAATCAGTTCTTCAAAGAGCCTGCTTCCGATTAGGGTTAGGACCTCAACATATATTTCAACCCGTAACACTGACTTTTATGGAAGAGCATTGCCGCCAAAGAGCTGGCTACCTACCCTTCGGGGGGGGGGGGGGATGTAAAATGAAGAAATGCACAATTTAGACCCCAGTACAAGAACCATTACTCTTCAGACAAATGACCTAAAGGTCCTGATACATTAGACCCCTCCAGCATCACCACACATGTTCACTTCAATTGAGGCACACAAAAAAACAAAACAAAACAAAAACACCTCTGCATGCCAGATTTTTGCTAGGCACTGTGCTGGATGCTGTGGGAGGCAAGCACAAAGATTCCTCTGATGTAAAATGCCCTCAAGTTGATGATATAAGAGGAAGGCGGAAGTCATTGATAATCTGTTAAACAACGCATAATCCACTAGTGAAGAGTAAGCAAAGCGCTATGGGACACGGAGAGCAAGGAATCGCCTAGGTAGAGGAAATTAACATCTGTTGAGCTGCTTCTACGTGGCACATGTTATGCTAGGAATTTTACATGTATTTTTAATTCCACTTCAAAAAAATCAAATGAGATTGGTATTATTAGCTTTTGGTATTAAACTTGGTTAAATTGAATCTCAGAGAGGTTAAGTAACTTTCTCACATCTGACAGTTAAAAATCCAAGGCTCTTTGATGCCAGAGTCTTGGCAGTTTCCTTTCCACCGGAGATAACAGGAAGCGGCTTTTGATTGGGGCTTGAAAAAATTTCACCAGGTGGAACAAAGGAGAGTAGAAGGGACGTGAAGAGGAGGCGTTTCGCCCTGAGGAGAGGATGGCATGGCATCAGAGAGCTTAATAATTATGCTAGGAGCCCACCTGTCTCACTTGTGCCGCCCAGTCATCCATGCCTTCAGATGATGCACACCCCGTAAGAGGCAGGCCCTGTACTGGTTGCTACGAGATACTGGTACAAATAAAAAAACCTGTGACCTCACACATATATCATGAATCAGTATATATCCTGTGAACTATGCAAATAGGTACAATCAAAGCCTGGTGCGGCACAGGTGTGTTATGAGTCATGGTTATTTTACCTAAAGGATGAAGACGATGAAGAGGCAGCAGAAAAGGCCCTAGTTCTGGTATTGACTCAGCTACTTCCTGACTTTGTGACTTGGACAAGTCACATCCCCTCTCGGGCTGAGTTTCTTCATGTGAGGAGGAAAGGTTTAGTTCACATGATTTTGAAGGTCTTCCCTCAGCTCGCAGCATATGCCGAGGACCTTGCCTACATTTACTTTGACCTACTGGGTTTGTCCTTTTTCGTGTATTTCCCCCTACACTGCAGCCCTCCTGTTGCTGGCTGGTGTATAGCTGAGGAGCCTTTACTGAAAACTCCTGCCTACCTCAGAGTGAGGGAGCAGAAAGGGAGGCTGAGGAGAGGCGCCACCAGCTGTCTCTGAGGAAGAGGTGGAGGAGGTCGCCAGCTCAAGGCAGACAAATGTTCCCCCTTGAAGTCAGCTGACTGTGGCTGGGAAACCCCAGACTGGAATTTCTCTCAGTTTCCTTCATCTCTAGCCATCTGCGACTCCATGAATGGGGTGACCCTACAGGCCTGAGTTCTCACCCAGCCACTGACTGTGTTTACAAACTATGACTGGTAAATGCTGGATTAATTGGCCCCTCCTGGGTAAAATTTAAAAAAAATTTTAAAATTGTTTTAGCACAGTACGGTCAACAAAAACGTGGAAAACAGACTCATCTGAGGCTAAATTTAAGCATTTGTGTCATTTATAACCACTGAAGTCCCAATTTTTCCTTTCTGCTTATTATATATTTTCAACTTATTCTTGAACTGCACAAACTGAAAAATCTCTTCCCAGGTACTTCACTGGAAGGTTAGTTACCTGGGAACATTTGTGTTTCCACAGAGCATTTTACAGGCTTGAGTTCCAATCTTGGCTCTAACACTAACTTTCTGTGTCCTTTTGGACAAGCCACTTTATGTCTGAGTTTTCTCTTAGGTAAGAGGAGAAAGTTGGAGGACATCTGTGGTTTCATTCCTTAATTTTGATGACCTTTTTCCTATCACTGACCCCATATTTTGAAATATTTCCACTCCCTTGAATTTACATCTATTAATAATCTGTTTTTCCTAGTGTTTTCATTTATCATAGATACTTATTATTTCTAGTCAGAACTTCTGATCACATTGAGGCGTCCATTGTGACCATGTTGTGATAGTATAATTCTGGAGAGAAACTTGGCCTTTTACCTCACCTCAGGTAAACACATGGTTCATGGAAAGATGTTGAAAGGCTGAAAAGAGCTGGGGTCACCAAATTGCTATTCGGTGACTCTGGGCAAATTACTTACCCTCTCTGAACCTCATTATTCTCATCTGTAAAATGGAGATAATCATAGAAACTACTTCTGAGGGTTGACGTGAGAAGTAATGATATAAATGCACATAAAAACCTTAGAATAGTTTCTGGAACATCGTAATTGCCAGCCACAATAATTCTCTCTCTCTCCTTCATCTATGCATATATACATTATTATGCAAGGCTTCATAATATTATTGATAGTATTACCAATTTTATTACTTTATTTTATGGACATCTATGGATTCAGAGACTATAGGTTAGAAATCACTGAAGTAGATAAGTTATATTCCAGTTCTAAAATTATAGAAATCTGTATGCAAACTATGAAACTCTTTGATGTTTTGTTGAAATTGTATAGTTTTAAGGGTTATAAGTCTACACTTCCAATGCTTTCTCAACTCAAAAATGTTGAAACCATATTTAGTGTATGCTGTTACCAGGTGGTAGCAGTACCTTATTTATGATTTGAAGGGTACAGCTATTGAATATCTATGCTTTACCTGAAGTAGAAATTAAAAATGCCTATTTCCCCCCAAAATAAAAATTTTTAAATTTAAGTAACTTTAATTTAAATAGATAGACATAGGATTAAAGAACATTTCCAAATGCTCTCTTAAGAAGGTTATCTAATGGAAACTTTAATAGAAAAATGAGGTATAGATTCTCCTTAATCATTACCTATTGTATCTGCCCTGCCTACCTCACAGGTTTTGTTCTAGGGTTTAAATTTAAAAATATATGTAGGAATTAGTTCAAAGCCTGCAAAACCTTATACAAATGCAAGTTATAATTCCTAGTATTATAAATACCCCAGTCCTCTTATTAGTAGAATGGTTGACTGTAATCGGCAATTTTCAATACTTACATTGCACCATCTGTCCGGTTAGGTTTATGGGATGGTTTGCCTTGTCTTTGTCCTCCGCTTCTTTTCTTAGCCTTAACCTTGGCGGGTTACTCCTTCTGAGATCCTGAGGACATGTACAAACACATTCTTTTTGCCACACAATTACAAAAAGAGTCAACCCCAAGCCCATCGATGTGCTCCAGATTAAGAACTCTTGCTCAAGTAAGAGAACTTCCTTTGATTCCTCCCAGTTATTCATTCATTCATGCATTCAGTATTTATTATACAAATTATATATAAGGCACTGCTCTGTGCTCTGGAGAAATAAAAGTGATTAAAAAAAAAAAAAAAACCAGACAAGATTTCCCTGCCCTCCTTAAGCTTACCTTCCAATGGTGGGAGACAAACAGTAAACTCAGCTAATAAATCATGTGTAAAAGAAGGCTATTGAGAAACCAAGCTGGGAGGGCAGCTGGGAAGTATTGGGAGGCAGCATTGCAATTTAAATTAGGGTAGTCAGGGAAAGACTCGCCGAGAAATTGACCTTTGAACAAATATTATGAAGATGTGAGAAAGTGAATTCTGGGGGGAGAATATTCAGTGTTACCTGGTTATCATTCCAGAAGACCTGTGCTGGGCCTTAGGAAACACATAGGTTCCTTTTGCCTATTGCAGGGACAATTGCATCTTTACATTACCAAAGAGGTAGATGTGTGGATTTTCAGAAGTTTTCCTCCCTAAAAAGTCTATTTACGATGTTTCATAGTAGTTTCAAGCACAGGCCTCGGAGCCGGGCTCTGTCTTTGCTGTGGAATATCTGTCCACCTTCTCAGAAAGTTCGTTAGCTCTCTTGAAAATGTTTCCACGTGTAGAATAATAATTATAACAATCCAACGAGTCTTACCGTTTTTAATAACAATCCTACTCAGTGAGTAAAATGTGTAAAAACTCGTAACCAATGGTGAATAGTTTTAATTTGCTGGTTGCTATTCTCTCCCAAAGCAAAAACCTTTGCATGCTGCTTAACTGAGGAAAAGGGAAATGCTGCCCTGCATGTGCTGTCCCGGTCAGAAGAAGAAGGAGGTGGGACCGTGTGTTACGGGACTCGGAGAGAAAGAGCAGAGCTGCTTCAGCCCCACAGAGACAAACTCGTTGACGCCTCACCTCTCTGTCTCTAGGTTTTCCTGGGGTTTGCGCTCTTTGCATCTTGTTTGGGCGCTAAAGGCAGAATCTCCCTTTCCCAGCTCCTCTTTCCATTTTTTCAGGTCTCTTCTTCAGAGGCTCCTCCCCTAGCCTTGCTGCTCCCCTCTCGTTACCCTGTTTTATTACATATCACTCTCCCCAGTGTATAGAGCAGTGCTTAGAACACAGAGGGCACCCCTAACATATTTGTTGGATGGGTAAATTTGTTGAAAAGCTCAGAACTCGTGAATTTTACACTTCCTGCCCACTTGCTGTTCGGTGTGACTATATGGCTTACTTTGACCAACGAGCTGTGAGTGGAAGGGACGTATATCACTCCTGGGTGGACGCTTAAAGAGCCTGTATGTATTCTGTTGAATCCTTTTTCCTTCTGTTAGGCAGCCAGCAATGTTTGAGATAGTGGCTGCATTGTCATTCTGGGCCCCAGAGTGACTGCAATGGAGAGAGCCTCCCCAGCTTTCCTGTGATGGACATGTAATGTGGACAAGAAATAAACCTCTGTTGTTTTAAGCCACAGAACCTTGTGGGCTGTTTGTTACTGCAGCATGACCTAAAAGATCCTGACTGATACAAGTACCATTCTTATACTTTAGTCCTCTTGTTCTCTCTTCCCAAGAGAGATATCTGAGTATAACTTATCTTAAAATAAAAGACTCATGATTAGAAAAACAGGGATGTGGTATTACAGTACCATCACAAGTCACATCTGATAAAATCACAAGAAGTTTACAGGATAATTATTGGTCAGCTCTGATTTCACATGCACTTTAGAGAATAAGGTTACGTTTCAGAAGTCACCTCCTTCAGGAAGCAGACATCGCTCCACATGAGACAGCCCTCACCTACCTCCAGGCCCGATGCCATTTGTTCTTCCTCATTCTCTGCTGAAATGATTGAGTCTGAACCATCTTCACACAGCTTTGCTTCCTTTATGTTGGAAGGAAATGGAATTATCTGATACTCAATTTCAGATTCATTGTTTGATGCTTTAATGACATGGTGTAGTGGAAAAAAAAATAACAAAAGATTTGGGCATCAGAGAACTTTGTTTTAAATATCCACTTACTAGTTCTAGGATCTTGAGTGAATGACTTACCTTTCCTGGTGCAAAGAATCCCAGTTGCAAAACATGGAATGACAATGTGCTGTGATCCTTCTAACCAAACTTCTTGGGGCCATATGTCTTTTGGAATTCAGAATTTTTCAGATTTTAGAATGATGATATGTTGCATATTATCTATAGATTGAAATAAACTCAGCAGCCCTCCAAAATCGAATACATTAATGTTTCTGCAGGAAAATATATCAGCATTTAGGTAACTGGGATAAAGAAAGACTATAAACAGGCTCATTTCAGCTCAAATCAGGCTTCGTCACCACATGAGTAGCTTTTGTTTTTAGAGTTGTTTGTTTTTTTTTAAATTACATATAAGGTCTTGCAGACCTGTACTGATTTTTTAGGTTGTTATAAGGAATCAATGCAATAATGTATATAGAAAGGATGTTGTATATATTATGTCACCATAGAAAGAGGAATCGATATATCCTCATGGCACAGAATTGGTAGTTCATTCCATAACATTCAAGAATATTCAATGAGCATCTACCATGTGTGTATCACTGTTCTAGGTGCTGGTACTTATGTCATTAATGGATTAAGGATCACCTTTTCCCCCATGTGCTTCTGTGCCATCATTCCCTACATGTGTGCACAAATAGAACCGGCCTTTTGATAATTTCTTAGGCTTATTAAAATACTTCATTATTTGGGGGTTTAAAAAATATATCAGATAAATCAAATTTCAGATAAATCAAATTTTCTACTTCTCAAGACAAGTTGCCCCTTAGAAGGTCTTCTTCTGGTGAGTCACGTTCCGAGTGGGAAAGCTGGCGTGGAGGCATAATTAACACGCGAGTTGCCCCCAGTTTCTATGGAGATGAGTGTAGCCCCTCGGGGGAGGAGTGATGGATGTGCAATCTCCAAGATAAGTAACTGACAGGTAAGAAAATGTGCCTTTCTCAAATACATTAATTATTCACATTCATTATTCATCAAACACTGGATTTCTATTTAGAAATTGGGCCAGATCGGGAAATTATTCCCTGTACACTCCCCATATTCAAATTCTTTTGGGGAGGGTGTCTTTGAGTGGGTCTGCGGTTTGGTCTAATTTAAGGGCAAGTGTTCGTCTGATGTCGTTGGAAGAAGGAATAAACACTATACGCCTTGCTGTCTACAGCACCAAGGGCTTTGGGGAAATTCAGCCTTCCCAGGCCCTTTTATTTTCTTATTATTTGTTTTCTCCCACTAGAATATAGCTCTATGAGAACCCAGACCTCACCTATTTTGATCACTACTGTATACTTAGCCCCTAGAACAGGGTGTAGATACTTGATAAATATTTACTAAATGAAAGAACGAATGAATGAGGTTGGGGCTGGACACGGCAGAATCTACCTGAGTAAATGCACATGTTTACTGTCACATGGGTGATCTAGTCCTAATTCCTTCACAGGAATTGCCGTCCACACCCTCCCCTCCTTGCCTGACAGATAACGTACATTGAAGCACAGGGAGAAGGCAGTTGGGCAAGACCCTTAACCTGCTCCAGGAGAGACACCTCCTCTAAGTCTCGTCTTACTGATTTTGATGGGTAGTTTTATATGTCAAGTTGGCCAGGTTGTGGTGTCCAATTGGCCTAGATGTTGCTGTAGAGGCATTTTGTAGGTGGGATTAACATCTGCAATCAGCTGCTTTTAAATAAAGGTGATTACCCTTGATATTGTGGGTGAGCCTCATCTAATCAGTTGAAGGCCTTAAGAGCAAGAATGGTGGTTTCCAGGTGAAGAAGAAATTCTGCCTCAGGATTACACCTTCTACTCCTTTCTGAGTTTCCAGACTGCTGACCTCTCCTATGGAGCTTGAACTCAAGACTTCAACATCACCTTTCCAGAAGTTCCCTGCCCTATGAATTTTGGAGCTGCCAGCCCCACATTCAGCAAGCCAATTCCTTAACATAAATCTTTTTTATACATATAGATATGTATATATACATATTAGTATGTCCTGTTGGTTCTGTTTCTCTGGAGAACCCTAACTGCCAACACTGCCTTTTTATCAATTTATCTGAACCTAGACCTGTTCTTTGCCCAAAGTGTGTCCCAGATCCATGGACAATCACGAATTACTGAATGCCTCAATAGGCCGGGCTGTGAAGCACCAGATGGTGCCTCGTCCCAGTACCCAGCCTTGGACCAAGGTCAGTTCCCCAAGAAATAATTTGCAAACAACAAATTCTCCAAGGACCAATTTGTCCAATGACCAATTTGCCAAAAACGGGTTTTCTGTGATCAACTTATAGACTAGGTGGCCATTTGTAGTCCATGGGATGGTTCCAGAAGCCTGTGAGGAGTTTCCCCAAGGTGTTATTTGGGTCCGTATTAATCTTAGTTTCATCAGAGTCATTTCTCCAGGGCAGGTCAAGGTTTTGTGTTTTGCAGGTTTTCTGTTCTTTGCATCTGTGACTTTGGGGCATGAGGACTGTGTGTGTATGTATGTGTGTGTGTGGTGTGGTGTGTATTTCAAGTTAGGCATTGTGCATGTCTTAAATGTCAAGCATATTATAAAAGATAGAGCAGGTGTCTGTCGTCTAACACATTCTAAATCCAGTTTACTGCCTAAATACTCGTTAACTGGTTCAAACAAATGAATATTTTGAGTTTTGAGCATTAGGTGCCTTAGGGTCTGAATTATTAAACACATAAGAAATAACATTCAGTCCCCCCAAACTTGAAGGGCCAAGTGCCAGAGGAGAGAGAGTTCCAGGAAAGCTAAAAACGAGCTGTGCTGCTTAATAGCATGCTCTTTCATTAATTAATTAAGTCACCATCAGTTGAGTCCCTTTCTGGTGCCAGGCCCAATTCTAGGTACTTGGAACAGAAGACAAATAAGACATGGTTCCTTTTTAGAGACTATTCTGCAATTATGGAATTCCTTAGTAAGGGCCCATTCTGTTGAATTCGTTTGAGCTACTTTGAGTTCTGTGGTCATTCTTCTAGCCCTTTGGATTTTCGGCTTTAACAATTATAACTTCCTCTTCTGTATCTTAACCATACTGAATTTGACCCTCATGGCCTTCCTTAATTCTCATGAAAATGCCCTTTCTCATCTTATAAACCCTGACTGTATTGCTAGACCCTTCAATTTTAGCCTCTTTCTGTCCTTCGTTGCCCTGGCAACCTTGCCCCTTCAGGGGTCATAGGACTGTGAAGACCTGTATTCAAATCTTCACTTACCAGTTCTGATTGCAGCAAGTCATTTGACCTTTGGAAGCTCAGTCTCTGCATCTGTTATGTGGGACGAATGAAGACTAACTCAGTCTCATGGAGCTGAGAGGGCTTTGCAAACTGTAAAGCACAAACGTGAGAGATTATAATAGGCTAGTGCAAGTCAGTTTCCAATGCAGTGTATAAGGATAGCACCATAGGAACACAGAGGTAGATTGGTACAAGTCAGTTTCCAATGCAGTAAGTAAGAATAGTGCCACAGAAACAAGAAAAAGGAGAAAACAATTAGGGAGATCAGCAAGATTTTGCAAGGTGTTGCAGCTGTGGTGAACATGGCCGTGAGAAAAGGGGCTCTGTAGATGAGGAAGAACATTCCAGGCAGAAGGGTCAGTGCAGAGAAAGTCTTGGAGGCACCCAAGAGTCCTGTGTGTTTGGCGAATAGTAAATAGGGGTAGATTTGGATTAGGTGGGAAGCCATAGGGTTGAATCCAGTTCTTGAAGGATTTTGTATAACATTAAAGAGTCTGAGCTTTATTTAAGGAGCCACTGAATATCTCTCTCTTTTTTTTTTTTTTTTGAGGACAAATGTGTGCCAAGCACTGTTGTAAGTGCTTGTGATTCATCCAAAGAATAATAAAAAGAGTATCCGTGTAGCCACTTCCCAATTCAAAAAGGCATAAGAAATTACCAATCCTTACGCAACTCCGTGTGCTCCCCTCTGGTTATGGGTTGAATTGTGTCCCCCAAAAGTCACGGTCAAGTCCTAATCCGCAGTCCCATGAATGTGACCTTATCTGGAAATACGGTCTATGAAGATGGGCTTAGTTAAAATGAGGCTGCATTAGGGTGGGCCCTGACCCAATGTGACTGAGGTCCTTAGAAGAAGGGGAAATTTGGACCCAGACCCAGACAGATACAGGGGAGAAGGCTTATACAAAGACAGGGGCAGATGCACCTACAAGCCAAGAACACCAAGGATCGTCAGCAAACCAGAAGTTAGGGAGAGGCAAGGGATCTCCCTGACAGGTTTTAGAGGGAGCATGGGCCCTGCTGACACCCTGATTTTGGACTTCTGGTCTACCGAGCTGGGAGCCAATCCATTCCTGTTGTTTTAAGTCACCCAGTCTATGGTACTTTGTTATGGCAGCACTAGGAAACTAACATAGGTCTCAGTGGAATTCTTCTCCTTACTCCTTAAGAGTAAACAAAACTACATTTTGTGCTTATCGTTTCCTTGTTTTTCATTACATTTTTACTCATATGTGAGGAAACAGGCCCAAGAAGTATTTGTTGATTAGATAAATAAAAATCGATGGCCCTATGTAGTTGGTCTCTAATGTCTTTTCTTGCAGATAATATTTCTGTTCCTGTTTTCATTTTCATACTCGGGCTCTCAACCAGTCTTCTATCCTCAGCTTCTTTCTTGATTTACATACTGGTTTGGGTCTTTAGCAAAGAGTTTATCTATTATTTAAGCAACTTTGTGTGAATTGCTCTCAGAATGCCTTTTTGTTAACATAGCAGCTATTTATAATTTCTATTTTTTCTTCCTGTCTTAATCCACGCATAAGTGGAATTATTATAATTGTAGACATTTTGTGTTTTGTGCTTGAGTTCTCTACTTTGTACTCTTGTAGCTTTTGTGTTTCTAGATAGTCTTTGTATTAATTATTTTTATGACTGCACAATACTCTCTCAAACAAATATATTATAACTTGCTTTATCATAATGAAATTGCTAGATATTCAGGTTGCTTCCAATTTTAAACTATTACAAATAACATAGCTACAAAAGCCTTCTTTACTTATAAGATTTTTTTCTTGTTTTGAATTATTTCCTAAGGGTATATTTTCATGAATGAGAGAAATTACACAGTCAAAGGCATGATTAATTTTATGGTTCTTGTTACCTGAGGGCCTTGCTTTAAATGAAAAAAAAAAAAAAGTTTGTTCTAATTGTAAAAGTAATTCGTGCTCATTACAGAACATCTGGAAGATGCAGAAATGTATAAGAGTAAACCAAAATTCTCCCCTAATCTTATCCCACATAGATAACCATCATTAACATTTTTGGTACATTTCCTTCGAGTTTCACAAAATTGGAATCATATATTGATTTGTATCCTGCTTTTTTAAACTTGATCATAGCTTTTTCCCATGTCATTATATATCTTTCAAAAAAGTGTTGTTTTTTTTTTTTTCAATGGTCACATAATACTGTGTTATGTCAATGGCTATCAATCCCACAGTTCTGGAATTTTTACTGGAATAAATAATGCAGTAAGTGCATATCCTTGTATGAATCTTCATGAGAATTCTGGTTGTTTTCTTAGGACAAATGTATGGAAGAAAATTTCTGGATGAAAGACACAAGTGTCAGTTATTGATCCGTATAGAAATCATGCTCCTTGACTTATAATATCCCTTTGCCATTCTATACTAGTTTTCAATCCAGCTGTCACAAATTACCGCAGGTTTAGTGGCTTAAGCAATACAAATGCATTATCTTACCGTTCTGGAGATCAAAAGTCCAAAATGGGTCTCACTGGGCTAAAATCAGTGTGTTGCCACGGCCGAGCTCCTTTTGGGGGCTCTCGGGGAGAATCCATTTCTTTACCTTTTCTAGCTTCTAGGGGCCAAGGTCACATGGGTGGCCTTTCCCATTGGGTTCTCGGCACGACTAAAGACTTCCTACATCTTTCTGAAACTGTTATGATCTGCTTTAGCATTTTCCTGGCATTTCCCCACCCCCCTTTTTATTTTAAGTTTTAATTTCAAGCAGGAGATTGTAGGGTTGGGAGGAACAGACCCTCTTATTTACTGTTGTAGCTCCATCTCCCTGCAAGGAGGTGCTTGGGCCAGCATATCTGCTCAGAAAATGTTGCACAAATTAGTGTCTTATCAGCCTGGTGAAGAATCCCGTGGTTCTGAGGGGATGCCTTGTACCTTTCCCAAAGTCCATTGTCAACCACAGTCCTAAACACTTAACTCTCAGACCCTTTTGTGTAGCCAGATGTTTACCTCCTGTGGCTACACTCTTCAACTGAAGAAGAAGTGGGCCCTCTAGACTTTCAGTTTCTAGGCAGTATTTAGAAGTGACTGGAGAGAGAGTCTGCGGCCTCTTGGGTGCTTTATGGATCTACAGAAAAGTGTAGCAGTTGGTGAGTTTGGAAAGCTCGGTTATTTCTGTGACACCTTGTGACTGTGCTTCTCACACTCTCCATTCAGGCCACTTCCACACCCCTCAACGGAGACAAGCCAGCCTTGGCATGGTGAATTTAATTGTGTGTCCCCCAAAAATATATGTTCAAGCCCTAACCCCTGGTATCTATGAATGTGACTGTGTTTGGAAATAAGGTCTCTGCAGATGTAATCCAGGTGAGACGTGGTCACAGTGGGTTAGGGCGGGCTGTAAATCCAATGACTGGTGCAGAGGGACATTTAGACCCAGAGACACAGCACAGGGGAGAAGGCCACGCGAAGACCGTGACGCAGCCGCAAGCCAGGAATGCCACGGTGGCCGGGGACTGCGAGAAGCTGGAGAAGGCAAGGAAGGGTCCTCCCCTACAGCCCTCAGAGCGGGCACAGCCCTGCCCATGCTGCTTTGATTTCCAGCATCCGGGCTCCCAAACTGTTAGAGAATAGATTTCCATTGTCTAAAGCTGCCCGGTTTGTTGTGATTTGTTATGGCAAATGCACTTGGTAATGGAACACTTCCACCAGGTAGCTGCACTGATTTCCTTGCATTGCTAGCACTTAAGAATCCTTATCTTTTTCTGGAAGTAGAATCACTCATTTTGGCCTTGACTGATATTATGATTTTATCGTTTCTTGTGCATTTACCTTGTTCTTTTTTCTCTCCTCACTGCATTATAAGTCCCTTAAACACAGAGAAAGGGTCTTTTGCTTTGATTAAACCTGCCTCTCCTCCACGCTTGTCCAGTCTCCCATTGTTTATCACATGGCACAAAATAGATCCTCAGTAAATATTTGACCAAAAGATGTGGCAGCATGTCAAGTAGAAATGAACACTGGGTTGTGAGTTCTGTTGCTATTCCTTTCTGGCTTGGGCCAATTCACTCAGTCCCATTTCACTCCACTCCACTCCACTCCACTCCACTCCACTCCACTCCACTCCA
>JAKSZT010054401.1:3465454-3668217 GCA_026826555.1 Tolypeutes matacus | reverse complement strand
CACTCCACTCCACTCCACTCCACTCCACTCCACTCCACTCCACTCCACTCCACTCCACTCTATTCCATTGCATTCCATTCCACTCCACTCCACTCCACTCCATTCACATTTCTTAGTATCTGTGTGACATGTGACAGGAAACATGATGATGAAACAAAGAGGAATGATATAAAATCCCTGCTCTCAACCGTCAAAATGTCTCTCTCTAAACCTTAGGTTAAATAAGCAACAAGAATTGCACCTATCTCACTGGGTTGTTGTGAAACTAGAGATAAAGTACATGAAAGGATGTAGTAAATCCCTCAAATGTGGGGGAGTATTGCAATTTTAAATGCTTAACAGTTGTTTTCCAGAAGAGACAAGGTAGCTCCAGAAGACAACGAAGCTTGATAAACTTTCCTCCATCTTCTATACATATAATTTGTGATTTGATAACATTGTATTTATAGAGACTTTTCTTTTTCTAGATGTTTATGGAGGGGACTTTTTAGGATGTGATACAGTTTCAAAAGCCTGTTTAAAGGATTTCCAGTTGCCAGGCTGTCCTGTGAACTGGCCAATATGATTGCTTGAATTATCCCCCAGCATGAACCCAATTTATATTTGGAATTTCATGCCATCTTGAAGGACCATCATCCAGTGCCAGGGTCTCCTCTGAGCTAATTGGGCTTTGGCAGTGATGTCATTCCACGGTGGGCGTTTGTCAAGAGTGGCAGCGATAAGTGAAATCTCGTTTTCAGCATGTGCCCATGTGTGCAGAGACGCTACTTCCCCCACTCACATGCCATCGCTCTGCCTGCTGAAGTTTTGCTTCTGGTCTCTTTCTGAAGACTGGAGATCAGTAGACTATTTATACCCCATGGCTAGAAACATTCCTCTCCTCCCACTATATGTGCAACTATTTCTTCTGATACTAGTATGGCTTAAAATTAAATCAGGGAGAAAAATAATCAAACTTTTGATAAGCAGGAAACAGTCATCTTTCCTCTTTCATCTAAGCAGAGATGCTCAGGGGAAAGCATCTCCTTTGGTTAGGATTGTAGGCTCCGGCATCAAGCAGACCTGTTTTGAATGACCCCCACTTGGTCCTAGTGGTGTGTGTTGGACACATGTGTTAACCCGTGCAAGCCTCAGTTTCCTCATTGTAAAATGAGGGTAATAATTTTTACCTCCCAGAGTTGTGGGTTAAGTAGGACCTAGATTTGCTGCCATCCCCCTCTGTCTCTTGTCTTTGTTGCCCTCAGATTTTCTTTCTATTCTGCCAAGTAATCTTCAGGCCCTGAGAGCACTGGGGGAGTAAGGACGAATTTTCTGGTGATTTCCTAGGAGAGATGGAGAAGAGGTTTTCATCACAGGTCCCTCAGCACAGGACTTTACCATCCCCAAGACCCCCTCCCCAGCCCTGTCCTCAGCCTCTCCTCTGCTGCTTCCGAGCAATTGTTTTCCCCCAAGTGTTCACACCGCTGGGCATATTCTCCAGCCACTGAGCTGCTCAGCAATTCAGAATCGCCGCTGCTCACTGAGCCTCCCGCCCCGTCAGAATTCCAGCCTCCCTCGAGTATGCCCTTTGGGGGTCTCATCTTTCACTTCAAATGGTCTATCAAAATATTGCTCGCAATCATATTCAAGTTTTCTCCCTGGGAGGAGCTCCAAGGGGCAAAATAAAAACAACTTCCCCCTAATGTTTTGCTACTTTAGTTTTGGGCTATAAAATACTTGTAAAACACTTAGCACACGGCCTGCACACAGTAGTACTTAACAAACAATACTTATTGTTGCTAATTACTATTTTGCACTCATAGTCGTTTAGTTTTGGAAAGGATCTCTATCAAACCTCCCCACCCCCACCCCCACCCCCTGAGTTGATTGCCTCCCATCTATAGCGTCCCCCTACCAAAGATTCATCCAGAATCTTTTTAGATACCTCTAGGAACAGTGCGCTCTCTACTTTCTCAGGCATCTCCTTTGATGTCTGTTTTGTTAAAAAGTGCTTCCTCATGCTGAGCCCAAATCTGCCTTTGGTAGCTTTTCTCACTGTCCCCAGCTTTGTTCCCTGGGGCTAAGTAGAGTCTAATCTTAAGCCATCTTGTCTGCCTTTTTTTCTCTCTCTCTCTCTTCTTTGGGCAAAATAGTTCATTTCCTAACCCACTTCTTGGCTACGGGATTTCTAGTCCAGCCTGCACGGCACTGACTTAATGACTCAGTGTGGAACCTGGGCTAATCATTTCCCCTCAGTTTGCCTATCTGTAAAATGGGCTATACTTTGACTTTTATAATTTCCAAGGTCCCTTCTGGTTTTTTTCATGTGAGTCTGAGAGCGCTAAGTGCTAAAGCTTTGAGTCATTTCCTGACCAACTTTTTAAAAATACGTTTTTTTAAAGCCTGAAAGGAGGAAGTCCATTTTCATGTTTACTTTTGTCTTCTAAATTACACATAAAGAAGGGTCCTTGACTTTACAGTTGGACAAACTCCTGCATTGCTGCTGGTCCTTATACAGCGGAAACCTTGCCTAATGCTCCTGCCAGAAGCTGGAACTAACCCTTCAATACAAACCAACTGGCTTTGAAAAAACTCTTTCACTGCAAGAAGTTGGAAAGCCAGCTTTGGCACAATAGAAATAACACTCAATTGTAAAGACAGAGTCATTTAGCATCATTTACTATCTCATTTCCTCATCTATATTTATATAGGACTGTTGCAAGTACTACGTGAACTAGCATATGAAAAGATGCTTAATAAAGTGTCTGGGTGTGTTAGGTGTGCAGTAAACGTTGATTTGCTTGTTCATTTATTTATTCAGTAGCCTGTCCAAGTGCCCAAATCCATATGACCGCGGGAGGCCTGGAGCTGCCTAAAAAGAAGCACTATGAGCTCACCTGGAAGCGAAAGGGATTTTCACTTTGCTTGGAATTGCTTCCCTGCACAGGTGAATAGAGTTGGTAGTATCTTGGTAAAGACAGGAGAGGGGAAACCAGGCAATGACTAAAGTAGAGTTTATTTTGCTAACCTAGAAGTAAAAGAAAAAGTTCATTTGGTAGGCAAAGTGAAAAGAAGGTAGTGAGATACACAACTTTCGTGCACCTGGAACTACTCCTCTGCTTAGGAATCTGAGTCTTGTATCTAACCCTTAATTATTAACGTTCTATTTGAAAAAGGAACCGGCAGCCCTGAGTCACAGTGCCCGAGATGCATCAAGGGGGTGTCAGTCGAGGTGCAAACCCCACCCAGACCCCTGGGCACAGGTCTGCATAGACAGCTCGGTAAGTTGCACTGACCTCCGAGTCGCAAAGGTGTGGGCTATAATGTAACCTTATTAAAGAAAAGTAAGAATTGGTGACCATTTTATGGTCCCCAACACCCAATCCTCTCAATATCCCAGGGCCTCGGTGCTCCTGGGTGAATAGCTCCTGACATTCTTTGCTGGTTTTGCTGAGGAAATGCTGGGTAATAGTATGTCCATCTGACTTCTCCTACCACTGTGTAGTTTGTCAGCTCTTCTGCTGGCCTGGTGACTTTTTTTTTTTTTTAAGATTTATTTTATTTATTTTATTTATTCCCCCTCCTTTCCCCCCACCCCCCACCCCCTGCCCCAGATGGTTCTCTCATCTGTCTGCTCATTGTTTGTGCACCTTCTCCAGGAGGCACTGGAACCAAACCTAAGACCTCCCACATGAGAGGCGAGTGCCCAACGGCCTGAGCCACATCCGCTCCCCACGGGCTGGAGGCAACATCCAGCTCCTTGCTGCAGGAGGCGGCATCTGCTCATCTTCTTTAGGAGGCACCGGGACCGGATCCAGGGACCTCTCATGTGGTAGGTGGGCACCAGAGTGGTTGAGCCCCACCCACGTCCCATGGCGGCTTTTTATACCTTTACAGGGAATGTGCTGTGGGGCAGACACTCAGCCAACAGCTGGGGACACAGAGGCGAGGAAACGTGGCTCTCAGGCAAACCCAGCTACGGGATGGCCGGTTGTAATGTGTCAAGTGCTCACAGCTTGGCAGGACAGGAGGCGCTCGCTCTGCCTGGGGGGTAGGCCGCCAGGGAAGGCATCAAGATGCCCGGCATTTGGGTTTGGGTATGGGCAGGGGGTGGCTAAAGGAGCAAGCAGGGATTTTGCTAGGCCAAGAAGCAGACGATGACAGCCGCTTCAGATGATCTGGGTGTGCCGGTAAGAATCAAAGCTCCAAGAGGGAGGGGAAAGTCAGGGCCTTTTGTTCTGTCAGCCTTTCCCACATGGAGGCCCAGCTCCCTGAGCTCAGTGTGGGGCCTTTGCATTTCCCTTCAATGGGGATGATCATTCCCTTACAAATGGGCTTCCTTTTCCTCATTTTACAGAGACCTTAAGTGACTTGTTCAAGTTTGTGTACCTAGTAGGTGACAAACAGAACCTAAAGCCAACACCTATCAAAAGACTTAGCCCCAATATATGGTCAGTAATCAATACTTATTGCAATAATCAATACAATTACAATGAACGAATGAGTGAATGAACAAAGCCAACTCTCCGGACTCCCATGGAGTACAATTTCTGCTACTTGGCACCTTGCTGTTGTTGTTTGTTTAGAGTACTAGCAAGTTTGAAGACTATTATCCCCTCCATCGCTGTATCCCGGTGAACACACTCCAGGGCCTTTGGGAATCCTGAACTTCCCGAATGCCACAATCATCTATCAATTTCTCCTTAAAATGAAAACTTGCACAGGGAAGGAAGTCCACCAAGCAGTTTTTAGAGTCGCTGTCTGTTCTTCCTGCCTCCGATGGCAATGCCTTCCAGTCCCTCCTGCACAGTCACTGGCGACTCAACCTACTTACACCTGGGCCCCATCCTCCGAGTGCTTTCCACGTGACTGTCCATGGCCTCCGGGTTCAAGGTGCTTCCCCAGCCTGGGGTTAGAGGGCCAACCTGCCTTTCCAGCCTCGTCTTTCACTTCATTTGTGATTTCATTCATCTAACAAATGTTTACTGAGCACCTCCTAAGAATCCGACTTCTGTGCTGGGCGCCGAGGACGCAGAGATGAAGGGGACAGGCACGCAGGCTCATGCCACGGGACTTCCTGTCTAGGGGAAGAAACAGTAATAAGTGAAAGTTACGCATGTGATTATGTAATGGTAGTTTTGATAAGTGCCGCAAAAGGGGAACACGGGGTGGGGAGGTTGTTGAGCAGGGGCATCTGATCTCTGTCGGGAGGGCCAGGGCTGGTCCGACAGATACCACACACGGGATGGCCCCAACGCCAAGAATTTACGAGCTCGCGGTTTTGGAGGCTAGATGTCCAAAGGGAAGGCGTTGACCAGCTTGTTCTTCCTCCCCCAGGCCTCCGGCGTTCTGGCGCTGGCCACTGCCAGTCCTTGGGCTTCTTGGCCTGCATCCCTGCCTCTGGCACGTGGTGGCCTCTCCCTCCTGAGTCTGTGCTTCCCGTGTCCACTGGCTTCCAGCTTGCCGTCCCTGTGAGCTTCTCTGGATGAGGCTTCCCAGTAATACTGATCAAGACCCGGCCTGATTCACGTGGCCGCACCTTAACTAATAATGCATCTCCAAAAGGGCTACAAATAAATTCAAATCCACAGGGAGGTGGATTAGATTAAGAATACGTCTTTCACTGGAATACGTAATTCAACCTAACACAGACTGCATTTAAGGATGAGCAGGAATTGGCTGACAAAGAGGGCCGGGAGAACATTTCAGGCGGGGGACATAGCATGGGCAAAGGCCCTGCGGTAGGCTGGAACTTGCTTTCCCAAGGAGACTTAGGAAGACTCATGTGGCTGGGGCGACTTGGCTCTCCAACAGCCCTCCCTCTCCCGCCCCCCACAATGGCTTCCTGTTGCATCAAGAGAAAGATCTAGAGTCCTCGCCCTAGGGAATAAAATCCCACGTGATCTAGCTCTACCATGGCTCCAATCTCATTTCCTCACCCCACCTCACCTCCCTCCAGCCTCAATGGGCTTTTCCTAAAAAACAACCCACAGAGTCCAATTTCTGGACATGTGCGTTTTTTCTTTCTTCTGCCCAGGGCAATTTCATGCCAGATGTCTTCATAGCTTGTTCCCTCATTTCATTCCAGTCTGTGCTAAAATGCCACCTTATCCACGGGGCCTTCTTTGACCACTCTACCTACACCTGTGGCCCTCCCCCACCCTCCCCCACTCTCCCCCACCCTCTGTCTCATGACTCTGCTTTACTGTTCTATATAGCACTCGCCACCACTTGACATATCGTTTTCACTTTTTAATGAACTTGTCCCTCCATTAGCTTGCTGGGACACACATGAAAGTACCTTGTTGACCAGAACCTAGAACAGTGTCTGGTGGCAAGTAGGCACTCTACAAATATGCATGGAATGACAGTTGAATGGGACGCTTGATACAAGACCATCTGGAGAGGAGGCCGAAACCCCAGGCTTTTCCGGAACATGCCATGCACTGTTGCTGCTCTGGCTTTGTTCATGCTTTTCTCTCTGCCTGGAATGTTCTTCCCCACCCATTCCCAGCACCATCTCTGCCCGTGGAAGTCCCCCCCGCCCCCAGCCCATTGCTCGAACTTCCGCATAGCATTTATTTAATTTCACTTTGGATTTTGGTGAAGAGGGTGCCTGTTTGACTCCCCTTCGCAAGTCACCAGCTCCTGGTAGGCAGGCCCCCAGTCCTAGCTTAGAGCTTCACCCACATTGGGTGCTTGTTGGGCACTGAGTCATACATTCCACAAAAGAGATGTTCTTAGTCTTAACCCACATTTCTGTGGGCATGAACCCATTTGTAAATGGGGCCTTTTAAAGATATTATTTTAGTTAAGGTGTGGCCAAATTGAATCAGGATACGTCTTCATACTTACAACTCAAGGCCTTATACATGATCTGGAGATGTACTTGGGAATCTGGGCGGGACAAGCAGATGTAAGGAGATCTTGGAAACCAAAACCCAATCCCAGCCAGTGTTCCAGACTGTCATTTTACAGAAGGAGAAACTGACTCATAGAGGGGAAATGTCTTGTCCATTCTCCCATCATGGCAGTGGAATGGGGAGAGCTTGTCTTTGGCTTCTAGTCTAATGCTCCCCCTGTTTCATCACAATTTACCAGTGGGAGCCAATGACTGGCTGCCCCAAATGGTGGATTATTATTTACTTTCTTGTCTAGTTCTCTCATCACTCCACAGAGCAGTTGAGACAGCTTATAGGAAGCATATAGAATGGAAATGTAGACTATGGATTAAAAACAAAATCAGGATTAGAAAAGGTATAAATTATAAGAGGCCAGAGATGAGCCTGATAGTTTGCAGCTGAAGAGAACAGAGCAGCTGAGAAGCCCTGAGAGAGGAGCCTTTTCCCAGCCTACAGCTGAGATCGAAAGAGGCTGGGACCACGGAGCCTTAAGAGGAAAAAGGAAGGCTGAACTCCAGCAGACAAAGCCTGCCATCTTGCTTCAACACATGGCAAATGACTTTGGGTGAGAAAATACCTCTTATGGTACCTTGAATTGGTCTCCTAGGGCCTTGTGACTGTAAGCTTCTATCCCAAATAAATGCCCTTTATAAAAGCCAAAAAACAAAGTGGCCAGGATGATGGTATGGTAGGATGGGAGAGAGCCCTGATGACAAACGACACAACGGTCTTCTCAGGTGCTATTTTCATGTGTAAGTTAAGCTCTGAGCTTCCTGGTGGCCAGAGTGAATGGACAGACATGGTCAGTTATATAGAAGAGAAAAGCAAAGCATTTGCCTGGTTCTAAGGTCTAAAACAATGCTAGATTCCTTAGGATGAAGTGAAAGCAAACTTTCTTCTGATGACCCCCATTCTCTTGCCCTTGGGCCATCCTGACTGGTAGATTCTTCAGATTTCTTCCCCCAGGTGATTATAACTTCTGAATTTGCATGAAAAAAATTTTAGATCCTCGTTCTGACTCTACTGTGATTATGGGGTTCCCCCAGTCAGCCAAGAACTAGATTTGTGATTCAACCTCTTAGAATTTCACAGGTTTTAAAACCATAAAGGTCATCAAGTCCAACATCCTCATCCACTTCTTCTGATGTTTGCATCTTCTCTGCAACAACTCCATCCAGTGGCTGCCCAACTTTTTCTTGAATGCCTCCAGTGATAGGGATCTCATTACCTCCCAAGGAATCTCATTTGATCTGTCATTCATAAAGTTTCTTATTCTGTTGGAGTTGACACCTGAATTTTGGCCATAACTATTGAAAGAGACATTCATTACTGAGAAAAGAAATCAAGTCAAATTGGTCAGCAGGAAGAAACACTTTGGGAATCCTTAGCTTCATTAGAAGTAGAATTTGCTCAAATGAAGTGTTAAAATTAAAGCAGTGTATATCCAATTGGCATTAACTCCTCACAGCATATGGTGAGCTTCCTTTTATATGCATGTTTAGCAGCTAGTGGGTACCAAACCTCACACAGCTCTCAATTGCTAGCACTAATGAAGGATCTGTTTGCCTTTGGGTATAAAGATGGTATCACTGATTCACAGTTGTTTTTCCAGGAGTGATGAACAGATTTTACTTCCTCAGCCATACTCTCTCGCATGGTCCTTTCTTGTCCCCACTACCACTGCCCCACTTTGTGTCCTCACTTTCTCTTACCAGGACGGCTCGCTTGCCTCCTAACTGGTCCCTCTGACTCCAGTCGCTGCCCTCCCTGGTCCCAGACCCACCGCCTGAGGGGTCTTCTTGAAGCACAGGGTTGCCATGTCAGCTGAAAGCCTCGCTCTGGCTGCAGAGTGGACACCAAGCTTCTTAGGCAGGGCAGGGAGAGGGTCCCTTGTGGCCGTGGCATCAGGCCAAGCTAACTGTCCCTCCTCATTCACACTGAACGCCCAACATACTGCGAGCCCTTCCGGAACAATAGCTCACTCGTGTATAACTTTACCATCTTCAGTTCGTTCACTGACATAAGTCCACTTAATTCCCAGTGAGCAGAAAAAGAAACAGAGATTCTCTCAATACTACTTCCAGTAACAATTTGATATTGTTATCAAGTACTTGGATTAGCACTCACTGCGTGCCACGCTCTGTCTCCAGTTCAGCTGGAGAGTGAGGCTACTTGCACGAGTGTCTCCCAGTTTTGTACCCTCGGTGCCTCACTTGCCTCACCCTAGCTCCAGCCCTGGCCGGACCAGTAACTTCCTGAACAGTGGATGTGGAGCAGACCTGGGGGGCAGCTGGTGGGGGATTCGCAGATGGGAGAGTCTGGTCCCTCAGAGGCCCAGCCTCATGGTGGCAATCGGACCAGAAGGACCAGCCCAGAGTTTCATAGTGAAATTCAAAGAGCCAGGAGGCCATCACCCCAATAAGCAGCATGGTGGGGGGCAGAGTGCAGGGCTGGGGTCTGGAGAACTGGGCTCCATCTGTGTTTGGTCACTGCGGGCGTCCGTGTGCAGTGGGCTTCATTTCTGGGCCTCAGTTTCCCCTCTGCACAGTCGAGTGCTGCTGACCCTCTCTGTCTCCTCTGCAGGACCTGGAGCGATGACGCTGTGTCTGATGAACACAAGGAAGGAGTCGGAGCAGCGTGAGGAGGTGGAGAGGGTGTCGGAGCGGGTGTGAGGAGCGGGGGGTCAAGCCCATCCCCGGTCCTGACTCATGCTGGAATCTTGGCCGTTCAACTTCCCCTTTGTGGGGGAAGACCTCGCATCTCATTAACGCAGATGGAACACTCGGCCTGACAAAGGCAGCCGGGCTCTCCTGGTTGGTGTGAGGGGCTCCTGACAGCTCCCACCCCGTGGCCCGGCCCAGAGCCAGGGGCAGCATGGCCTTCCAGATGAGCCCCGGCCCACTCCTCAAGCTCAGTCACCAGGAACTGACTCCTTCTCCCAAATCAGCCTAGGGCTGCGTCCCAGCCTGCCTGGCCCATCGCCCGCTGCCCTTGCCCCCCGCCCCCCGGGCCTTCACACACGCCACCGCCTTCCTGAAGGCCGGGAGGCCCACCTGAGGAAGCGTGAGGTCCATGCGGATAGCCGGCTGGGAGGCTAACTGGTATTTTGGGGGTTGAATGTGAGCTCTGTCAAATCAGGTGAAAAATCATTCTTCTCTACCCTGACCAGCAGGTATGGAAATCTGCCAACGCCACTCATCAAGGACTTCCTTGCTTCTCAGAGGAGTCATCACCAATGAGGAGCAGGATGTTCAGGGGCCTGGGTAGTTCCCTCCAGACGCCATAGCGCCGTCCAGGTGGGCGTCGTGGGGAGCGCTGCATGTTTACCAGGACCAGCTCAGAGGGGCAGGTGGTGCCCCAAGTGGACAGGACTTCACCCCTGTCACAGCACCTGGGAGCTTTCAGGCCTCACCTGGACTGCAGGGGCAGAGCAGATGCCGCCTACCAAGCCGTTGGGCGCCCTCCCTTCTGATCTTCACAGCAGCCCTGGGGGGCTAGCCCTGCGATGCAGAGAGGAGACCCAGGCTCCGGGGCTGTCGAGCCCGGTCAGCACAGCTTTGGCGAAGGGCCGGCGGGGAAGTGCTTTGGGCTCTGCGAGCCGCGGGGTCTCTGCCTGAAGCGCACGGTGGTAGCTTCACCGAGTGACCCAACGGGCACGGCTGTGTTCCAGGAACACCTCATCTACAAAAGCAGAGGTGGATTCAGGAAATGCAAATGGAAACTAAGAGGGAGCGTACTTTACACCCACTAGCATGGCTATTATTCAAAAGCTGGAAAGTAAGTGCTGGCGAGGATGTGGAGAAATTGGAACCCCCGTGCATTACTGGTGGGAATAGAAAGTGGTGCAGCTGCTGTGGAAGAGTTTGGCAGTTCCTCAAAAAGTTAGGCATAGAGAAACCACATGACCTGGCAATCCCACTTCTAGGTATTAATATATACCCAGAAAAACTGAAAACAGGGACGTGGGATAGATATTTGTACAACAATTTCATGCACAATAGCCAAACAGCAGAAGCAACAGATGAATGCATAAACCACATGTGGTATATCCTTACAATGGAATATTATTCAGCCATAAAAAGAGTGAAGTGCTGACACATGCGACAACAAGGATGAAACTTGAAAACATCATGGTATATGAAATAAGCCAGACACAAAAGGACAAATATTATATGACCCCACTTATATGAAATATCTAGGATGGGCAGATTTATAGAGACAGAAACTGGGTCAGAGGCCACCAGGGGTTGGGGGCAAGGAGGGTTGGGGGGTTATTCCTAATGGCTGCAGAGTAATGCATGGTGATGAGAGCAGCATGACAATGTAAATGCAATGAATGCCATCAAATTGCTCACTTAAAAGCGGAAAATTTTATGATATATATATATATCCGTAATAAAATTAAAAAACAAAACAGGTGGCAGGCCCCACTTCTTTGGAGGAAAAAGTTACCTTCGTTAAATAGAAAGCCTTAATGAGGCAGATGATGCTTGGGGAAGTCAGAGCCTCTGGTGCATCAAGGGGCCTCCCTGGAGGAGGTTCCATCCTCTCTGGACTCTGAGAATGGTGAGAATGAACCGTGAGGCCTTGCGTGTGGGGCTGGGAGGAGGCCTGCTGGCTGGAGCTTCCAGCAGGGTGACCATGCTTTCCCTGCCCCATTTTGCACCACCAACCAAGCAGGCATTGTTCCTGGCAGGGCCCCCAACGAGAGGCGCTGTAGGCCAGGGGTGGTGGTGAAGGGCCGTGGCGGGCCTGAGGCCAGCACCGGGAAGGACAGATCCCAAGTGGGCCATGTGAGAGCCAGGTGGCATGAGACAGGTGGTTGCGGGCATTCACCTGGGAGGAGCTGGGATGAAAGGCATCCCGTGGCGCTGAGTCCCAGGGAGGGGCAGGCCAGGGCAGGGCTGTGGAAGCCTCCCCTTCCTCTTGCCCTGGGCCCTGGACCAGAAGGGGTTTCCCACCCCCATGGCAGGGGTGGAACCTGTGGTGCTTTGAGACCACGAGGCGTGTTCACATCTGTTAACCCTTACAACAAATCCCCTGAGGTTAGTATGTTCAGCCCCTTTTAACAGGTGGAGACGCACAGGCTCAGAATAACGCACTGCCGTGCCAAGAATTTGAAGCTAGGTCTGCGTGACCCCAAAGCTAGCGCTTTTCCCACTAAAATATGCAGGTTGGCATCCTAATCAGGAAAGCCACTGCTGTGGACTTAGGGCTAAAAGAGGGCTAAGGAAAAGAGCCAAGGTGCCACTTTCTTGTTCTAGAGGGCTAGGAGTGAGTTGACGCCAAGCTACCTCCTGAAACGCCCTGCACGTGTGCCCACCCCAGGGGCTGCCAGCTGG
Source organism: Tolypeutes matacus (assembly GCA_026826555.1). Lineage (NCBI taxonomy): Eukaryota > Metazoa > Chordata > Mammalia > Cingulata > Chlamyphoridae > Tolypeutes > Tolypeutes matacus. The sequence goes on along the minus strand of JAKSZT010054401.1, from coordinate 3,655,994 downwards.
TGGGCTGGGGATGCCTCGGTTCTGGCCCCTCTGCTTCTAGCTTTTATTCTCAGCCCCTCTCTCTGGCTTCCGGCTCTTTCTGGCTAACCCCTTTGAATTAATCATGTCTTCCGGCAGTTCCACAGGGCTCCACTCAGAGGATCAGCAGCTGGGCCTCGGCATCTGTCACAGGAGGCAGCACAGAGGACCACGCGCTCAGGCCTCACGCTCACCAACATCCTGGAGCTCATGGCCCATCGGAGTTACACACGCAGGCTCGGCAGCGCCCTTCCAGCCGCAGAGAACTCTCCTCAGGCAACTGAGAGCTGTCTCCCGACAGGACGAGAGCCCTGATCCTGGAATCAATGAACCGGCGTAGCTTTTGAAGGGGTTCTAGGATTGTGCTTGAAAAGTAAATAAATACGTATTGCCTTGTGCACATGGCTTAAGAGCCATAATTTTTCAAAGAATATATTTAAAACACACCACAGTTTGTCTGGCCCTGTTTCTGCCTTTCTTCCTTTTTCGTTAAAGTACCCAAAGGCCTCTGAATAGAAATGTCCAGGATTTCTCTAAATCCCTGAGAAACCCTGGTGCCCCAATACCCCAGTCTCTGGGAATAAGAATTGGACCTATGATTCTCTTGCTTGTTTTCTGTCCAGATCTTGGTTGACAGATCAGCCCCCTACTCTGTCCCCCGGACTAGAAAGCCCTCCCTGGTCCGTGCTCGTGCGCTGCCTTCATCCTGGTCTTCATCCCTCTCTGGGGCTGTTATTGAAACATTCTGATACCTGCTTCTCTCTTCGCAGCTTCTTCCCACACTCCTGCTTCTCCACACCGCAGCTGAGCTGTCTCTGTTGAACTCGGCGGAGGGTAAGGATTGTGGTTAATAATACAAATACAAGAATGATCTGTGAACTAGAACAAATGTGTGTCAGTATTACAAGGTGTTAAGAATATGGTGATCCAGGGCAGGGGTGAAAATCAAGTACCAAGAAAAAAAAAAACACGTCGAAATGCCAGTTGTAGGGCAATATTCTTGAAATCTGGGGAAAATGCCCTTATTTTTTAGTAAAGGTTTTGAATTAAATTTTGAAATACTAATTTTTATGCATTTAGTATGCTGGAACAATGATCTAAAGTGCTCACAGAGAATGAGATATATTAAGAGTATTATTCCATCACCAAAAAAAAAAAAAAAAAAAAAGAAAGAAAGAAAGAAAAACCTCACTGCCTTGGTTTCCTTCCCGGCTTGGGGTGGGGGGTCCTTGCTGCTATCACTTCCCAAGATGACTTCTCTTGCATGGGGACACCCAGGGGCAGCAGCCCTCAGGGGCCATATTCCTTCCCTCGCCCCCTCGCCCCTCTGCCCACCAGCCTCCCCCAGACCATCAGCCTGGCAGTGGGTCCTTGATCAGGTCTAGGAAGAGACTGGCTGTGCCGACACAAAAGTAGGGACGCCCACTCCTTCTCTGACGTCGCCCAAGGCAGGGCTGTAGGTCCTCCTGAGAAGCTGCCTGCCTGTCTGCTGATGACCCCTCTTTCTGAGCCCAGTCCCTGCACAGCCTCCTTCTCCATTCTCCCTCCAGCGTCCTCACTTCACACCTTGGCCCAAGGCAGTTCTGTGCCGCACTCTCTCTGCATCTTGCACAGGTTTCAGTGCTCTGGGCGTTGTGGGCTCCAGAGCGGAGCGAGGGGTGGGGTGGGCAGTGGGCTCCAGGCCCCGGGGTGACTGTGCATCCGCACTGCCAGCTCAGGCTCCTTCCAGAAAGAGCAGTGGCTGATTTCTTCGCGTGCTTATACCTCTCAGGCATAACAGGCCCACAGTGGGTTTTCTGTCTGCTTGTTTTTTAATTGGGTCAGTTTCATCTTATCACCTATAGGGGGAAGGATTTCACTCCCGTGACCATATTCCAGAAACCCAGGCATGCTCACTATTGTGTCTGGGTTTTGCTAACAAGCCTGGCTTTCCTTGTAGAGAAACCAGGTGAGGGTAAGAGGCTGCTTTCTTTGCTACCAGGAAAGAGTGCCACCAGCTCTGATCCATACCTGATAGGATGGGGAAGAGGAGGGGTTTCTGGGGCGCCCAGACAGACGTCCTAAACTTCTACCACAACGAACTTGCTAGCCCAAGACCTTCCACGTCCTTGCCCAATTGTGCCTTTGCATAGGTTCTCCCCTCTGCCCAGGTTCTCTCCCCTCTGCCCAGGTTCTCTCCCCAATGTCTGTGACGTTTTTCACTCTCCCCACGGTTCCCTCCCTCGGCAAACTCCTCGGCCCTCAGAATACCAGCTCAAGGTGTGCAAAGCCTTCCCTGACTTCCAGAGGCACAATTACCTGCTCCCTCCTCTAGGACCCCACAGTTTGTGGTTGACTTGCCCTGAGGGCCAGTGTCTGGGCAATAAAGCAGGCCACGAGCCAGAGACTGAGGGAGGAGGCACAGGGTGGCTTCGCCCATCACTCCTAAACCCAGCCGGGGCTGCTTGGCAAAGGGCTCGTGTGTCTAAGGAGCGGGTAGGGTGAAGTTTCCCAGGCCGTGAGAGGATCCCCCTATGCTTTCTAAGTCTCTCCCTTTCATACAAATGCAGAAATTCCTTTCAGAGGAGTAAGGTCTTTCCTTCCCATCAAAGGTAAGATGGAGGAGACAATCCTCCCCAAGCAGAGAGCAGAGGGCTCCTGAAAGACAGGGTTGGCCAAGGGGCAGGTGACAGACCCCAAAGATGTCCTGGACCAGGGCCGGCCCGGCTCACTCTCAGGATGTTGGCGAAGCGACACTGAATTGGGAAACTGGGTTTCATGACTGAGCTCCACCTGAGCTGTCCTGACCTCCCCTTCTCTGGACTTCACTTTCCTCCTTAAGTAAAATGAGACGTGGATTAGGTGAGTGTAAGAATGCACGGATTCTAGGAGCCGCTATCATTGAGGCCCACTGTGTTCTCTGGGGATTGATCAGAATGTTTGCACAGGGCAGTCTCACCACTTGAACCTACAAAACCACAGAAGAGATCTCCACTGTCCACACATTTTCCGCAATCACTGGGGAAATACACGTGTGATGAATAACAAGGACAATGCCAGACTCTGGGAAGACTCAGTCAGGACAGAGATGCAGTCCTCATTCTTGAAGGGCTTGTGATCTGATGTACGGGGCATATACCTTCAAGAGTTACTGAAGGTTTATGCCCCATATCTTGTCAGACAGTGATGCATGCTGTAAGAGAGCAAGTTCAGAGGAGTCAGGAGCAGGAACCAGCAAAGGCTGATAAGAAAGAGGGACCAGTGAGGTTGAAGGAAGTCAAGGAGAATGTCCCACAATGAAGTGAACTCGGGAGAGAGAAAGCCACAGAAGGAGCAGCCAGAAGCTGAAAGCAATAGAGCCCAGAGAAGAAGGCAGAGACAGGCAGGCGCCACCATGTGCCTGATGGCCCACAGCTGGTCTTCGGAGAGAGAGAGCCGCCTGATGCCTTCATTTGGACCCTTCCCTCAGCCTTTGAGCTCTAAGCTTGCAAGCCAATAAACCCCACTGTAAAAGCCGACCCATTTCTGGTATATTGCTTTGGGTGGCTTTAGCAAACTAAAACAGCTGCCCAAGCCGAAAACCCATGATCAGTTTTCCCAACTCCCCAATGTTTCAAAAACTACTGTTGGCTCTAACTCCAAAATACATCTTGAACTCTTTTCTTCTCTCCTCTCCTCTCCTCTCCTCTTTCCTTTTCTTTTCTACCACTACCACTACCACTGCTGTTCTGCCTCGCTCTTTAGCCTCAACTCCTACCACTCTCCCTTGCTCACTATCCTCCAACTCTGGGTCATCTTTGTGTTCTTCAAATATCCAAACTCATTTCTAAGTCCTGGATTTCCTCTTTCCCCTGTCTGGAATGTTTTTCAAGTCCTTGCATGGGCCAATTACTTCTTGTCCCTAAGGCCTCAGTTCTAATGTGGCTGCATTAGTCAGGGTTCTCCAGAGAAACAATCCACAACAATCACAACAATCCACTGCCTGTGGGGAACAGGGTAGCTCCCTGAACATGCAGTCTGGCAGTGGGAAGTGAGGGGAGCAAGCCTGCTATGGGGTGTACTTGGCTCCTTGAGTCAGAGGTCCTTTGGGGTGGACTGCTGGTGGACAATGTGGGGACAATTCTTTTCTTTCCATCTCTTCATTATCGCACAAAAGAGTACACAGAACTTCACAGAAAGGGGGTTAGCCAGGCTCTGTAACTCTAGGATTCTTCTTTCTCTCTTTATCCCAGAGCTTGAGTTCTCATCCATTCTTTTCAAATCACAGTGGAAATAGAAAGGATGCTTAGAAAAGTGGACAAAAAGCAAACAGAATAGAAATCTCCTAAACCTGGCAAATCCTTCCCCTCGGAATCCCATGTTATGCAAAATTTATATCCAATAAAAACAATATTTTCAAGACAAATTAAAAAACCATCCCAATGGCAATGAGCCTCCCTCCCTCCTTTTTTGGGTGTAGACTTTACGGAGTGACTTGATGACTTAGGGCCTTTCATTGTGCACAGTGAGAAACTGAAAACCTTGTAAGGGGGAAAGCTCGGTGTTCTAACGAGGAGGCAAACCAGAAGGGAGGAGCTGGCTCCATCCTCACAGATCTGCATGGAAGCTGAGCCTCACGAGCTGCACTGACCATCTCCTTTCTGAGAGGCGTACAATGTCTCACCTCACAGCACGACATAACGGGAGAATGTAAAATTAGGAGTCAGGAATCTGGGCTGTGGTCCTCCCTAGTCGTATGAACTTGGGCGAGATATTTAGGTTTTCTGAGCCAAGACTCTCCTGTCATGAAATGGGACTAATAATACATCCTTCCCCTATGTACAAGGCTGCTGTTTTGAGAATTTAATGTAAATTAAATGAGAATGCTTAGGAAGCTGAAAACTCCTACATTCCTTAGTTGTTGTTTTCTTAGTTCGTAAAGTCAAAGTCTTAATCTGGAGCGGATAAATCTAGTCACAGTGGGTGTTCATTCCTTAGACAGGCTGATTGATGGTGACACGGGAGTCTGGATTCAGACCAGACGATAGAAATAAACCTCTGTTTTAGAGCTTCTCCAACGTAATATGACAACTCGTGTTTTGAGTGCAGAATCTGAGTATTAGAACTGAATACTTGGATTTTGAGATTTAGCTAGAAAAGCTGGTATTATCCATCTAACACTTACTCAAGGAATACTTTGGGGTGCAGGTAAAATGTTGATCACGCTCTTGGCACATCCAAGGACTCCATAAATGCTCACTGTTGTTTCTGCCGCTGATAGTGTTGCTATCACTGCAAATCCCCAAGTCCTTGGCTGGTCTTGGGTTGAAAATGTGCACAGACATGGGCTCTTGTCTCTGCGAGCCTGAGCCTAGTGCAGACGACAGATCTGAGAGTCGACAGTTATAGGACAGTGAAGCAAGTAGATGCAGGAGGACCTGACTGGAAGCATCCTTTCTATATTTGAACTCTGTGCTATGACTTATTAGCTGGGTGAATTGGAGCAAGTGACCGAAACTTCCGCTTAATTTCCCTCATCTGTAAAATGGGAGAATAGTGCTGACCTTAAGGGACTGCTGGGTGAGTAAGATGAATTATTTATCCATTTATTCATCAAATATGTATTAAGTGTGTGGTCAGTAGAACAGCTCTTCACCCCACCCCAAGGATGTCCACATCCTAATCACCAGAGCCTGTGAATATGTTATGTTACATGAGAAAGGGGAATTAAGATGGCAGATGAAATTAATACTGATAATAAACTAACCTTAAAAGAAGAGTATCCTGGCTTATCCAGGCAGGCCCAGTATAATCACAGAGGTCCTTAAAAGCAGAATAGAGAAGCAGAAAAGGGGCCAGAGCCAGAGATAGATTTGAAGATTCTACTCTGCTGGCTCTGGTGATGGAAGAATAAGGCCATGAGGCACAGAATGAGGGTGGCCTCCAGAAGCTGGGAAAGACAAGGAAATGGATTTCCCCCAGAGCCTCCAGAAGGGTCACAGCCTGGCCCAGTGAGACCCATCTCGTACTTCTGACATCTAGAACTGTAGGATAATAAGTTGGTGTGGTTATAGCAGCAATAGGAAGTTGATACGAGTGTCTACATGTACCACCAGATCCTCTTCTAGGGCTGGGCCTAAGCAGTGGCACACTCACTCAACCATCTATACACGCACACACACACACGCCACACGTATATGTACGTGCACACACCTTGCTCTCTTGGAGCTAAAATATTAGACCAACAAATACATAGGCAAGTAAGTATGTTCAGGTGGTGGTGACTGCTGTGAAGAAAGATAAATCGGGCTAAGGCAGCTAGGGAATGAAGGGGAGTATTATTTGGCATAGGAGTGGCCAGGGAGGAGGCCCTTTCTAATGAGATGGGTTTTGGGAATTGATGTCTCCCATGAAGACATGTCCAAGTCTTAATCTGAGTCCCTGAAGATGTTATTGTCAGTTAAGGTGTGGACTCATTTATGAATAGGCTCTTTGAAGATCCTGTTTAGGTGTGTCCAGACTGAATCACGGTGGGCCTTAATTTTTATTACTGAAGACCTTACACCTTACAAAGAGAAGATGCAGTCTGTAGAAACCAGCAGAAACCAGCAACCAGAAAAAGCCCGAGAGGAGAGAGAGAACCATGTGAAAGAGGACTGTCATCACGAGAACACTACAACTCCAGGAGAAAACATGGCCTTGCCACCATCTTGATTTTGGACTTCTGGTCTCCAAACTGTGAACCAATAAATTCTTGGTGTTGAAGCCAACCCATTGTATGCTATTTGTCATAGCATCTCTGGCAAACTAAGACAGTGAAATGTGTGAGTGAAAACCTGGTTTAAACTAAGACCTGGCCCATGTGACTATCTGGGTATGAGGAATTTTGGGTGAGGCAGCTCCTTTCCACTGAAGACCACTCCCAAAGGGGGATACAGCTATGATCCCTCAGCAGCCAACACTCTCAGCAGCTGGGGGAATGAATAGTCAAGTCCCCATTCCCTACAGAGGGCTATTGCAATAGTCCCAGCAAGAGGTGATGGTAATCTGTACTGAGAAGGTTGCAAGGGAGATGGTGAGAAGTAGCCAGGTGCAGGTTATATTTTTAAAGTAGGGCAGACAAGATTTGCAAATGGATTCAGTAGAATGTGTGCGATGAAAAGAGAGGGGTCAAGGCTGACTCCAAGGTTACTACTGGACTGAGCAACCTGAAGAATGGGGTTGCCATGTACTGAAACGAATCAAGATTTTAATTTTGGGTGTATTCAATTTGAGATGCTTTCATGTCTCCAAGAGGGGAGATGTTGAGCTCAGAGGAGAGGTCAGGGCTGGAGTTATGTTTGGAAGTCTTCAAATAGAAAGCAACAGAACTGCCCTAAAGCCCACTGAGTCCTGGGGCACCCCATCAGCTAAAGATTGGAAAGACAGGGTCTGGCACATGGTAAGTGCCCAGGAAAGGCCAGTTATCGGGTAGCCAGCTGGGGAGGTTTTACAAAGGACAGGGCACTCGGGGCAGGCTGCACCAAGGGTGCCTGGGCGGACACTTGCAGAGCCTCACCCTGTTCCTACTTTGCTGACCTACCTACATTCGCCCACATCCCGCTCTGGGCTTCAGTTTCCTCTTCTGTAGACTAAGGGCTCCTTTCTGCAATAACACTACAGACTATGATTTAGCATTGGAATTGCTTTAAAAAAATAAAAAATAATAAAAAAAAAAAAGCATCACTGCAGCCATGTAGATTTGAAATCACAGGACCTGGGCTCCAATCCCAACTCCCCTACTTACTAGCTTGTGTGACCTTGGACATGCCCTCTGTGTCCCATTTCCTTAGCCTTAAATAGAAGAAATAGTACCTACCTACCAAATGCGTTGGACGGAGATTTTGATATAATGGATGTGAAACCTCTTTAGAAAGATTGTGATGCTATGGATATTTTTAGCTATAAGAGGCCGCTAGGTTGTCTGCCAAAGGTTGAGTCTTTTCTTCTGGCCACCCCAGCAATATCTTTCCAAGCAAGTCCTTGGCCAGGCTGCACAACTGATCTGATTTACTTATCATGGCAGTCAAATAAATGGACTTGGTTATTTTCCTGTCCGCTTCTCTCTTGGTCACAGCAGTGCAGCCTAAAATAAGGGGCCTCTGTCTCTGACCCAGACTCTGTGGACTCGGGTGCTTCCACTGAATGCCAGGGAAAGAACAATCCCTGAGGGCTGGAAAAACCCTCCTCTCCCTGGCTTTCCGCTGCATCCTAGGGCAGCGTCCAGCTCCCTGTTTCTGGGCCTGGCTTGGTGAGGTCCTTCAACCCTGGGAAGGTGGAAGAGCAGAATAGTGGGATGGGGCATGAGGTAGTATGGCCTGGGAGTTGGAGCTCCTGAAGGCCTGTGTGTATCTGCTACAGACTTGCTGTGTGACTATGAGAAAGGCACTTACCCTCCCTGGGATTGCCTACACTCCTTTGTGTGATGAAGCATGGAAATCAGTGACCTTCTAGTCCTCTCCAGCTCTCACCTTCTAGGAATTAGGAATTATTTATGAAGTATCCACCCATCTTCTGTCAATGACTCGCAATCTTTCCTTCACTGGCACTCTTCATGCAGTTTCCTTGTTCCCAAGAAATACTCACTTCAGAGTCAGATATAAACTTGATCTTGCCCCTGGCTCTGAACCTCTCCCCTGCCTCCCCTTTACTCCGATCACTTTCTGGTCCAATTCTCTACTGTCTGGAGTTCCAGGCTTTAGAAACATCTGCTTTCCTAATGCATACTGAAAGGTGAATGTGGCTTCAATTCTCATTTCATTTGCATGTTAGGAGAGGCACAAAGCTTCAACCCTAAAGGAATGGCTCTCTCACAATAGGGTCTAGCATAAGAGGGCAGGGATAGGTTCAAAGGGGGCCAAGGCCATAAAGATCTGCCTCCAAGGAGAGGCCAAGAGATTTGAACTTCATCCAAGGGCAAAGGGGGAGCCAGTGATGGGGATTTGAGCAGGAGTCCACGTGATCTGAGCTATATCTTAAAGAGGTCATTGAGGCAGATTTTGAAGACAGGATTAAAGCAGGAAGAAAGGAGAGGCATGTGGGAGAGTGACAACAGGCCCTAGGAAAGAGATAACCAGTGGCAGAGGGGGATGGAAAGAAAGAGACTAGCCTGAGAGGTTTTAAAAGAAGCATCTGGGCTTGGGTCCTAGCAAATTTGGAGATGAGAAAGGAAGGAGCCAGAAAAGTACTGACGTTTCTAGTTTGAAAAGTTCATGCCCGTGGCAAACAGAGAGAACCCTGCTCTGCTCATCTCTCCCTAGCTCTCGACGCTGAAGCCACAGTAGCCTCCTGCCCCTTCCTCAAGCCACCCCGAACTTGCCTCTGCCTCTGGGCTTGCTCACCTCTCTGCCCAATTTCAGCTCAAACATCCCCACTTTTAAAAGACTTTTTGAACACCCAGTCTGAAGTCATCTCTTTGCCGCACTCATTCTTTCGCAGAAATGTTCCCTAGCTGAAATCAGCTCATTCATCCATTTCAGGGGCTCTTAACCAGATTTCAGGGGGTCCATGAGCTTGAATCGAAAATTCAAAAAAACATTATTCCTGTGGGGACGTGTTGGTTGCAGGTGTGATATGTTTATTAAATAATGCACAGTATAGTGAGGGCTTAGTAAGGGGTCCGTGGTTTTCACCTGCCTGGCAAAGGGGTCCATGGAACAAGAAAGGTTAAGAAGCCCTGGTCTATTCGGTTATTTCCACTAGAATCTAAGGTCCATGTGGGAGGGGGGCTCCTGTCTGCCTAGTTCACAGTTGTGTCCCTAGCACAGGGCTTGACTCAGAGCAGAAGCTCACTAATTATAAGTCAAATGCAAAGGAAGGGAGGGAGGAGGGAGGGGGCAGGGAGGGAGGGAAGAAAGACTGGACTCAGATGTGCTGGATCATTTCCAAAGACGGCCGCTGTGTCTCCCATCTTGCATGCCTTTTGCAATGAGATCTGCTGCTCCTCTCGTGAGTGGAGACTCCCCTTGATCTGGGCTGTGACTTGTTTCCAACTTGAGAAAGCAGCAGAAGCGACACCGGCCTCAAAGGACAGGCTTTAGGAGGCACCTGGCTCCTGTTTTCACCTCCTGGATACTCCTCGAAACAGCGTCTTGAGACCTCCATGTTCGAGAAAGCCCGAGCTACCCGGGGAGACCCCATGGAGGGAAGCTGTGCGCTCCAGCCAATGGCCCCAGTGCGCGCAGCTCCCAGCAGACTTGCTGGCTGGTGCACGTACAGGAGTTGATCCCGGGAGAACCATCCAGCCGATCTGCAGAACCATGAGAAATAAATTGTTACTTTAAGCCACTAAGTTTTGGGGTGGTGTTCCTCTTGGAATAGGGTGGACCCCTAATCCAATATGCCTGGCGTCCTTATAAGAAGTACAGATGAGACGAACACAGAGAGGTGAACACCACCTGAAGATGGAGACACAAGGCAGAAGAGCCAGAGACTGGAGGGCCGCAGCTACCGTACAAGGAATGCCAAGAAACGTCGGCAAATCACCAGAAGCTAGAAGAGGCAAAGGAAGGAAGGATTCTCCCCTACAGGTTTCAGGGAGAGTATGGCTCTGCCTACACCTTAGCTTTGGACTTGTAGCCTCCAGAACTAGATGATCAATGAGATGATAAATTTCTATTGTGTTAAGCCACCCAGTTTGTAGGACTCTGTTATAGCAGCCCTGGGAAGCGAATACAACTCTAGACTAACATGCATCTAGTGCTTTCCCCTTTAAAGCAGTTTCCCATCACCTCATCTGATCCTCTTAGCAGCTCTGTGGCATAGGTTCCAATGCCCGTTTGAAAATGGGGGAACAGAAGATCAGATGGAAGGTCACACAGTGTCTAGGCAGCAGAGTGAGGAATGCACCCAGCAGACTCCGAGCTCCTAGGTCAGTACTCCACCACCCTCTCTTTCCAACAGGAACAGTCTGAGCTTCTTGGAAACTAAATAACAAAGCGAACGACCTTAGTCCTGAAAGCCATTCACTGTCTGTCACTAGAGACACGAGATACCATCTTTGGGCAAGGTCTCCCTTCACCCATCTTGTAATTTAAGTAAAACTTTCATGCTAATTTCCTCTTTCTCCTAGTGTTGGCCCTAGCTCCTGGGAAAGGAAAGGAAATGCTTTCACACTTTATAGACAACCTTGGCTTCAACCACATCATTTACTCCATTTTTTCCTCCTATGAAATATGAAAAAGCAGATGTGAAGGCGTCTCTGTTTCTCTTTAAAGGAAGAAGATAATAGCTGTTTTGCACATTTTAATTTAGCATATTTAAAAGGATGGAGGGTTGATTTTTTTTAATGGAAAATTTTTTTTGGATAAAATTGTAATGTGGGATGAGCTAAGAATACTTTCTTAAATACCAGGAGACAAGGGGAAGGCTCTGGAAGATCTGTTTGAAAACCTCCAGCAGCACTCACGGTGTCCCTGAGACCAACCAGACTCTTCCTGAGACCCTCAGCTCTTTCTGGCACCACAAGCATTGGGCGACAATGAGAATGTCTGATTGTGGTTGGAGGGAGTTCTCTTCTAACCAAGCCTCTTCAATTCTCTATCACAGAATGAAAGGCCACACTTGACTCTCCTTTTCCTTGTTCGTCTCCCACCCTCATTTCTTCACTGCTCTATGGTGAACAAGTCCCCACCCACCTCCCTCATTCTCTAAGACCAGGATTGCTCTTTATAGTCTTCCTCAGTGGAGGCTACTCTTTCTCCTACTTTCATTTTTTTTTTTTTTTTAATTTTATGAATTTTATGAATTACTCTTTTTATTCATGAATTTTAAAAATAAGATATACATAAATCCAGTTTAACTATGTTATTATAAGGTATAATATGAAGACTTAGTATAGATATACACCCCATTTATTGTATCAATTTCTGAACTCAATCTCTAAAAGACTGAGAATTCCCAGGTTGGTAATAATTGTCAAAGTTCCCTTCACTTGGACTTCATCCTCTTGATGAAGTCCTGCCCCTTGGCCAAGGTGTCCTTCAGTGCATCTTTCATGGATTCATTCCGTAGACTGAAGATGAAGGGATTCAGGAGAGGTGTAATGACACAAATAAGCTAATAAAAATATGAAAAACAGGAGGCTCCCAATGGCTTTGGTGGTGGGCATCCCAATAAGAATAATCTCTGTCACCATGGTCCAATTGCCTTTTTCCATGCTGGGTGGGGAATTTCTTCTCCATAATTTACAGGATACAGCGAAGGAGATTCTCAGACAGAAATTTATAGCTGTGAGTGCCAGCCTCCAACTCCGCGGCTGCTAGACAGAGCCACTGGCCGCCCAGCCCCGGGCCAAGGAGGGCTGCTAGCCGGCCAAGGAGCGTGGCGGGGACCTCTCCTACTTTCTATACACCATGGGGCTCAGAAGGGGATTGGCATCCTCTTGGATCTTCTTTATGTTTCTAAACATTAATCTTTCATCCTGGTTAAGATTGCAGTTTGTTTTGCGGTTCATGCTATTTAGCTATATACATGCCAATCTCTCCACATCCTTGTCATCTACTAACCTTCTAGTCACTGTTGTTTATTTATTGAAGACTTTGGCATGTGACTCACGTTCTTACTCTCTAGCTCCACTCCTGCCATCATGCGAGGAGATTTCAATGACAGGAATTGAATAATTCTGGAATAATTCTGGAACTCCTTATCTCCAGAGACCATCACCTCTCTTCATTTTCAGTCACACACTCAGGAGCACCTCCTAGAAGAGTTTCCCCTCTGAAATCTTGAACTCCCTTCTGGTTCCTTCGTGCCCTTGCTTCCTCTAGCCCTTTCTCCCTCTATTTTCTCTCCATCAATTGGTCTGCTCCCAGACTTTACTTCTTCTTTTCTCTGTTTGGACCATGACTGATCACCCTTCCCTCTCTAGAAAACTTCTGAGCCTTTATCACTCAGGTTTCATGCTCAACTCCCATAATTCATATTCCTAGCAGAAGATCTTGCTCTTACCCCACCGAGGAAGTTGTTACCTTCAGGATGATCTTTTGGCCAATTGCCATTCTTTGCTTCTTTTTTCTTCATCCTCAAAGGATTTGAGTCCTTGACATCACTTCCTCATTTCTCCTCCTGTACTTTGTTCTACCAGTCATCTATGAAATCTTTCCCCTCAGCATATAAAAATGATCAAGATTTTCCCATCCTAAAACCAACAACAACAACAAAAACTTTCAAAAAACATAGCTATCTTTACCCCATGCTCACCTCTAACTATGTAATATCTTATCCAAATATCTCAAAAGAGTTGTTCACACTCATTGCCTCCAATTTCCCATCTCCCATTCAATCCCCAACCTGCTGCAGTCTGGCTTTTTGTCCCAATCATTCTACCACAAGAGCTGCCACTAAAATCAACGATAACTTCCTAACAGCCAAATCCAAGAGATGTTTTTTAGTAGTTATCTTACTGAAACCCTTTCCAGCATTTTCCTCTGGAACTCTGGGTTTCTTTGGCATCTGGGACATTCATTCTTCTGTTTCCTATAGTATCTGGCATTTCCACTTCTGGTCTTTTGTACAGTCCTCTTTCTCTTACATAATGGAAGACTTGGGGGTTGGAAAAACTTTCACCATCTCCGTGGTGGATCTCTTCCATCCCCAGGAACTCTCTTAGAGTCAGGGATCCAACTAGCTTCCAAACAGCTCCAGCTGACTCCTCAAACTCAACATGTCCCCAAACCAGCTCATCATCTTTCTCCTTCACCAGTCACATCATATCAATGATCAAATCCTGCCAGATTAAGTCAAGCCCCAGCCTCTCTCTCTCCTGGATCCATGCCATGACCTTCATACCGGGCTCCCTGCCTCCACCCCTGTTCAGTTTCAGTCTGGCCTCCAAACCATAGTCAGCACAAGCTACTGAAACATAAATCTGACCATGTCAAACCTGTGCTTCAAGCATTGAAATAATTTCCTGTAATCTGTGGGAAAAATGTCCAGGCTCCTTATGTGAGCTTCATGATCTAACACCTGCAGTTTCTTCAGCCTCATTGATCAGCCCTCTCTTCATGCCCCTTTTTGTTCTAGCATCAGGTAACTGCTCAACGTCCACACCCCCTGCTATCCGAACCTGTGGGCCTCTGTGCCTTTGTTTATGCTCTTCCCTCCCTGGAATTCCTCACCTTTTCCCCCTATCCTTTGCCTGGATAAATCCCACTCATTCTTCAAGACTCAGTTTACTGGTCCTCCCCAAATCCTCTTGGCTGATAAAAGAGCCTCTGTCCGTTTTGCCCAGGCCAATATCGGCGTATAGAAGGTATTTGGAAAGAACTTTAGATTCAGAATTAAGAAACCAGGATTCAGTGCCCTTCTTTTCCATCCACTAGTGCAGTGACATAGGTGAGTCACCTTGTCATGCTCCTGATCTGTAATTGTTCTATTTACCTCACAAGGTAAAATTGAAGATCTAATGAGATAACATGTGAATATTCCCTGTAAACTGCAAAGTATTATGAAAATATTTTATTATATAGAATATGCAGAAACACAGAGGGAAAAAGATTTATTACAACACTCTTGTAGAAATTTTAACAAGACTTCATATTCATTCAAAAACTTAAAGAAGCATTTTCATATCAGTAAGGCAGTCTGTGACATATAATGAATGGCTTATCTCTTTGTTTTAAAAGCCCTAGTCAATGCACCTGGAGGCAATAGATTGACCTTTTGAAAATAAATAGCCAATATTACTTAATAGCTGTGGCAAGTGTACTAAGTTAGCTCAAAATTAGCAGGACCTGCATCTCCAGAGAATCTTGGGCAATTTGTAGTATTACATCCTTCTACTGCATCTCCTGACTGCCCCTTCTACTCAACTCCTCTAACTGGCACATTTTACATATTTCTCAACTCCGTGTGACAATCAGGCCATGGAGAAGGGACCATTCAGATTAAATTTGACAAACCACCCTGATTTACCTTAAGTGCATACACGTCATTTATCCAATTCTTTCTCTATTGCTGCCACGAGGGGAAGAAAAACAGTTCCACTCAGCAAGGACAATTCCCAATTCAGATAAATGTAATGAGGAATAAGTGACCCAGCAGCACAGAAAATGATCTGCTCTGCTACTGGAATCTTTATAGAAAATTGGAGCTAGAGAACTCCTAGTTCCAGGTTGTGCAACAAACAGCTTGAAGGAACTAAAAGCATCAGGCAAGAGGGGCATAGAATTTCTCCTTCACAGGAAAGAAGAGGCAGTGCAGGTGTTCCCACAGCAGAGATGGGGGAGGCTTCAGACTTGGTTTTGGAGATGGAGAGCTGGCTTTGCCACCTTCTGAATGTATGATTTTGGAAGGTTATTTCATCTTTCTGGGCCTCCTTAATTGTCACATAGGGATCAATCACAATACTTATTTCATCGAGCTCTTATCTATATATCCCAATCTACCTCAATCTACCTACCTGCCCAGCTGCCTATCATCATCTATCATCTCTCTACAGTCAGACCTGGACCTAGTAGTAGATATATTTTATTAATTTAATTAAGTTAACTTTGTTTGCAGAAAAGTGAACATGCCATGGTGTAACAGAAGGTTGGAAAGATATATTAGGGCTAGATAATGCAGCTCTTGAATTCCAGGTCTCCCCATTTGTTTAGGTGATGGGGAGCCTTTGAAGAGTTTTTGAGCAGATGTGTGACACCGTTGCAACCGTGCTTTTTGAAGACTGATCTGGAAGCTGTGTATGGAGGCAACTCGAAGGACAACCTCAAGAGGCAGAGGAACCAGATGGCACAATATTGCTTTAGTCCAGGGAAACCTGATAAAATCCGACCTAAGATGGTGGCAATGGGCATGAAGGAGTGCAGACAAAAGGGAGGATACTGCTGAGGTAGACTGGCAGGAGGGAGCTGTTTAAGATGGCTCCGTGTTTCCCACCTCCAGGTCTGAGAGGACGGCCCTGATGTTCATGTTAGAAACAGGAGGTGCAGGGAGGGGAGTGGATGTTGGATCCAGGTGTTTCAGATGCTGGCAAGATATCAAGGAAGAAAGATCCGACAGGCATTTGGGTATAACTGTCTAGAACCCTATGATCAATATTGTGGTATAATTTATTGGACTATTGTTTCCTATTTCAGAAGAATCTATGTCTGACTTTTTAAAACCAGAATCAGTGGGAATATAGGATTTACCAACACAAACACCCTTTACGGCAAACCTGGCTGGAATGCATCTCTTCTATTAAACGACAAATCAGTGATTCCCAGCTCTCTCCTGTCCTCCCCAGGCTAATCATATTTGTCTGCTGTTACGAAGATGAGTTTAATCTAGGCAAGAACCCATTGCAAACTCTTCTATCTCTGTCTTCCCAGAGCCTGTGTTCTACTCCCCACCCAAAGTGGCTGGAAGCACGAGCAAATCCGATCCTCACCCGCCCATGTTGAACAGTCTGTTCCTTCATTCTCCTTATCAAAGACCTCACCCTGCCTGCAGAGGCTCAGCCTCCCCAGGGAAAGCCACCTTATCAGTTTTGTACTATTCTGTCCTTCGTTAAACTCTCCACCTGTTATCCTGACACCGAGGTGAGGCTTACTGGTGTGTAATCCCCGAGTTCCCAGCAGTGCCTCTGAGAAAGATTGGGACCATATTCACAGCTTTCCAATTTATGGCCACAGTGCTGCCCTGGGTTGAATTGTGTCCCTCAAAAGATACGTTGAATTCCTAACCCCAGACACTTCAGAATGTGACCTTATTCGGACATCGATGCTACAGATGGAATCAGTGCTGTTAAAGTGAGGTCATACCGGACTAGAGTGGGCCTTCAGCCCAGTAGGACTGGTGTGTCCTTTTAGGAAGAGGAGGTCTGGACAGAGACACAGACAGAGAAAGACATCTGTGTGACGATGAAGGCAGAGCTGAGTTATGCCACAAGGCACGGAAGCCTGAGGACGGCAGCCACTGCCAGAAGCCAGGAGAGAGGCACGGCGCAGCTTCTCCCCTGAGACTTCAGAGAGTGCGTGGCCCTGCCTGTGCCTTGATGTCAGGCTTGCGGCCTCCAGGGCTGTGCACAACATCAATTCCTGCTGGTTTAAGTTTAGGGCACTTTGCTGCGGCAGCCACAGGACACAAGGCAAGGGCCTTTTAGGGCTCCTCCCCTGTTGACCATTTCACACCCCAGCCCCAGACAAGGGAGAAAAGGTCCACGTGCCCTTGCTGATCATGTCCAGCTTCCAAGCATTTACGTTTTTGAGAGAGGATTTAATGTATTGATCAATTTCTTTAGAAACATGTGCTAGTATTTATTGTGTGCAAAGTATTGAACTAGACAATACTGGAGGCTTCCTTATGATGAAAAAGGCTTAGTTTTGGTTTTCAAATGAGATTAGGATCCAGCGGGGAGATTGACATGTACACCAATGAGACGAGTGAGGCTGGGTGGGGTGGGAATGAGGAGGAGGTGGGGTACCGCTAAGCAGGGGTTCAGTCTGCAATGTAGCAGCTGAAGGCTCCAGTTCTACATGGAGTTTAGGCTACCTTTAAACCCTTTCTCTGCAGAGTGGCTGGTGGTAGAGCCCAAGAACATTCTAGAGACAGGCAGAGCTTCCATTTCAGTGTCACCTCTGGGCCCTAATAATGTGAAATGCCCTTTTTGGTTAGAAGAATGGCCTAGAGGTCTGGTTGAAGGGGCCATCTTGTTTAAATCAAAGGAAAACAGGCTAAGAAGTAGCTGATATGCCATCTTTAATGGAGATCAAGATAGTGTACTGGCTAAGTAATTAAATTTTGGGTTTAAATCTAGAACTCAAGTAAGGTTTCTGTGAATTAGCTAATTAATTGATTTTTTTTGTACTCTGATTGTGTTCAGACTGAGGATCTCACTAACGCACCCTGTAAAGGAAGTCACATGTAATGTTCCTTGTGTGCAAAAAGTACACTCATTTTTTGTATACTGAAGTTTATTTTCCCATTTGATTCCCATAGCAGCCCTGTAAATGGGAGATTTTAGCTACTTCACTTTGCAGATGAAGAAACGGAGGCTCAAAAAAATTGTGACTTGCTCCAGTTTCTTCTTGACCAGAGGGTAATTTTTTGGAGGACAAGGACCATCTTGCATCTGCAGGACCTGGCACCAGTAGGTGCCAGAAAAGAACTGAGCTGTTTGTAACAGAGCTATGACAAAAACGCATAAGCTTTCCTCAGTTCTGTGCTGCTACTTAAGAATGGAATAGCAACCATGCTTGAATCAAGCTGGTCAGCTAGGGCATCAGCCAAAGGCCATTTGTGATGCTGGGGATATTCCTAGAACCCTAAGTCACCAAGGGGAGATTTCAGTACCGTCAGACATCCAGGTGGATCCAAGGCTGGAAGGAATGAGGCCATTGGATCCAAGGCTGAGACCACTAAGTGTGTACTTTCTCCAAAGGGCATGTCCAGCCTCATGCAGCTTTGTCCTTAGGTTTCTGAAGCCCATCTCCTTGTTTTAGCTCAGAGGGCAGGACTTTGGGATCTTAAAGGATCCCAAAATCTGAGGTAGTCAAAGCATCTGTGCATCCTCTAAGCAGAGACACATCTTTACCAATGTCCATGTTCCTAGTTAAGCCAGAGCTGGGTCCTTTAGTGGGATTTGAGGTTCAGTAATGGGAAAAATATTCCCAGCAATCCTGGTAAACCATATTCCAGAGGGGCAGTATGGATTAGGGTAGAAATCTCTTTTTTGGGAAGAGTTTTCTTGCTCCAGGAGAGGGTCAGGAAACAAGGCATGCAATTAATTAAGTTTAGGGATCCTAATTTAACCCTCAGGTTTTAAACACTGGTTTTCAGAACCACAGGAAGAGACAAAGCATAGCACCAGTGCCCAAAGCCTGTGCAAGGCTAATCATGGAATGTTGAAAATGTCAGACGTTATTGTGGTCTAAGACCCAAGAAAACTAATTCTGTCTTGGCTCAACTACTTCTCCTCCCTATAAGATTTTATGGGAGATAATATTTACAAAGAACAAAGGAAAAGGAAGGCAAATTCATATTTTATTATTAGCTGGACTTGAGCTCTGATCCTATACTAAGAACTTGGGCAGGCTGGGCTAGAACTTTTATCCAAGCTAGGTGGGACACAAGAGCTTCAGCCAAGGCTTAGTGCAACATGCTCGTTAGCCTAAGGGCAAACATAATTAGAGTGATGGGACTCATTTAGATTTCTAGTTGGTCTACACTGCCTGGACAGTGGCCACAGGACCATTGCTGCTACTTAGAAGTCCAGTTTACCAGTTTTTTATTTTATTTTATGTTTCATGCTTTTTGTGTTCTGTGTAAAAAAAATCTTTGCCTAACCTAAGATTTCAGAGATTCTCTCCTATGTTTTTTCTATTAGTTTTATAACTTTAGCTTTTATGTTTCGTTCTGTAATCTATTTCAAGTTAATTTTTGTGTATGATGTGAGGTAATGCTTGAGGTTCATTTTTTCTCATATAGATATCCAGTCATCCGTGCACCATTCGTTGAAGACTTTCCTTCCCCCATTGAATTGCTTTGGTATCTTGGTTGCAAATCAATTGACCATGTATGTGTGAACTCTCTCTTCTGTCCCGTTGATTCAGCAGTCAATCCTTACACAAATGCCACACTTTCTTGATTACTGTAACTTTATGGTAAGCCATGAAGTCAGGGCTGGGCATTGAATCATGCCCTCCACAAAAGGCACGTTCAGGTCCCAACCACCTGTCCTGTGGGTGTGAAAGCATTTTCAAACAGGAACTTTGAAGATGTTATTAGTGAAGTTGCACCCAAACTGAATGAGGGTGGGCCTTACTCCAGTATGGCTGAATTCCTTATAAGCAGAAGATGGACACAGAAAGGGAAAGCCATGGGAAAGCCGAAGTCAGCAGAACCCAGAGGAGAAAGGAGAAGACATTGCTGTGTGCATTGCCCTGTGACAGAAAAACCAAGGATCCAAAGGAAAGGACCGTGGTTTGGGCCAGTCCTCCAATCAGGACATTCACACCTGATTATGGCAATGGAGAGGTTCCCCTCATTAGAAAGAAGTGGGCTTTCGGGAGGAGAGGCATGAAGGCTACATAGCACAAAACAAACACTTGAACAGTATTGTATTGAGCTGTGAGTCAACTCTTGAGGAAGTTTTTGTAAAAGAATAAAATAAAAGAAGTTATTATTGACACAGGGGCATCTGTGGACCATTCAGCCGTATGGAAAAAATGGATCCCTGACCCTGACCGCAGGTCTGGTAATGAAGCAAGGAGGATCATGTTTGTACTGGGACTGTCCGCAGCTTGCTTCTGCACCTCACTGGACGCCCCACTGCTGTCTTGGCTGGCTGGTATTTTCCCTCCTCCATGTTCTCATGTCAAGAGGAGCCCACGATCGAGTTTAGTTGACTTACTGCCCCCTTCTTTCCGGGACACACATGTTGCCTGGATGGAACGGTCAGAGTGGGTTCAAGTAAAATCTCCCTGTCCATACTTGGAACTTCGTTTTCCCACAGACTCTCAAGTTTTGTCACTGAGTCTGACCAGTCATACAAGACCCCTTTTCCTTTGAAGCAAATTATCTCCAAGAGATCCTGCAAGTCCTCTTGGCATTTACTTTCTATTTTGTGGCCCTACTGTGTCCTTTACTCAGACATGCCACATACAGCTCTTTAAGTCCTTTTCCCAGGAGGCTCCTCCACTCCCATGTAATTCCATGGATGAAGCTTGAAACCAGAGGGTGTCACCTAATCCTGCATGTCAGACTTAAACAAATCTCAGATTCCGCCCAGCCTGTGCTATATCCTGACTTACCCTGTGTTTTTCTCCCACCACGTAGATGAAGTGATGAGGTTGTCTCCTTGTGCTTAATTGTCAACTAAGAGAGAAAACTGGAGAGAAAGAACTTGTGTTAGCCATGGGGAAGAAAAGAAATTCAGAGGCACAATAAAGAGTTTGAGATTCTAAAGCAGTAGATATCTCATGGGGGTTGGGAGTGCCCCCATGTTGGACATTTTGTCTTTGAAATCGCATACTATCCAGATGAAGAAGAAGCAGAGGTAGTGTCCATATAGACAGACTCCCATGGCTTCCCAGGGAGCTCCGTGTGAGCTCAAACCTTAAAGGGATATGACCATGCTTAGTGGCAAAGCCCCAGGATGTGTATATCCATTGCAGGTGATGTGACACACTAATGAAAGATGTTTATGTGGGAGGTTGTGGGAGGTTGTGGGCGGTGTGGGAGGTGGGGCATATGGGAGTCCCTATAATTTTTCTGTAACATTTATGTAATCTAAGTATCTTAAAAAACTTTTTTTTAATTATTAAAAAAAAAAAAAAAAAAGGACATGACCAGAAACCAAAGAATGAATACAAAGGATGATGGAGATTGGTGCAAATGACGTCAAAAAGTAAAAGCTCAGGATAAACTGTGACATGTGGACAATGCTCAGGACATCATAAAAACAGAAAATTCTCTTTGGAGCAAGCTGAAGAGCAAAACATGGCAAAGGCAAATGCTTTCAAAGCCATTCAATATTCGGCCTTTGTTTGCTCTGCCAAAGAGAATGACCTTATGAATGGAGAGGGTAGAATAAACACAAGCATAAAAAAGATCATTGACGGCCAAACTGGTGGAGAGACTGAGAGTGAGCACAAAGCTTCAAGCCTCCTGGCCCGGGAACAGTATATTCCAGGGAACTGAGAGAACTTGCAAATGAAATCACTGGACCGCTTTTGGGTGATCCTGGATGAGCTGTGAAAAATGGGGGATGAGTCAAAAGACTTGGAGTCAATTAAGTATAGTCATGATTTTCTAAAATGGGAAAAAGTGGATTCCATACAGGGATTGTAAACTCAAATGTCTATGGAAGCCAGACAATAACTAAAAAGGAGTCAAATAGGGCAGGGCCGAAACCCTAGTGGACAACAGAGGCCATGCCCCTTCCAATAGGGCCAGCTGTTAGTGAGCTCCAGCTGGTTGAAGCCATGCCCAGAATTGCTAGACTTTCCAAATTTTTATATTAAATGTTATTATTTTCAAATGAGGGTAGTGACTTAAAATTTGTAAAAATATCGTGCTGGCTAAGTTAAATAGGTCCATAGACCGATCGGGCCAACAGGCAACCAGTTTCTGACTTCTACCCATAGATTTGCCATCTTGCAGCTAAGAAAGTAGGACAGGGTATTAAAAGACCACCTGGTGAGTGCTAGAAAATGATCAATGGCCTCTAGAAGCTACATGGATTCACTAATGACTATGTATCAGTCAGGATTCTCCAGAGAAAGAGAACTGACAGGAGATATATATATGGAGATATTAAGACATTTATTATAGGAATTGGCTCACGCAACCCTGAGGATTGGCAGGTCTGAATTCCATAGGACAGGACTCAAGTTGGAAACTCAATGAAGGTGAAGTTAAATTCCCTAGGAGAAGCTGCCTGGAGGAAGTAGAGACAATTTGGAAATCCTCCGATTGGTTTTCCTCCAAGTGGATGAGGTGACTCCCCACATTGCTGAGGGCAATCTCCTTTGTTGATTGTAGATGCATTTAGCCATAGATGCAATCACCTGACTATGGGCGCCAATCCCTCTATGAGACACCCTCATAATAACAATCATGCCAGTTCTGGCTTGACCAAATGACCAGACACTGTAATCTACCCAAGCTGACACATAAAATTAACCATCATGAACCAACATGCCACTGACTAACCTCCTGTCCTTCTCTGATTGGCTAAAGGGCTATGGTAGACTTGGGTATTCTGATTCTAGCAAGGCTCTGACAAGGAGTGTAATGTTCTCCTTGGGACTAGATGGAGAAATTCAAATGGAATGCTAGTACTTCTAGAAAGAGTCTTAGCTAACTGAAAAACTGTGCTCGAGGCTGATGGATTAATAAGCCAATATTGACAAATAGGGAGGTCTCTATTCTCTCGTGTCTGGCCAACTGAACTTTTTGGACCCAAAAATGAATTCAAGAATTGACTTATGGTTTGATGCCTTCAGAATGCAGTGAGGATGTCAATTCCTTTGCTCTTAGCTCTGGTTGTTGTTGTTGTTTGGTTGATATAGCCCAGGTATCAGCAAACTAAGGCCCACCGGCCAAATTCATCCTGACCCCAGTTTTTATAAGAAAAGTTTTATTGGAACACAGCTATGCCCATTCTTTTATAAAATCCATTGTCTATGGCTGCTCTCACATTACAGTGGCAGAGTTGAGGAGTCGTAACGGAGACTGTATGGCCTGCCAAGCTGAAAATATTTACTATTTGGCCCTTTACAAAAAAAGTTTGCTGACCTTCTGATGTAGCTAAACATCATTTTAGTCATCTTTGTGGCGTTGTTATACTGTTGATTAATATTGGATTTATCGATGGTGATCAATAAAAGCCTCAAGTCTATATCATATGAACTGCTATAAAGCTATCTCTTCTTGATTCTTTTTGTGTTGAAACGATTGATTTAGTGAATCAGAGGGCAGGTTGTTTTGTTTATTCTTGATAAAAATTTCTCTTGCTTCATAATTTTTGTTCAGTGGGTTGGCAATGCCTTTCAGCTTTGTGTCCAACACACTCCACTTGAAGGAGGTCCAGGTCCTTGTGGTGGGGAGGGGTCCAGAGGTCTGGGCCCAGGTGGCAGCTCAGAGTGCTCAGAAGCAGAGCTAACCAGAGGGCAAATTCAACAGGACATCCCAGGAGAGTTAGGGTCAAGGTCAAAGTAGTCATGCCCATCACCACTGTGATGGACAAGGCAGGGCACCAATCAGGAGGCAGAGGATGAGTGAATGTGAAGCAGGACTTGGAAGTGAAGTCAACATGAGTGCAAGCGGGAGAGTCCCAGATTTTGTCTGTGAAGAGGACAGGTGCTCAGACTTCTCTCTTCTGGGATACTACTTCTGGAGGCTGGACTGGCTGGAGCTAAAGGGCTAGCTGGTGAGGACAGGATCAAGAGCAGTCACTGAAATGTACGATTATTTAGGGCTTCTCCTAGGTAGGATTTGCTGAGACTATGATGTCATCAGTTTTAGTCTTTAAAACAAACAAACAAACAAATGATCAAAGCAGACACACTAACCAGATATTTAAGAATCACACACTTTAAAAACAAAATAATAAAGAAAAGAAGATTTGGTATACTTTTCATTGCCTGTTATGCTTTTCCATTTATGTCTTTGAAGAGAAAACATTTAATTGCTTCTCCCATTTACATACCTTAGCCTTGAAAGCTTCAGGGACTAGAACCCAGAATTTTGGCTCTTGGTAGAAGGGTCCCAGTTGCGAACACATGGATGAAACTTAAAAGGAAGAAGTGTGTGTGTCTGGCGGCCTGGCTCAAAGGTTTATTTTTAAGGAACCAATTCCTCTTCTTGCTTCCCTTCTTGCTACCGAAGAAATTCCCCAGGGCTTTAGAATTCCCTCTCCCCAGAGTTCTTTTTCTCTTATTTCTTCCACGCAGCTTGACCAAATCCCAAAGAGGAGGTTACTACCACATGCAGTCCACATTTTCCAGCGTGAAACCTGGTCATTTTCTTTGCCCTGATGAGAAAGGGCTTTCCAGTGCTTAAAAATTACTTGCAATTCTTAAGTTTATTTACTAAACAATTTCTCCATATATGTAACTCTCCTGTAAATTTTCATAGTCAGTTTTTTGATACAGGTTGAATGTACTTGGAATTATTGATCTGTATACAACCCAGCCCTTTTGTTTTAATGGAAATGGCATATCTTTTTACTTTCTTTCCCAACCCCGCCCCCCCCAAGATGGCTTCCTCATCTGTCTGCTCATTGTTTGCTTGTTGTCTCTCTGCTCATTGCCTCTGCTTGTTGCATCCGCTTGTTGTCTGCTCGTCTCCTTTAGGAGGCACCGGGAACCAAATCTGGGACCTCCCATGTGAGAGGTGGGTGCCCAACCACTTGAGCCACATCTGCTCCCTGCTCCTTGTATCTGCTCATTCATCAGCTTGTTGCATCAGCTCATTGTGCCAGCTTGTCTTCTTTAGGAGGAGGCATCAGAACTGAACCCGGGACCTCCCATGTGGGAGGCAGGTGCCCAACTGCTTGAGCCACATCCGCTCCCCTCTTTTACTTTCTGAAAATACATGATTGTTGTAAATATATCAAAGTTACAGTGAAAATGAAAGTCCCCTACAACGTAACCCTGAAAGACCATCTTTTATGTCTTAAAGAAAATAACCAACATTTAAACAGAAGCCAACCAAGGCTTCAACAGAACCACGGGATGTCACTTTAACCTAGCAATCAGCTGCATTAGAACGAGAGGTTCCTGCTGGATTTGGTTGGTTAGAGCCACGCAAATCTCTCTTGACTCCTGGCCCTTCCACTACCTAGCTGTGTGCCCTTGAGCAAATTGCTTGACTTCTCTGAGCCTCAGGACCTCATCTGCCCTGTAGGGATAGTAATAGACCTTTGCGCACAGACTTGTGGAATGATGTAGCACAGAGCATCTGAAGCCCCTAGCAGAGCGCCTGGGATATAGTAGATGCTCAGTAATGGTGGCCTCATCATTCTAACTCTATGAATGAAGAAGACGGCTTGAATGCACTTTTTAATAAAAGCATGAATTTCCACCTCTCCTGTGGGAGGCTCTGTCAGCATTGATTCCTTCTTAGGCCCCCAAAGTCTTTTGAAATCTGGTCAAATCTGTTTGTGGTTAGATTTTGAAGTCCCCTTTGTGTGAAGTGTACAAGGCATCAGACTGATTCTAGTGTCATCTACCGTTCACAGATGCTGAGGTGGGGGCCAAACATCCGCGCAGCTCCTCCAGGGTAAAGTTAATTCTCCAACACCTTCACCGGCACTTCGCGGGGTCGTTGCTGGCTGCTGCCGGCCGGGGCTCTGCTAATGGAGGTTTCAAGAGACCTTCACGATTCCTATGGTAACCCGGGAGAAAGGCTGTTGCCATGGGGACCAGGCAAGCCTATATAAACCTTCCATCTCCATCAGACAGATGAGAACGATGAGAGAATGAATCCTCCACTAGTTCACCTTCTGAAATTGCTAACAATTAT
The DNA here is from genome assembly GCA_026826555.1 of Tolypeutes matacus. Classification (NCBI taxonomy): domain Eukaryota; kingdom Metazoa; phylum Chordata; class Mammalia; order Cingulata; family Chlamyphoridae; genus Tolypeutes; species Tolypeutes matacus. Next base: position 3,630,029 of record JAKSZT010054401.1, on the reverse strand, counting down.
CTCTGTTTCTGGAAAAGGATTCATCTTTTCTTTCAGGTGGAAACTCATTCAGGCTTTCAGCTTTACTTCAGTAATATTCCAAAGCTTGCTCAGTGATCTTGATGTCAACTAAAGTCACCCAGAGAATGAGATGGCTAGTGACTGAACTGTTTTCAAATTTTGACAGTCTTACCAGCAACTGAATAACATTTATCACAAGCATGTGCACTTGGCATTGTTTTAAAAGAATACTATCTTTCTATGAAATGAATTAACCCTAAGTATACGTCTATTGACGCACTGCCTCGTTGTTTTACAATTGACTCTGGGAGAATATGAACCCCTTGAAGCCTGGACTGTCCTTTATTTATCTCCATGTGTCTAGGGTCTACCCTCTTACATAGCAATGTTAGGGGTTCAGAAAAAAATAAGTTAATGAATGAATGAATGAATGAATGAATGAATCAATGTACACCATCATGGTGATGGTGGCAGAGATACTGGATAGTGTAATAAATAGGAACTACCTCTAAAAATATTATTTTCATTAATTCATTTTTTCATTCATTTTTTATTACATGACAATTTGTCTAGTCCCTACCAGCTTCATTCTTTCAAAGATAGCATAATTCCTGCTTTTAGTTCTCTTCAGAAATATTAATGGAGCTAGATTTTAGGGATATAACTCTACATAAGACAAGTCCCCTGTCTTCCTGGAGCTCCTGATTTGCAGGCAGAGATAGACATATAACCCTGTTAGAGGAAAATGGGATTGGTTTTAAAGCAGAAACACAACCACCAAAATAATATTTAATTATTACTGAAACTCAGAGAGAGAGACAGAGGAAGTTGGACCTGGGCTTTGACAGATGAATAGGAGTTGCACAGGCAGTGAAGGTAGGTGAGAGGTGGGGGGTTAGGGGTTGGAGAAGACGAGACATTTCAGGTCTCTGAAGGGTGAGTAGGAGTTCCACAGACAGACAAGGTAGGCAAGAGGTGGGGGTGTATGGGGAGGAGGTGGTGAGGCAGTGGGAAGGGCATGGGAAGAACCTATGTTAAAGAATATAGCACTTATTCTCAGGTGGCTGAAATACAGGTTTTCTGAGGGCTGAAGCAGGAGGCTGACTCCTGGCCAGAGTATCACGAACCTAACATGCTGTACTCATCCAAATTCTCCTCCGGGGCAACTGGGGCTCCTGGAACCTGGGCCTGGTGTGGGGTTCATGGAGACAGGGCTGCATGCGGGGCTGCCCCGGATGTGGGGGGTGGGGGGAAAGGAGCCACAGAGCACTTCAGGGCTGTGAAAGTAAGGCCAGGGCCAGAGGCACCGCAAGGAGACCCACCATGCGAAAGGGCCAGGCAGTGAGGCCAGGGCCAGGGCTGCCTCCTGGGACAGCCAAAGGGAATGGGAGGGTTGGGGGTGTGGCCAGGAGGTTGAGACTGCTCCGTGGAGCCAGCTGTCTTAGAGGGGTGCCTGGGCGCCTGTGTCCCTGCCTGGGTTGAGTCAACACTAAGGAACATGAAAATTGTTTTCAGCAGAAAGACACATTGTCAGGTCTGAGTTTTACAGACAGCCTTCTCATGCAGGCCATGGGTGGGGTGGGCAAGTGCAGAGGCCTGGAGGCAACAGCAGGGGTCCCCTAGAGGTGGCAGAGACTAAACAAAGGCTGCGGTAGCTCTGGCATGGAGAAGGGCAACGAGTTCTCCCTTTTGTTCCTTTCCAATGTTATCTGCTCTGTATTGCACTTGGTCCTGGGAATGCAGAGGTACGGAAGACATGGGGCTGCCCGGGGGTTTCTCTCAGTCTACCAGGAAGGACTCAGTGTCAAGAAGTATTTCTGGTGGGCTTGGCACACGGCTAGATCGTAAACCTTCATTGAATGAATGAATCAGTTAGACTTGATAGCTTGGTTAAGTATTAGATGTGTGGTTGAAGATAGCCTAACAGTTTGTGGGCATTAGTTGATGGTGACCCAAGAAGGCAGAAGTGCAGGAGGAGCAGCAAGTCACAGGGAAGACAATGCTCCCTGTGATGGTTAGGCTAAGGTGTCAACTTGGCCAGGTAATTGTGCCCAGGTGTTTGGTCCAGCAAGCACTGGGCTAATTGTAATACAAGAGCATTTATGGACTTTGATCACCAGTGAGTTTACTTGCATGGATGGCTGATTACATCTGCATCAGTCAGGGAGATTACATCATCAATGGGTGATGCTTTCATTTTTTTTAATTTTTTGTCTTTATAAAGGGTATTTATTTAGGGTAGAAGTCCACAGTTACCAGGCCATAAAGTTGAAGTTTTTTCCTCTCACCAAAGTCCTTTGCTACGTGTTGGAGTAAGACAGCTGCCGATGTTTGCCAGGGTTCAGGCTTCTTGGGTTCCTCTCTTCCCGGGGCTGCGTTTCTCTCCGGGCTCAGCTCCTCTGGTTCCTCCACAAGGTCAGCTGTAGACTATCAGGCTCTCTAGGCTTTGCTTCTCTCCACAAGGCCAGCTGTGAACTCTCAGGCGAATGGCTCGTCTCTATCCCGGGGCCTTCTCTCCAACATCAAAACTCCAACATCAAAAACTGCTTCAACTCTGCTCTTGCCTTGCCTTTTATATTTGATTCCCCATCCACCAAGGGGTGGGGCTCAATGCCCTACTGACTGTGGCCCAGTTAATGCCCTAATCATAACTTAATCATGCCCACATTATCATACCAGTTTACAAGCATAACCCAATATATATTTTTGGAATTCATAATGACATCAAATTGCCCAACATCTACACTCCACCCTCTGAATTCCAAAAATACATTATAATATTCAAAAAGCCTTAAATCAGTAACAATTCAAGTACAAAATCATATCATAGGCAGTTAAAGAAATACAGTTTGTCTTGGGGCAAAGTCCTGTCTGCTATAGACCTCTGAAACGTACAAAACCATTTAACTGCTTCTAATACACAAATGGAAAGACAAAGGATAAACACTTTCATTACCATAAGGAGAAATTGGGATGTTAAACATGAGTCATGGAACCTCTACAGTTCAGTAAACTGGCAGGGCATCCTCAAATTCTGAGAATCATTCTTAAGACCATGGTTTCTTCTCGTTGGGGCCACATGGGGACCCACCCTTTCCACAGGCTTGCCCAAGGGCCATTTTCTTGGTTCCACCCTCATCAAGCATCTGGGTGCCAACCAAGCTCCAGACCTCACCCTCCAAGGGTGCTGGGGTGATTGCCACACCGTACCCAATCTTTGGGTTAGAGTCTTAGCTAGTACAGTGAGGTGAAGACAACATTCCCCCTAACTTTTGGTATACAGGTTCAACCTTCTCAGAGCAACGAGTTGACCACCTGGCCTTCTTTAGTCCATGGGGGACAGGTACACCCCTCTCAGACCTATGGGGTGTTGACCTTAACCGCCTTAATCTTTGAGGAATGTGCTCCACCTCTCTGCACCCTGGGGTGGCAAAACTCTCCCAGAACATTGGGTGGGGACATCCACCCTCTTCAACTGCTGGGGAAAACTCACCCTCTCTGTACACATGGGTGGGGCTCCTCTCTTGGCCCAAGGAGATGTCTTAATCCCAGATCTCTGCTTCCACGGTTTTATTCTTAAAGTTGTTTCTCCTTCAATCTCTCCTTCCCATGTCCTCTTTTGTCCAAGCTGACAGTGGTTTTGTTCATACAGCTCTCTCAAAAACTTTGTTGGTTTAGCATGCAGAAAGCAGGGGTCCAAGCCATCACATAGTAAGACTTTCCACAAGTCTTTCCGAGATAACTGCATCTTCAATTCTGAGTTACGAGTTCCAAGTTTAACTAAGTCTTCAAATGGGGCACTTTCATCTGGAAACTTGATTTCCAGAAACTTGGAAGTTCTGGAATCAGTTTCTGTTTTCTTTGTGCCCAGAAGTTCAGTCCTTAGTATATTTCACTCATCTAGTATTTTGCTATAAGCTGCAAGGAGAAGCCAAGCCACATTCTCCGAGTTTACCTTGGAAAGTTCTTCAGCTAAATGCTCCAGTTCGCCGTTTTCAAATTCTGTCTTCCATATAACACCAGGAGTTAATCTTGCTAAGTTCTCTGCAACTTTAAAACATGGATCGCCTTTCCTCCAGTTTCCAATAATAGTTTCATCATTTACTTCTAAGGTATCATAGAAAGTCTCTAGCATCCATATTACTATCAACAGTCTCTTCAAAGCACTGCAGGCCTTTTCTATCAAGCACTTCACAATTCCTCCAAAAAATACCCCTTACCCATTTATAAAACTGTTCCAACATTTTGGTAATTGCCAAAGCACTTCCCCACTCCTTGGTACCAAATTCTGTATTAGTCAGCCAAAGGGGTGCTAATGCGAAATACTAGAAATGGGTTGGTCTTTGATTTACTATTTTGCTAGGCAGGGGCAGTTCTAGAGGCTTCCACTTGGCCTTTCCAACCATAATAGCCCTCACTCCGCAAGTCAAGGATCCAATGTGGGGATTCTGCCAGTTACTGAGTATGTCTATTCCAATTATGCATTCTGGAACTAGGGAAATATCCACAGAATGGGTCTGGGGACCCACTGGACTCCCTGTGAGACGAACGTGAGCTAATACTCCATCAATCACCTAACCTCCAGAAGCCCCTACTCTGACTGGTGGACCACAGTGACGTTTTGGGTCTCCTGGAATTAATGTCCCTTCTGAGCCAGTGTCTAATAATCCCCAAAATGTCTGATCATTTCCTTTTCCCCAATTCACAGTTACTCTAGTAAAAGGCTGTAGGTCTTCTTGGAGAAGGGTGGGAGGAAGATTAACAGTATCATTTTTTGGCAGTTTAACAGGGTCCTCCCCAAGGGGACCTGGCCTTCTCCTCATTCAAGGGGCTCTGGGCCTGTAAACTGTCTCAAGCCTGGGAACTGATTATAGGGGTGCAGTGTTCAGGTGGTGGGAAAGATATTGTGGAGGCTATGTATGAGGTAGCCCATGTTTGCTATAAGGAGGACACTTGTAGAAGGTGGCTATTCACCGTGCTGTCAGTGAGAGATTTTTTCTTTCCCTTCTCCCAGTCTATCCCTCTTTAGCCCTCACCTCTCCAGACTGGGTCACCCTGGATGGGTAAAGTGGTCCCATATACATTTCTCTCATAGGTAAGCGCTTGAGGACTCTGTGGTCCGGTGGAATATGTTTAGGATTGGGGTTGAAAGACATTAGGTTCAAGACGTACCCTATCACTTGTCACCCATGGGAATTTGGGTCAATATTTAACCCAGTGGATTTAGTTCCCTTCCCTGTAAAGAGTGAAGAATAAAAAGTGCCCTGCTTCCCTCATGGGATTCTTGTAAGCATCAAAAGACAGTGAACCCTACTGTAAATCGTGGATTACAGTTAATAGGACAATTCTAAACACGTTTTTCATCAGTTGTAACAGGTGTACCACACTAATGCAAGGAGTTAATAATATGTTATTAAAAAATCTGTTATTTTTATAACAGAATAAATCTGTTATTTTATATATTTATTAATAATATGTTAATAAAAAATCTGTATTTTATGATTTTTCTGTAAGCCTACACTTCTCTAATAAAAAAATAGAGACATGGAAATGCTTTGTAAAGTGTAAAACCCAACTCAGCTGACAGTTACTACCATTCCATGAGAAACTCTTTCCTGACTTTCTTGATCTCTACTGCATCTTTGTCAAGTGACATATAAAACAGACACACTGAGCCTCTTCCTTACCTAGGTGACACTCTAGGAATGAGAGTTAGTGAAGATGGGAATTTGAATTTTACTTCTTCTTGTGTCAGTTTTGGAAAGTTGTGCTCTAGGAATTTTTCTATTTAATTTAGGTTGTTAGATTTATTTGCATGAAAATTTTTCATAACATCCTCTTACTATCTTCTTTTTAACACCTGTAGGAGCTATACTGATGCACTTTTTTTCATCCTGATATTGCAAATTTGTCCTTCCTTCTTTTGTTCTCAATGAGTATTGCCAGTGGCTTATAAATTTTATCAGTTTTTTTAAGGAGCCATTCATTCTTTGATTTGGTTAATTCTCTATACTGTAGATTTTCTTTTTTAATTAATTTCTCCTCTTCATTATTTTCTTCCTTCCACTTTTGGGGGGATTAATTTGCTGTTCTTTTTTTTTTTTTTCAGTTATTGAGATAGATACTAAGATAATTGATTTTTAGCTTAAAACATTCCTTAGTTTTCATAAACTGTGTAATCAAATATGAAATATTTTAAAATTTCTATTATCAATATTCTTTGATCCATAGGTTGTTTAGAATTATATTGATTAATTTCCAAACATATGTGAATTTTAAAATCATCTTTTTATTACTAATATCTAGCTTAATTCTACTGTGGTCAGAAAACATAAATTATTTAATCCTTGGAAATTTGTTAAGGTTTGCTTTAAATTTGATTATGGACTAGCATATGTCAATTTTATAACTGTTTTTTTGTTGTTGTTTAATTAACTTTTTTTCTTTTTAAAGAAGTTTTAGATTATGTAAATGTTACATAAAAAATATAAGGGATTCCTATATGCCCCACTTCCTCTCCCTCCCACACTTTCCCACATTAACATCCTCCATTAGTGTGGTACATTTGTTATAATTGATGAACACATATTGCAGCATTGTCACTAACCATGAATTATAGTTTACATTAGTTTATACTCCATCCTGCACAATTTTGTAAGTTATGACAAAATGTATAATGGCCTGTATCCTCATTGCAATGTCATTCAGGACAATTCCCAGGTCCCAAAAATGCCTCCGTATTACACCTATTTTTCCCTCTCCCTCCCCTCAGAACTTTCGGTGGCCACTGCCTCCACATCAGTGATAAAAGTTTTTTCATTGCTAGAATCACAATAAGTCTATAGTAGAATAATAGTAAGTCTACTTTAATTCATTGTTCATTCCCCAATCTTGAGGATTGGGGGATGGTGATGCACACTCTGCCTCTTTATGCACTTCAAAATATCATGCATGCTGTCTTTGTTTTGTTCTATATATGTCAATTAAGTTAGATTTGTTAATTTCATTGTTCAGGTCTTCTAGGCCCTTACTGGTATTTTTCTGGTATTTTTTTATCTATTCTTCATTATTATGAGAAATATGTTAAAGTTTTCCACTATGTTGTGGATTTATTATTTGTTCTTTTAGTTCTGTAAATTTTTGCTTTACATATTTTGAAACTATGTTATTGTATGCATATTAATTAAGAAAATTGTTATATCTTTTTGGTGGATTTATAGGGAGATCCTTTAATTATTTTCAAAGGTTTCTCCATTTCTGGCAGTGATTTCTATATTAAAATTTACTCTGATATTGGTATAGCTTCATCTGTTTTCTTTTGGTTAGTATTTGCATGATATATATATTCTATCTTTTTACTTTCGATCTATGTCCCTATATTTAAGATGTGATTCTAATAAGTAGCATATGACTAGATTTTATAATTCACTTTTATCTGTATCTGACAATCTATGTCTTTTAATAGAAGTATTTAGTCCACTTATATTTATGTAATGATATATTTATATGTATTAGGTTTGTACCTACCATTTGAAATTTTGTTTTCTATTTGTTTCACATGTTCTTTGTTGTTTTTTTTTTCTTTTTACTTTCTTTTGGATTAATGAAGTTTTATATTATTTTATTTTTCCTCTCTTTTAGCTTGTTCTATACACATATTTTTTGCTATTTCTTTAGTGGCTAGCCTAGTAATATATTCAAAGTTGACTGATTACAATCTATTTTAAATTAGTGCTTTTATTTCACCACTTCTCTGACAATGCCAGGACCTTAGAAAAGTTTAATTCTATTTACCCACCCCCACATTTTCTGTTACTCTACATATCTTCTAGATTACACAAGATATTATATTGTTATAACCAGTATTTGTTTTTATTTAACCACATATTTTCTCCCTTCACTATTCCATTCTGTCATTTCAGTATTTTAGAAGGATCATGTTTATTCTTTCTGAGGAACTTTCATCAGTATTTCTTTTACACAGATTTGCTGGTAATGAATTCTTTCAGGTTTTTATTTTTCAATTTTTGGCCTGAAAATCTTTTCATTTTGCTTTCACTTATTTATTTATTTTTTTTTTAACTAAAACTAACAAACAAACAAAAACCTTTTTCAATGGGAAGAACTTCAAACAGGGAAAGTTTTCAAGGACACCACCAAGGATTCCCATTTACCCTCATGCAGATTTCCCATTTACTAGCATTTTACCAACCTGACTCTCTATTTATATATATTTTTCTGACCATTTGAGTGTAAATTTCAGAATGATGTCCCAGTACACCTTAATATTTCAGTGTATACTTCCTAAAAAAAGGACGCTCTTACATACCCATCCTACAATTATCAAAATCCATAGTCATCACTTGAAATTTTCCAATTGTCTTAATAATGTCTTTTATAGATCCTGGAGCCAGTTCAGGATCATGTATTACAGTTAGTTGTTGGGTCATTTTAGTATGGAACAGTTTTTTACTCTTTCCTTATCTTTCATGACATTGATATTTTTTGGAAAGTACATTCTCATCACTTTGTGGAATATCTCTCAGTTTGGTTTTGTCTCATGTTACCTAATGATTAGATACAGGTTATGTTTATTTGTCGGGAATACCATAGACATAATGATGGGTTCTTCTCAGTGCATCAAATCAGGAGGCACATAAGGTTGGTTTGTCCCATTACTGGTGATATTAAGTTTTGTCACTTTGCTAAGATGGTGTCTGCCAGGCTTATCCTAGGGTTAATTAATAGCTATTTTGTATTTACTAATTAATAAGTATTTAGTAGGGAGATGATTGGAACTATATAAACATCCTCTTTCTCATCAAACTTTCATCCATTAATTTTAGCATCCATTGGGGATTTTGCCTGAATCAACTATTACTATGATGGTTGCCAAATGATGATTTTCAGATTTTATCATTCATTCTACATTTATTAGTTGTTATTCTATTGTAAGATAGAGCTTCCCTTTCTCTCCAATTTAGTTTTTATTCATTTATTTGTTTCTGCCGTTATGGATTCAAGGATTCTAATTTTATACAATAGTTACAATCTATGACTGTCATTACTTATTTTGATGCTCAAATCTTCCAAGATTTGGCCCTTTGTGTCTTTTTGAAATGTCCCCGTGATTTTGGAGCATTTTCTAACTTTTTGGAACCACAAGGTGTTCTGAGATCATCTTTACTTTTGTTATCCCAACTATGGAAACAGCTATCTTTCCAGTAGGATCTGTTTCCTCTTAGTCTGAAAAGTGATATTTTAGAAGCAGATCAGGGTGCCAAGTGTGACCATTGCTACTGGTATGCCATTAATTCTAGTCCTTCTTGGTGAAAAGAGCCAGAAAACGTATCTATGCACACATCTGTATGAAAAAAATAAACCTAAATGAAAACTCATCAGTTCATTCATTGATACATCCAATTCCAACCCAACACTCTTCTCTGTATTTAAAATTTTCTTTCTCTTACAGTGAGAAATCCACATCCCATCATCCACAGTTTATTTATTTGCTCAGCCTCCCTGTATGTAACCACTACTGGCCCATATGGGGTCTTTGTACAAAATAGAAAAAGATTCCCCTTATGAGTAAATTCCAGGTGCATGGTTTGTGAGTGAGAGCAAGCTGGATTTCGGGCCCCACTCACCTCCACAGCTGGTTGCCTTTGTGCAGTGAACAACTTTCATAATCTGCAGCCACCCTGCCAATTTCACATCTGTGTTTTTAACCATTATTCCATACATCTTATTTCAGAATCATTAAAATTAATGTATGACACTGACAGAAATAGACAAAACAGTTTGAATCTAAACAACCATTTCATTTTATTTTTGATTAACTAAAGCCCTGTGTGTGATTCCTCCAAAGTTAATGATATTCTTAGGAATAGAGAGCTCAAGGAAAATTTGGATGTGTTACCTGGCTCTGCTAAGCCCTGGTGTTCCTTCAGCTGGCATATAGCAGAAAGTTTAGTAAGGAAAAAAATCTCTGAAGGATAAAAGGAGTAACACCAAGGTTGGACAGATGTGACATATGAGGAGAGAGGAAGAACTAAATATACCAGTCTGGGAATACATGGAAGCCGAGGGAGCCCTGATCGACCTATAAAGAATTTCAAGGGGATGCTACAATTCCTTAATTCCTTCCTTTCCTAATTTTCTGATAAGTGCTCAAATAGGGAAGAAGAAATTCTTTTATGGTCCAATGTGAATTCCATTGCCTTCATGAAGTCTTCTTCAGTGTCTACTCCTGCAAACTCATAGCCCATGCTCAAATCATGGAAGAAATTTGAGTTCATGCTCACATGAAATGAACCAGAGTGGAAAGGAAGGGAGGACTCATCCAGAATCGGGGAGGACAAAACGACAACAATAATAGTAGCCAACACATACTGAGCACTTACTAGGTGCCAGAGGTTGGTCTGTGTGCTGTCCCTCCTGCCCTCGCCCTGGACTTTTGCCACAGTGGCCTTCCACACGATTCTTTAACCCTTCCTTCTCAGGCTGCCAAACTAGCCTTTCTAAAGAGCTCAGCACTCCCAGCTCCAAGCCTTTTGAGGATCTCCTCTTGCTTCTAGGATGGTTCAAACTCGTTAGCTTGACAGTCAAGGATCTAAGCCAATGAACTAAAACCTTGTAACCTAAAACAATTGCTTAATTTCATTTTCATATCTTCATTCCAATCTCATCAAATTTACAAAACACTTCAAGAGAGATGAATTTGGAATACATTTCTCTTCAAATGAATTTATAACTAGGATAAACTGCTTGAGTTGAGGTAATTTCACATTCAAGGCCAAACAGCAAACTGAATAGACCCACCTTTTCAAAGGAAGTACAATTCTGTCTTATGAGATACCAAAAGATCCAATCGTTTTTTGGATTCTTTTTCTGTAACCACAAGTCAGAGTCAAGAAGTTGGATCTGAGAAAGACTCTCAGGATGGTTGACCCGACACCCAGGAAGCTGCCTGGGGGAGGGCTCGTATTTTGTAAGGCCTGCCTGCTCTGCCCCGCTCTGTCCTGAGAAGGGAGCGAGGACAGGCTTTCGGAAGGACAGTTGTACTGCTCGGGGCACGTCTGTGGTCCGGCTCAAAATGGATGCGGATCTGCATGTCAGCGCTAACGCTCACCCTCCTGAGACCTGTGCATGTTGTGTCACCTCTCTGGCATCAGCTGCCTCCTTCACAGAGTGGGGGAAGCATCACGGGATCCCCCACCTCCCTTGTGTGGTTGTTGGTCTTAGTTTGCCAGGGCTGCTATGATAAATACTTCCATCTGATGGTCTTAACAGACATTTTGGCTCATGGTTTGGAAGCTAGAAGTCCAACACCATGGAGTTGGTGGGGCCGTGCTTTCTCCAACGTGTGCAACGCTCTGGAGGTGGCTTGTCGGTGGCTCTCCTCCACACAGCTCTCTGTGCCTGTCTCTCTCCTCCTGCGGTTCTTTACCTCCGTGCCCAAAGTTCCTTTGCTTATAAGGACCCTCATCAGCTAGGATTAAGGCCCACCCTTATTCAGATTGGCCTCATCTCAACAGGGTATTTGGAGAGCCTATTTCCCAACAAGTCTCCAAGGCTAGACTCTGAACGGTCTTTGTGGGGGACGACAGTCAATCTACCACTTTGTGGCCAGTTTCGGAGGTGCTGGATGTGAAGCACTCTCTTACTTCATCTAGGTGCTGGGAATTTTAATACCCCTTGATGAAGGCTGTTGTAAGAACTAAATAAGCTAACACAAGCCCCGGGCTCAGCGAAGTGCTGCTATAGGGGGGCTGTGTACTGACTATGACTGCAGAGGGAATATGTGACTGTATTCATCCTGGAAATGAATAGTTACTGTTACTGCCATTGTTATTGTTGTTGTGCAGACAAGTTGCTCTTCCTCTTGTGAGATCCTCCTCCCCTCGCTCCCTCCTCCAGCTCCTCAGATTTGGGCTTTGATCGCTACCCTCTTCTCCACCCCAGCATCAAATGATCAGGCAGAAACCAGCCTAAAATTCTCCTCTATAGGGGAAAGGTTTTGTTTATATTTTTATTTTTGCAGGGAGAGAAGGGGAGGAGGTGCTGAGGGTCAATGTCCCTTATCAAATTGATCTCTGAATGGGAAACTGGAGAAATATTATTTTCAGGGTCAGTCTGGAATATGCAAAAGTATTTCTGGGCCACTAACAATTACGCATGCAACCAAATTCATATTTAGTGGATGCTTGTGCTGGTACCTTTTATCAGCAGTCCGCACGGGGGTGGTAGGGGATGGTTTGAAGAGGCACAGAAGGAACCATCCAAGGGTATGGGAAATTGATTAAGGAGGCATAGGAGGGAGGCAGGGGGCAGGCAGTGCATGGGTGGAAAGGCCATCAGGTACCCAAGTCCTAGTCCCAAATCTGCCTCCGACTCCAGGGGTGATTTGGGGCAAGTCCCTTTCCCTGACTGGACTCAGTTTCCCCACATGTGAAATGGGGGACTGAGTCACAGGTGCTCGGGGACCTCACAGCTGTGAAGGGATGTGGAGAAGAGGAAGGTCTAGGGAGAGCCACGAGAGCTTGGCTATAGGTGTAGGAAAAGGTACCTGTCTCTCATAGAATAAACTTGTATTCACAGCCTGGTGCTGCACAACGTAGAAATTTCTCTCACGTGTATTTTTTCACATCTTATCTTCAGAATAACCCTGTGAGGTAGACACAATAGGCATTTGTATTCCTACTCTACAGATGGGGAAACTGAGACTCACAGCAGAGTGTCCTGCTCTCAGGGATTGGGCATTTGCTCCCCAGATCCCCAACGCCACACTCTCTTGGTTTCCATAACAAAATAGCACAAATTCGGTGGCTTAAAACAAAAGAAATTCATTCTCTCCCAGCTCTGGAGGCCGGAAGTGTGAAATCAAGGTGTGAGCAGGGCTGCTTCCTTCAGGGCACTCCGAGGGAGAATCTGTCCCATGCCTCTCTCCTGGCATCCCTCGGCTTCTGGAAGTAGCACTCCAGTCTTTGCCTGCATCACGTGGTTGTGTCCCTCTGCGTGTCCCGAGACTTCACGTGACCCTCTTATAAGGACACCAGCATTAGATTCAGGGCCCACTCTGCTCCAGTGTGGCCTCGTCTTAGCCAAGTCCATCTGCAAAAACCCTATTTCCACTTTAAGGTCACATTCTGAGGTTCCAGGTGGACATGAATTTGGGGGAAAAACTATTTAACCCAATACACTGCTCTTGGGTGATGGATGAATAGGTCTTGACTGTGGGTGATTCAAACCTTGGGAAAATGAAAGGAAAACCAATGAATAGTGGGATGTGTTCAGCCAACACATCTATCCAGCAGCTACTCCCATATGCCGAGCCCTGAACTTAGCCCAGCAAGCTCAGCAGTGAAAGAAACAGGCGCAAACACTGTGCTCAGGGAGCTCGAGGTCTGGTGGGAAGATGGGCTTTAAGCGACAAGTGTCAGTGGTTAACTGAACAAGACAAGCATGCCATACGCTGCAGAGGGGAGGTTCCGGGTGGTTTGGGCAGGAAGAGAAGAGAAACTCACCCACATGGGAGTCAGGAACGGCTTCCCAGAGGAGGTGAGGCTGAGGCTGAGACCTGTCAGGGAAGCAGGGGTGGAGCTGGGGCTGGAGTTCAGGGTGGACCTGAGTGTTACAGGAAAGCCAGGAAAGGAGAGCAAAACACAGGTTCTGTTTTACTTACTTCCCTTGTTGTAATTTCAACTTCCTCAAAGGGTGCCTTGGAAAAAAAGAGAAAATGGTTTTGGGAGCTGTTATTTTTTTGCCTCCTCTCACTCAAAACTGGGCTGAGTGGGGGAAGTGGCATTTAATGTAGAGCGTAGGCTCCAGAATCATCCATTCCCTTGAGTGAATGCCCAGCCGTTGGTGGCACTGTGAGATATGTCCTTCCTGTTCAGCCAATTCCCCCAGCTCTGAAGCTGTGAGGGTGTGTGTGAGGAGAGCAGGACATGAGTGGGTTTGTGTGTTGGGGTGAGTAAGCCACCCCCTTCTCTGCCCTCTCTGCTCACACCCCAACCTGGGCTTCTCTCAGCTGTGAGGAGAATCACTCCTTTTGCTCCTCAGGTCAAAGCCGTCTCAGGAAATCATGGCGTAGACAGACACTAGAAACACCAGATGCAAGAATGCGTCCAGCATCTCAGTTCTTTACCTCCCTGGCTTCATGGCCACACTCTCTCCATCTGTAACTTGGGTATGGCAATGCCTACATCAGAAGATTAGTCTTTGGGTTTTCCAGATTTTGCATTTCACAAATGCAGTAACAAAACCCAAGGGATTAAGCGATTTGTGCTAAGTTGCACAGCTTGTAGCATCCATTGGGTATAGATTCCAGATCTTCTGACTCTAAAGTCAGTGCTCTTTCCATCAGCAAAGCCTGGTCATATTGATGTGCCACAAATGGATCCTTGGGGGCCAAAATGTTGATCCCCTGGAGTGACCAGCTGAGGCCTGGGGCCACAAGGAAAAACACTTAGAAGCCCTGTCTATAGAAAGAACAGCTCATGTGTGCGCCTTTCGTTACCACATTGTGTCATTGGCCTTTAATTTTTAAAAATTACTTTTGTGCCAAGTCATTGGCTAGAAACAGAACTCTCTAGTAGAGCATTAGGCCAGGAGGGTTGCAAGCTTTGTGTGTTAACGACACAGACTAGACGTGTGATGGGGACATATGGCCACTTCCCTTTGTTCCAGGCAGCTGCAGGTCATATGTCCAACCATAACCTTAGACTCCAGAAGTCCCTGTCCTGGCATGCTGTCCAGGCTCAGTTTACAACAGACTTTATCTCAAGGAGACACTGCTGCCTTGTTTATTTCCATAGCTAGCTTGACTTTTGCTGTCTTTGCATGGACTCCCCTGCATTTCACGGAATTTTAGGTCATACCTCTTTTGATTAGAAACCATGGTGAGTGAGTTGGCATATCCTTTTTATTTTTTGTCTTCCCTGTTAATTCCCTCTAAAAAATGAAAAGGTGGGGAGAACTTTAAGCATTTTGAAAGAGACAGCTAATCAATACACATTATTCTCTAAACATTTTAGGAAATTCAAGGAAATTATAAAGTGCCTCCTAAAGGCCTCTTCAGATACCTGTGTGCCTACCCTTCAGATAGAAAGTTTCCTCTTGGCACATAAAGAAGTCAAATTAGGCCCAGAAGAGAGAATCCTTGTTGGAGTTGAATGTCAAAGAAACAATCTTCAGTAAAATAGCTTGCCTTCTCAGCATGCTCGGGAGAGAAGAACAACTTTGGGGGGTAGGTAATGCTTGCACAGAGCATAGTGAGAGGGTTCGGAGGATGGCGAGGTACTTGTTTGAGGTTGGAATGTCTTGCTCAGGATTTCACTTATTCCATTCCTGGGTAAGGACAACTCACTTCAGCGTGTGTTGGCACTGGGAGCAGCAGAGGGGACAGCACCCAGCCTCCCCCAAGACAGGAGATGAGAGCCCTTCTCAAGCCTCAGTGGCACTGGAGGGTGGGACAGTCACACCCAGCTCCTCTGCCTCCTCCAGAGCAAGGACCTGGAGTGTCTCGGGGCAGGACCTTGCCCGCAGCCCTCCTTGGAGGATGATCACACTTGCCCAGTGACCAGCCTTCCCAGTTCAGAAGAATTGGCTTAAAGAATAAAGCAGTCCCTAGGAAGTGAAACCGTGAGTTTCACTATCACTAATCGGCTCAAGCTCACTTTCCTGTGGGTGAGTCCGTGGTTCCAGCTCAGGCTGGGCCAATAGCTGGCGTCTCCTTTCGGGGGATGAGCCCCAACTGAGCGCCTTTCTGGGGCCTGAGAGGACACGTCTCTCACGACCTCCTGAGTGTCAGAGGCAGCAGCCACTGGAGGGCCCCGAAGTGGCCACAGACCGGGCTCTGTGTCCATGCTTCTCAGCTCTAGAAAGCCTACTGCGTATGCCCACACCGCAGTGATCAGCTCAGGGGCTGACTCACCTACACCTGGGGGCTCACGGGGGAGAAATCGATTCAGCTGAAACGCATCAGCGAGGGGACTAGGTCGAATAACAATTCCCCCAAAATTCATGTTCTCCTGGAACCCAAGAAATATTTGGAACTAGGGTCATTGCCGACAGATATAAGTAGTTCAAAGATGAGTTCCTGCTGGCTGAGGGCGGGCCTAAGTCTAACGGGACTGGCACCCTCACAAGAAGAGACACAGATGTGAAGACAGACGCTGGAGTGGTGCAGCTGTCAGACAGCGAACACCAGGGACTGCTCACAAGGCAAGGAGAGACCCTTCCCCAGCGGCTTTAGAGAGAGCACGGCCCTGCTGACTCCTCCACTGAGGCCTGCTGCCTTCCAGACCTGTGAGAGAACAAATACTGGTTGTTTCCAGCCACCCAGTTTGTGGTATGTTGTTACGGCAGCCTGGGCCACTAAGAAAAAGTTCTGGGACCATGGGGAGTATGGTTCAAATCTCATTTAGTATCTGCATAGCTTTGGGCAAGTTACTTAACTTCTGTGAGCCTCAGTTTTCTCATCTGTAAAAGAGGGACTTTGGGAGTCTAGGGTTTCTGTCGGGACACATGACCTTCATCTGCCCAGCACAAAGGGAGGTGGGCCATCTGGCCACACCAGAGAGCTAGTCTGTGCCATTCCACATGCAGAACATGTGACCCTCCAATGTTCTACGAGAGAGTTCTGTTTTCAACCAACAACTTGAAGTCAGAAGGAAATGAAATTGAGAGGGACTGAGAAGCCAGGTCAGCTGGGGCCTTGGAAGCCATGGAAGCCATGGAAAAGACTTTGTTTATTCTGAATGTGACAGGAAGCCATTGGAGGTCTTTCTGATTGACCTTAGTCCTTAGAAAGATCACTCTGGTTGGTGGACAGAACAGCCTGTGTCTAAGAGGTAGGATGGTTAGTTTCACATGTCGACGGGGCTAAGCTGTAGTGCCGGGTAATCTCATCAGACACTAGCACAGATGTTGCAGTGAAGGAGTCATGTAGCTGGGATTAGCATCTACAGCCAGCTGACTTTAAGTAAAGGAGTTGATTCTCCATAGGGAGGGTGGGCCTCATCCAATCAGTTGAAAAGCCTTAAGAGTAAAAATGAGGTTTCCTTGAAGAAGAAGAAATGCTGCCTCAAGACTGCACCGTCAGCTCCTGCCTGAGAATTTCCAGTGTGCTGGCAGATATCAGACTTGCTTGCCCGCACAATTGCATAGGCCAGTTCCTTGAAATAAATCTCTATCTATCATCTAGCTATTCTTCCTACTGGTTCTGTTCCTCTGGAAGATCCTGACAGATACAAGGGGTAAGGGTAGAAAAAGGAAGACGGGTGAAGGCCTCTTTGTATTCCAGACAAGGAAAGATCATGGCTGGAGTAGGCTGGAATTGGTGGAGGAGGTAAGGAGTGGTTATATTCAGGATATATTTCCATGGCAGTAGTGAATGTCCTTGGTGGCTGGATTGGATATGGCTGGCAGGGGAGGGGAGTACTGGAATAGAATGGTCAAAGTTGACTCCCACTCTTTTGATCTGAGCAACTGGGTGAATGGAGTTGCCATTTACTGAGATGAGAAGAACTGGTGAAGGAAGAGGCTGTAGAGGTTAGAAATCCAGAGTCCAGCTAGAGGCGGCTGTGCCATCCCTGTGTGGCCTTTGGGTGTCAGAGTGCTTGGAACAAAGCCTTGCTTTCCCAAGTCAGGGACACAGCAAGCATTCCCAGTTCTGTGTCCACAGAGCTGAAGCTGCGGGGTAGAGCTGCAGCAGTCCCTCTGTATGCGCATTCTTAGAAAAGACAGCGTGCATGTGTCCAAGGCGGGAACAGCTAAGAGTTAAAATGCCTTAGGGTAGGGTCAGATTTGAGCAAGTCCACCATCATGTTTGACCTTTGCAGGTATCCTAGGGGTAGAAATTATTATCTTCATTTTGGAGGTGAGGAAATGGAAGTTGAGAGAAGTGAAATGACTTACCAAGATCACACAACTAACAAATGATGGAAGGAATCCTCAACTGTAGGTTTCTGACTCCACTGTTATTTCCGTTTTATTGTGCTTTTTGCATTTTACTGTGGTTATTAGGGAGTAGTCACATATTGATTCTGGCAGTATAAAAATATCAAGTCGGAAGCCTCTAAGATGTGTGTAAAATGTCCTCCTTGTCCCCTGTTGACTGCAAAGGACCCTCGTGCTTAGCCCTGCCCCCCCAGGAGCTCCTCTTCAATCCAAGAGGCCTCTCTGCAGCTTTGCTTCCTTGGCAACCAAATGGCTAACGAGCTTCACCCCCCACCTCATGTCTCTGCTGACAAAATCCTTTTTTATCAATGGATTATTTGCATTGAAAGAGGTTTTCAAGCCAAGCAATATTTTTGGGAACATTTTACAACTGAAGTTGTAAATGAAGTTCTGAGAGAAGCAGCTTCAAAAAGGCCCAAACCCTTCCCCCACTGGATTATTTCAAAGCACAATTAGAAGAACCATTTCTTAAAAGGAGCTTTTCAGTAATTCCTGCCAAGCATCACTTGGTCCTGATGAAGACTGCAGCTCTGTCTACACAGCACTGAAGAGCTGGATGGAAAATGAACATGGAAGGCATCGGGAGCTTGGTGTTGGGATAAAGAGTCAGGCTGACGTCCCCTAGACACTACAGGTGGTTTCCCTTGGGTTCCCCAAGCCTCCTCTGTGTCTTCTCACAGGATCACAAAGAATCATGTCAGAACATGAGGGAGTGGAAAGGGCACTGGACCTGAAAGAGCTGGGGCGTCAGTCCTGACTTGGGTGCTTCCTGAGTGTGTGACCCCTTGGAGCCACGGCTTCCTCCCCTGCAAAGCAAACCTGCTGTCTGCACAGCTCCCTAAGGCTTTCATGAAGAGCAAGTAAAGACTTCTTATCAGGTGAGCACTAGGTAACTGTGAGCTAGGGAGGGCAATGTTGTATTCATCTCTCCATCTCCAGAGCCTAAGACAGGCAAGGTAGCAGGGCCGGGATAAATCTTTGCTGAATAATTTATGAATGAGTACAGTAGAGGCAATGCTAGAGCTCTAGCACCTATTATTTATATAGCTCGATTCATGTTTGCCAATTCCCTCTGGTAGGTAAGCACATTTACCATTCCTAGAAATAAGGACAAACAACTGGGAGAAAATATTTACAAAAAGCATAAAATATACTGTGCTAGATGTAAATAATTTTTTTCCAGTTAGTCCGAGTAGTGAATAACCTCAGCTTTTGTTCTATTTGGAGCACCTGTTTGTAATCCATGTCATAAATATTTTCATGGCTCTTGCTTAGTAGTCAGTGAGTTTCTTTGTTGGCACAGAATTTAAGATATTTCCCTAAGAAGGATGCCCAGTGTTAAAGCAATGAATTTCTATGGCTATGCAGTTCAGAGAGTTACCTAGGAGATGAAAAGCTAATCTGTCTGGAATTTCTGCCCTTGAGACCAAAGATACTATAAATTTGCTCTGGAGGAAAATAATCATGGTAAGCATCTTAATTTCTTCCATCTCGTTTCCAACCAGATGTCACCGTGTTTTAGCCTGGAATTCATCATCTCTCTGATACATCAACATTGACATATTACATCTTCATCTCTTATTATAGAAAATGGAAATGAAACCAGAATGTGAGCGTGGTGAAAGAATCGGACTCTCCAGAGATTTGGGGGGAAGGGAACCTCCCACTTGCCTTTGACTTTTGGATTTCTTGTTTCCCTTATGTTTGCATGGCACTTTGAGAAGTCCATCTGGAAGTTCACTTGTTATATTTTGCAAATGCATGCAGAGTGTATTATCAAAAGCCAAACCCCCAGAGAAGAAAAACGGTGGGAGGGGGAGAGTCACCCAAAAAAACAAAACCCAATGTCAGTACTTAGGGTTAACTTCTAGAGATTAAACTCCACTTATTTCTGGGTTTGACTCTGGCAGTCTGCTAGTTTGGGTGAACGCGTGGATATGTTTAGCCGCTTGCTTCCTATCTATTAAGCTCTCTCGTTCGAGGATGAGTTTGGATAGATGTCAACACCTGCAAATGTCACCAATCGCATAATGCCTTTGTAGCACTGAGTTATCAAAGGAGCACTGCACAGGCCATGTGAGACTCCAGTCATCTCACCTCGGGCACCGGCACACGTCTTTCCTTTCTCTGGCCTCAGGAAAACATTCTTAGGATTTCAGGATCTTATTATATGTTGAGTGAATTGCGTTCTTCTTGAATTCCTGACAAAGTCACTCTGGTCCCTGGAGATTAGAAGTTTAAACTTTGAAAGCCACACACCGCCGAGTCCTCTTCACTTTCGCTCCCCAGCTGTTTTGGGGGCAGCCAGACTTAATCCTCTTTAGACATATCAAGCCAACCATCGGTCAAGGTGGGCTTTATTTCCTTCCACATGCTATCAGAGATTAAGGCTGCCTGATTTTCTCATGTGTGTTCCCTGGCGCACTGACCACAGACTCAGCTGCTCTAAGTGGATGTAAATAATCTTTACAGCTTTGTCCAAACTGGCTGCCCATTTGGGGGAAGAGTCCATCTTATCCTAGAGTCTCAAAGGCTACTGCCATCTTGGCCACAGCAGGTTAGCTGGATAGAGCAGAAGCACCCCAGAACCTCTACGGGAGGGTGTGAACCAGGGAAGAGAAAGCAGTTTGCTTCAGCAGGTTTAGGTAAAATTGTCAGCATTAAGCAGAGGCGCCCTTGGAAATAACATTGGATTTAGAGTTGAGACCCAAGTTCAAATCCTAACTGTACTACCCTCTAGCTTGGTCAAGTTACTTAATCTCTTTGGTTCCCATTTTTCCTCTGGAGGATGGGAACACGATCACCTGCCCTGCACATACCGCTGGCTGGTTGGGGTAATGGGTTGGAAGACTCTTTTATATCAAAGGGTCTTGGGAAAAATGAAGTGCTATTGAAATGAGGGCTACGAATGTTTTCACTTGATCACATTGTACATTGTCTAACGGCCATCAATTGCAAGTCTCTTTATTTGTACAATAAGGTGAAAATGAGGCTTCCTAGCTGGCAAGTTCAGTGCACAGGGCAGCACCAGCCTGAGACCTGGGAGAGGAGTTACTCAACACATATTTGTTGAATCTGAGTCTCCCACAAACACCTTCTTGGAGGATTTCAGTGATAAGGCCAATGGCCTTGGGGCTCCACTGCTGAAGACAACTGGCACTTAGCAAACACTGCGGCAAGGAGAACTTCTGCTTGGCTCCCTGTCCCAAGCTATGGTATTGCCATCCTGTCTCTGAGCCCTTTCCTGCTCGGGAGGCTCTGCACGCGCCACCTCCAAAGGAAAATTCAAGGGGCCTGGGATATTGAATCTGGAGAACAGAAGACATGGAGTTCCATAACAAAGTTGACTTCAAAAATCGGAAGATATTAGTGATTTTTTTTTTCAAACTTTTCGATGGCAAATCATAGTAAGAAACACATTTTACATTACAACCCAGTACACATTTACATAAATCTATAAATGGCAGAAACAAAACTTCAAAAAATAATACCTCTTTCTATTACATGCTATTCTATTTATTCTAATTCCATTAAATATAATGCTGATGTAACTTCAAAGTTGATTTTATGACCCACTAATGAAAAGCGATGATGTAGAAGATATGCCAGAGAGTGGAATTAGGACTTTGAGGTATAAATTAGAGCAGATTTAAGCTCAAAGAAATTATTAGTAATTATTAGACACGATGTATAACAGGTTTTATGACATAGTGAGACCTTTGTCCTCTGATATTTTAAATATTAGACCATTATATGCTAACTCTGTCGACTCCCGCAGTCCACAATTTACATTGAGCTAAAAGAGAAAATCTAGATAATAAATGGAAGACTTGAGTCCAAAAAACTAAAAACGGAGAGACAAGTGAGGCTAGGAGAGTTTGTGAAGGTTGTCTTTCCTTAGCGTTGTCCATTAAAAAGAAAACCCTCTGCTACATTTTCATTCCCTCCTGAGTGATCTCCCTTCTCTCTTTGCCTTAGATTTTTGGTTGTTGTTGACAGTAACAGATTTTAAAGCTGTTGCTCCTAAGTTGCTGAGATGTTCCTCTCCAAGCCACTCTGAACCTTCTTTACAGTTTAGGTGATCCTGGTGTCCCTGTCCTCTGGGCTTAGCACAGTGCCAGGTGCAGAGTCAGCACCAAGTACTGCCCGTTGCTCAAAAAGTGACCTCAATGACCACATGAAAGAATGAAGACTCCCCATACTTCCCTAAAAAGGAGCTTCTTGGAGTCCCTGGTGTAGATCTTGATGGGAGAGTAGTTTCTTTAGGAACCAGGGGGAGCAGTTAAGGGTTGTTGAAACATTGACCAGCAGGTGCTACCTGGGCACTCTGCCCATCTTTAGGGACAGGGACTGCCTTGAGAATGTCATGTAAGACAAGTCTCCTATTTCAGAAAACATACATATGCATATTTATACAAATTATACCTCCACCTTCAGGAGAGCCACTGCCCACCCTCAGGACCTAAGATTAGGCTTAGCAATTGGGTCTGTCTCAAAAGCAAGTAGGATTTGGAAGACAGTGGGCGGAAGCTAATATTAATATACACTTACTATGTACCAGGAACCGTGCTCAGTGCTTTATTTGCATTAGTGCATTTAGTTTTCATAATAATCACACGAGGCATTTATTGTTATTAACTCCATTATATATAAATATAAATTAAAACATATCAAAATAAAAATATAATATTATATATGTGCACACATTTGTACATACACAGGGTTCACAGAAGTTAAGTAAATTTTCCAGGCACGGAGGTAATTTCAGAGCTTATGTTCATTCATCTACATAGTTTGGCTACAAACCCTTTAAAAAGCATTTAGAAACTATGAAAAAATGAAATATTTAAAGGAAGCTCAGTGCATTGCACATTGAAGATGCGGAAGCTCTTTTGGAAATGTGGTCCCTGGCGCCATCAGTGGAGTCACACAACCTGCTCCTCAAAACCGTCAAGATGGCGTCTCAGACAAAAGGCTGGTTTTCAAGCGACCCTAAAGGTTACTTGGCCCTCAGGGAAAAACTGAGGTGCAGGAAGAGGACAGAGACGGAAGGCTAGGCTGGGGGCGTGATGAGCCCACAGACCGGCCGACTGGAGGGCAGGCGGGGCCGTGGCTGTGCCGCAGATGGCACTGGGGGCAATGGTGGTTGATGCCGGAACCTTCTGAGCCGTTGTCTGGCGAGTGACTTTATGCTCAGTGTTCGGAGTTAGGGGCATCTTGCTGTCTTTTCACAGTCGTGTTTGTGTAATGATTCGAATGTTGTCTCTTATCGTTTCATGAAGGAGTTGAAGGTGGCCACGTGAAAGCTGTCTGGCTCGTGAGAAGCACCCTTTAGGGTCTTAGGTGGTCGGGCATCCGAGATCACGCTTCCTTCCCTCTGGGAAGGACAGGAGAGCAGGTGGGGGCAGACTTCAGATCAAGCCGGAAGAGTCCAAGCAGGGGAGGTCGGAGGAGCCTGCTGGCTGCAGTACGTTGTTTCCCCTTCAGGCTAAGCCAGTTCTTTGGGTCTCTAAATGCCAAGGGGTCTATAAAAATTGGGGATTAAACACGTGGCAAATGGGATTGAGCAGGTGCCGCATGTTAAAATGGTGATGTAAAAAAAATCTTCCTCCTTGAAGAGATACAGTCTGGATGCTCGTAAAATAGTGGTAGTGCTAATTCCTTATACCTGTATGGCACTTCATAATGTACAAAGCACTTCCTACCCATTTTCTTATTTGATGTCCATAAAAAACCCAAGAAATATACTATATTATCCACTTTCATAGATGAAAAAACAGGTGCAGAGAGGTAAAAAGCATATCAAGTGCCCCACAGCTACTGAGTGGCAGAGCCTGGGTGGAGAGCTGGGTGTCCCATTATGTCTCACATGTCACTGCCAGGAGAGAGGGGCCCTGTCCGTGGATTTTCGGTATTATTAATAGAGAATGGTTTTTCACAACAGCCACGGTGCAAAGCAACGCCACATTCATGCCACCCGTTTCCTCTTCCTGTCCTGAGAAGTCTGCTTCTCTTGAGCCTCAACAAGCAGCTTCCATCTTCTTCCCACTCAGGACCAGAACTGGAAACACAAAAAATTGTTCCGCTTTCACCTTTAGGGAAGCCCGCTCTTGCCTGGCTTCTGTACTGATGAGTATGACAAGAGTCTCTGCTTGATGTGGGGCAGCTATAGGCAAATCAGAACTGACTCATTAGAATTGTTCATTTTAACAGAAGGGGCTGTTTTTATGCCTGATAACTAGGCTTTCCTGCAAGCAGCAGGCTGTAAGAGAAAGGAAGCTTGGTATCTACTAGAATTAGTTCTGTTTTTCATCTGGCTTGGACAACGCTAGATTATCTTTGAGCTCTGGACCCCTGCAGGGTCATGCGGTGGATTCCAGGGTGGTGAGGGAAGGGCATTTGTGAATCCGTCTTCCACCAAGCCTCGTCTGAAGACTAAATAAATAACATTTCTTCAAATGTACATACTAGCATTTCTCCAATGTGCATCTATGCTATTGTGACTAGTAAAACACAACTTCATCAAAAAGTGTTTGCGACTATCTGAGCCCCTCCCATGTGAATTTGCCATTTTCGTGAGTCACGAGTGGTCAAATTTGGACAATTTTATATAGTTTATTGGAATATTTTCTCTATCGACTGGTGATACAAAAACTATGATTCTCATCTTGTGGGAATCAGATTTTGGAATTGTAAATGGGTCCTGGGACAGCCAGCCTCCAAAGTGGCCTCCGTGAACCTCACCTCATGGCATTTACATTTTTGTGAGACCACCTCCCTTGAGTGCAGGCTGGATTTGGGACTTTGAACGAATAGAATAGTGCAGTTAGAAGCGATGGCATGTTCCTTTCGATATTAGGTTGTAGTGAGACAGTGGCGTCCATCTTGGGCTCTCTCTCTCTGCTTCTGTCATCTCTCTCTCTCTGTCTCTCTCAGATCCCCCCTTCTGGGAGAAGCCAGCTGCCGCAGGGGGATCCTGAGGCCCCCTGGAGAGGAATAATGGAGGCTTCCTGCCAGCAGCCAAGGAGAAACCGAAGTCTTCCAACAACCTTATGAAAGAAACCGGAAGAAGATTCTCTAGCCCCAGTCAAGTCTTGAGATACCTTTCAGTTTCAGCCGATAGCTTGACAGCGATTTTGCAAAAGTCTCTGAGCCAGAACCACCCAGCTAAGCCGTGCCCAGATTCCTGACCCTCAGAGACTGTGGGAGAACATAAAAATTTGTTGTTGTAAGCCACGAAATTTTGAGGCGATTTAATTCCCTAGCAATAGGTAATGAATACAGGTCTTCCTTCTCAAAAGTGCTCGGAAGCATTGGTTGAACAAGTTTTTTAGTTTATATACACTTGCACATGTATCCTGTAAGTATTGCAAAACAAGTTTTAATTCTGTAGCATTGCAGAGGAAATTATGGACTGCTGAGCAGTTTGAAATGATGGAGAAAGCACAGTATTTGGAGAGAGAAGACCAAAATTTGCATCCTAAAGGCTCCTTATTAGCTATGTAACTTTGGACTCACCTATTTTCTCCGAGCCTCTCTCTTCTTATAGGCAAAATGCAGACCACGACATGCCTGCCTTGTCCTAATTCTTATTACAAGGATTTGATTGTGAATACAATTGATGGACCCCAAACTGCTATTTGAATGTTAGTTTCCATTGATGATAGTATCAATCATCTTTTAGCAATAATAATTTGGCCAAGGCCACATAGCTAGTTGGTTATAGAACAGGAGTTCACACCAAAGTCTCCTAAGGCTAAGAGCAGGGCTTACATAATCTTGGGCAAGTCACCTTTCTGTTCAGCCCTCAGTTTCCCCATAGATTGGAGCAGGTGATGCCAGGTCTCTATTTAGCTCGGAACAGGCACTGATCAGAACCTAAGGAAAGGATTCTTGTCTAGACGACTGGGTTCCCAGAAAAGCAGGGTGACGTGCACGTTTGACATCCCTGGGGCCTCGGAGCGCCGCCAGGCTGCGTGCGGATGCTGGGGGAGGCTCTGTGACGTGCTCTGTGGAGGAGGCGGCTGGGGTGCCACACAGAGGCTGGCAGTCCCCTTGCGGAGTGGAAGGAGCCCGCTCCTCGCCTGTGCCGCCAGCCCCTACGCGAGCCCCTGCAGTGACATCCTAGCCTTTGTCACTGCAAACGACATACGCTCTGGATTTGTGCTGGTACTGGGAGAACGCACAACAAACCCAGTCCCCATTCCTGCAGGAAAGAAAGTGAGGCTTGGGGGACAAGCCCCTGAAAATATGGCCCTAGAATTTCTGTGCAGGTTGACGAGGAGTAGCTCTTGGGAAGGTTGAGAAAGTCTCAGGTTAGGGTGGGAGTTTGGAAGGGCACAAGCCTAACGTAGCGTCACTGACCAGTGCTCAGAGAGCACTCTGCAGTTTGCAAAACTCGGGCATGTTTTGTCCTTTGGACCTGATCATCCTCCTCTTTCAGCCGAGAAAACTGACTCGGAGTGAGTGGTCAAGCACTCAGTGACAGAACTGACTCTTGACGTCTGGTCATCGGTTTCCAAATCTCGTGCCCGTCCCGCTCCACCGCTTGGGCTCCTGTTTGTAAGAGTCCCGGCCTCTAACGGGGCCGATTTGGTCCTTGGTCCTGGTCTTGTCCTCCAGAGCAAATGACAAGGTGGCTGTGGCTGGCCACACACCACGTGAGAGAAGCTGGGAAATGGAGACTTCCGGGCCATGGCATGTCAGTGGCCCACGGACCTGCGCCCCATGCAGCAGCGCCACGAATGGGAGACTTGGCGCTTCGTCCTGCCTCACCTGGCTCCAGGGCTGTTGGAGAGCCCGGGGGCCTCTTTGTAGGGGGCCAGAAGGTGGTTTGTTCTTTCTCTGCTCATGCTGATGGGGCTACGTCAGTCACTGAAGGCTAGGGGGTGGGCAGCATGGAGCAGGTGAGAAAGAGGGGGAGGCAGAGCCGCAGGGCCAGGGGATGTGCAGGGCAGCAGGAGGGACTCCTAAAGGGCTCTCGGACCCCGGCAGCACAGGGGGCTCAAAGGGAGAAGAGGTCAGCTTCACCAGGCGGGTCCCACTCCGTGACCAATACAGGGAGGGGTTCTCTTTAGCACCCCACTTGTGCGTGGTGGGCCAGGGACAGTTAAACCATCGGGGTGTGTGCTGGATGTAAAACATGCCTACCAGAGCCGGGCTGTCTCCAGGGAATATGCTCGGGACAAGAAGGGAAGGAATTTCCCACAGCCCCCTTATCTACTAGGGGATTGTGTTTTATCCGCCAGGTGACACACCTGGTCCCAAGCACAGGATGCAGTTGTGGGCAGGTTGTGCTAGGACTGTCCCCTGCTACAAAACACGGAGGTCTGAGAGTGGGTTCTGGCAGGAGAGAGTCGCCCAGGACGGGGACTGCCGACTGGGGAGGAAGCTGGCTGCAGCAGACCTGTTTGGGGTTTGGAGCCAAGAAGACCTGATCTGAGCCCCAGCATCACCTCTTGCCGGCTGTGTTGCCTTGAGCAAGTCATCTCACCTTCTCTGATTCTTGTTTTTGCAACTGTAAATTAGTTAAAAATACTCCACAAACCTTCATTTGACTCTATGCATGAGAAACCTTTACAATGTTGTTATTCTTTGATTCATTTGATTCCATTTCTCAAATTCTATCACTAGAAAATAATTCTAAATTCAGGAAAAAAAAAAGATATTATCCACCAAAATTTTCATTGCAGTGTTGCTGTAACATCAATTGGGAAGTAATAAGTATCCAAAGATAAAGAGCTGGTTAAGTAAACTGTGGTATGGCAATCCTGACGGAATATTATGCAGCCATGAAAATGACAATTTTGAAGACCTAGGCAACAACGTGGAAAATATATTTATCATGAGAAGACAAAAAAAAAAAAAAAGAGTGAAAGTTGTCATTTTGCTTTGGTTTTTGCTAAGTAAAGATTATTTCTGTACTGGAACAAGGAGAAATGGAAACAGTGCTCTCTTAAAGTGACAGCACTCCGAGCGCATCCAAAAACACCGACTGCGGACATCTCGTCTCTTGGAGATTAAGCCTGGGCTGGAGGAGGCATCCTGTTGACTTACACTTATACTGAGGCCCGGGCGCCCTCACCTGAGGTCAGGATAGCTTCCAGAGCTGGGGGTTGGAGCAAGATGATCATGAAATGCTGAAAGAGAAGGTGCTGCGTGAACACAGAGGACGCTTCCCCCCCAGCAGCATCCCTGCTCTCCTCTGGGGAGCTGTTAGCACTGTACTGCTTTTCTACCTGAGGACCCAGTGTCCCTGCCTCTTCTCTTATTAACCTACTCCAGGAAAGCCTGCCTGATGACCCCACTTTCAGTCCTCTGCGGGTAAGCCCTTAGCTTGCTAGGGACCTGCCTCCCAGGTCATTTCTTTGGATGTCCCCCACCCCCAGTTCAGCCCCTGGGGAAATGCCCTTGGCACGCAGATGACCCCAAGTCACTGCACCGCACATATCTGGGTGCAACAAAATGGTGCTGACGGGTTAGGCTTTGGGGTCTGGCAGGCCTGGCTTTGAATCCTATTGTCAGCTCTTCGCAGCTGTGTGATCTTGGGCAAGTCTGTTCATTTCTTTGAGCCTCAATTTTCTCATCTAGAAAATGGAGACAATAACATACACTTCACAGAGGCCCTTAATAAATGATAATCCTCGTGAAAAGGATTAAATTTCACAAATGCAGGGAGCTTGTTGAAGGAGCATCTATTTTCACTGCTGCTTTTACTGCACCATCCAAGATAAATCCACTTTCTCATACGATGCTCCATATCTCCAGAAAATTGAATTAATACAAATATGCCTTGGGTTAATACCAAACCACACCACTCACGGTAGCCCAAAAAAGCCGCTTGTGCCCTGCCTCATGCCATCTGCCTCAACAGGAAAGCCTGTCCCTTTTGCAGCTCATCAGCAAATGCCAAATGCTACCCCTCTTCCAATGCTCACCCCTCCGCCTCCCCTGCGATTCAGAGTTCTTGGCAAATATATCTTATCTCCACCCTCCTCGAGGGCAGGGACCCTGCTGCCGTCTCATTGGAGGGGCTGAGATGGGGCAGATAGAGGTCAGAGATGCTATGCGATTTTCCTCAGGTCACACAGCTGCCATTTGTGTTCAGGTTTTCCGAAGCCATTCTGACCACCATCACCATAACCCAATTATATTTTTGGAGGAACTTAAGGGCGGATGGGGGAAATGATGATGATGCCTAACCAAAAGAAGGTGGGGAAGTGAAAAGAGCCAGATGAAACCAGAAAACAGAATCATTAAGGTGAAACTCCAGGCACAACAAGAAAACAGCAGGGCCAAAGGAGCTCTGAGGACAGACTGCCAGGGGGGACTCCAGTGGGTCCACTGACTCTGACGTCCTCAGGAGAAACGGCAAGGTGGTGGGGAGGGACATGGAGAAATGAATGGAGGCCACACCAAGAGATGGGGAAGCCAGCTCGGAAGGACTAAGGAAGGAAAGACAGGGCTTAACAACACGGGGAGCTGAGAAGAGAGGCTGTCTGGAGGGCACAGCCTCATTCATTGAGGAAAGCAAGAGGTCGGCACAAGTCTTGAAAGCCAAAATCTTTACCAAAATATGGGTGAGGCCCAGCCATGTCATAGAAACCTTGTAAACACAGCAGGCTGGGGCGTATTCATAAATAAAGCACAGAAAAACTGGAGGCACTCTTATTACCATAATTAAGACATCTTAAGGGCACTACTGGTAACGAAGAAATTGAATTTGGGGGTCTCTTGAGCCAGATGACCACCTTTGGGATGCTGTGGGAAGCATTCGCTCCCACGCCCTCTCGAGTTCGTGGGTTGAGCTGTTGAGGGAAACGACTCCACCAGGGTCTGGCTATTTCCGGCATCTCCGTCAAGCACTGGTCCCTTGGCTGCGCTTTCGGTTGGATTCGATAAGCTGTGATGAGTAATATTCATGAATTCTATTCTAAAGATGCTAATTATTTTTTGAGAGTACCGTTATTGGGATATCACCAACCTTTTTATAGAAGGAGCCAAGCAACAGTTGCAATCATTCCGATAAGCGCCATAACCTGGAAGAGGGTGTTTTTGGAAGTAATTTGCTTTTAATATTCCATGGGAAGTTCAGCCCTTTCAGTATCAGGAAGCAGTACTTGATTCATCTTCACATTTGTTTTTTAAGACCTCCCAAAATCAACTTGTTACAACTAGTGCATATAACAATTTAAGGCTCCTCCCTCTTTGCAAAGGGATGGCAATTTGATACATCTCTTTTAAAAGTTTCCCCTTATTAATGGCTTTTATGGAAAGCCCCACTTTTTATTCAGTGAGGGTTCTATAAACTGTGGACTCTGCCTGATCAGCAGATGACATTATTCTTTATTATTAAAGTGCAGTGGAGATCACTGCAAGCTGAGGGCACCACAAAAGTCAGGCAGGGCCAGGGTCAGATTATAAGGAGCATGTGGCAGACCTGGGTGGGAGGCCCAAGAGGAACCCCAGGGGTCCCAGCCAGATCTTAGGTCAGTTGTCAGGAGAGCAGGTCTGAGAACTTAGGGGCCAATGTCAGAGTCACAGCCACTGGGCAAATCCAGCTGCAAACGTGGGAGGCACCAGCAAAGGGCCAGGAACAGGAGGGAGAAGGGAGCATGCATTGTGCAGCTGGTGAGCTGGGCAGGGCCTGTGGCCTCTGGGCCTCCTTTGAAGGCTAAGGACCAACAACCCCTCCTTCCCGGGGAGTCTTGCACTGTGACGGCCTGGACCCCGCGCCCCGAGCCTACACATGGCCGGGAGTTGATAGCTATCTGCATGGAATGCAATTGCATCATGCTTAGGACCCCGTGGAAAGAGGTCTTAAAAAACAGGTTTAATTACGGCAGGCATTCAACCTCCACTTTGCATTCACCTCACGCGTGACTCTTGTTGGCTGTCTTTTACAGAAAGGATAATAATCCTGAGAGTTGGTTAATCGGAAGAAATCAATCTTGGGACAAATCATCTAGTGAGCGTGTGTCAGTGTGCCACGGCGCAGAGAGCTGGGGACAGTCCCCGTTCAAGCCCAGACCCGCGGCTTCCAGCTGGGGACGTGAGCGCCACAGTCCCTCCCACGCCCTGGGGGTCGGGAGAATTCGCAGAGCTAAGGAAAGTGATCCACAACGGGCTGTGTGTGGGTAATAAATGAACTTCCCGGGGAAATATGGCACAGAGGTTGAGAACTGGGGCGCCCGCCTGGGTTCAAAATACTGGTTGTGCAATTAGCCTCTCTGAGCCTCGGTTTTCTTGTCTGGTAAGAGGGAATGATACTATAACTTCTAGAACAAGTGCTCAGTGAGTGTGAGCTGTGATTATATTCTAAAGAAAATGAAAATAAAAGAGATCGCCTGAGGCTGGGCTGAGTTCTGGAAGCTCCAGGAAGTCTCTAAACCTAGGTGCGTGGCATCGAGCTTGGTAGGGAGGGCAAAAGGGGGCTTGCGCAGCCCAGGGGAGTGAAGGGAAGGGGCAGGCTCACTGTCTGGGGCGTGAATGCCATCAAGTCACAGAAGGGCTGCCCTGGGCAGGGGGAAGACCAGGGGGGCACTGCAGAGGACTGAGTCCAGCACCGTAGGACGAGACACCTTCCGTCAGGGTTTTCTAAGATGGGGTGGGGCGCTGCCACCGAGAAGCCACGGCAAGCACAGGTTCGAGGACACGACGTAAAGCCTTTGGGCTCTCTTTGGCGACAAAGGCAGCTGCAGGCTTAATCCCCTGAACCCCCCACCCCCATCCCAGGATCTGAATTAGCTAATCCCATTTTGCAAGCCTGCAGTCCTTTTTTCTTTTTCAGGTAGGTTCATAAATTCATAAACTTTTATCCTTTCTATGGCAGCAAATGATATTAGAAAGCTAATTAGCTGCAGAGCTAATTTTCATGTCAGAGTAAAATTATAGGTTTCATGGTATAGGACAAAATTATCTTTCTAGTCCCTCCTCATCCTCCAGTCCCCCCACCCCCACCCCAGTTCCTTCTTCCAGCACATGGATCCTACCCCCTCTTCTGTCAGGGTCACATATGTCAGCAGAGAGGGGGGCAGCTCTGGAGTCCATTTCTTTTTGTGTCGAGCATATTTGCAGTTGCAAACAGCCTTAACCAAGGCAAGTTTTCGTTGCTCTTTTTCCTTCTCCTGTTTTTAAATGCAAGTGTTCGTGTTTGATTAGCATGGATTCGGGATTAAAGGCCCTGCTACCTGTGGTTGCCTCCTTCCTGGCTCCTGAATAAGCTGCGGTGGAGTCTGACCTGCTGAGCGCTCTTAAGTCCAGGAAGCCTGGGAGTCCAGCTAATTGCCCATCACGCTGGGAGGGCTGGGCAGAGCATCCTCTCACTTACCAGCTCTCATGGAGCCCTGCTTCCCACCAGCACCGAAGGAGAAGATACAGTGTGCAGGGAGGTGGGGGAAAGGCTGCTCTTTGAAATGAGGCTCTGGACAGTCTTTTGGCATCAAAGCTTTGTGGCTTTGAGGCCATCAGATGTCACTGCCTTTGAACCCAGAAATGGAATCCCTTGACCGTGCTTGAACACTCCTAGTGGGGACAGAGGGGTGGTGGCCCCTTCCTAGTGGAGCGGGCAGCCTCTTCCGTAGACTGCCAGCCCCGTTTGTAAAGGCATACTTACACTGTGCCAAAATTAACTTCCTGTTGCCTCCAGCCATCGGTTTCAGTTTTCTCCTGTGAAGCCACATGGAACGTGGTGGAGCTCATTACCAAATCACAACCTCTCACACATTTGGAGGCAGGTCTTGCAGAGCCTCACATGCCTTCTCTTCTACAAGCAAAGAGTCTCAGTTCCTTCAGGTTTTTAATGTTTGCTTTTGAGGTCTTTTACCCACTCTGCTCCCCCTTTCCATTGTGGGCTTGGGTTATTGGTCTTTCATAAACCAGGACGTGTAAGTGGGCATGTGGTCATCCAGATATGGGCTGGCCAGCAAGGGGTAGACTGAGGCTGCCCATCTCTCTCCCATTCATTGAGTCTCATTTACCAAGTTTGCTCCAAATGACATCGACTTGCTCAGCAGCCCTGCTGTGCCCTTCACTCTTGCTGAG
This sequence comes from Tolypeutes matacus, assembly GCA_026826555.1. NCBI lineage: Eukaryota > Metazoa > Chordata > Mammalia > Cingulata > Chlamyphoridae > Tolypeutes > Tolypeutes matacus. Next base: position 3,597,023 of record JAKSZT010054401.1, on the reverse strand, counting down.
CCTACAGCCAACTCCTGCACCAAGCTCTTTCTCAAAGAGCTGTTTCCTAGCTGAGTTAACAATGTGTAAGTTAACTCCCAGCTTGGGAGCACTGAGCTCTTCGTTCAGTGACAAAGAGACTATAATCTTCTAAAGTGTCAGACTGAGTTCTGATCTGATCAGGAACTCTCGCTGGCAAGGATATGCTCATAGTATGCCCAGTCTTTCTTTTCAGAAATCAGGCACCTGGGTGCCCAGAAGTCTTAGCAGGTGCAGTGTCCCAGAAACCTGGCGGCTCCCAGTGGTCCACAGTGCATGATTTTGATGGGGGAGAGAAGTCACATCTCAAATCTGCAGATTATCTTAAGACATCATAAGCCTGAAAGGAACCGATCAGAGATGGAGCATCCAGAAGTGAGCTATTGGGTAGAAATGTGTGGGGAAGGGGTTGCAGTGGCTTTATGGAGGGGGCTCAGGGCTGTTAAAGACTGACTTGATAGACCAGGTGGTTGGGAAGGGATGAGATGAAGGAAGGTTGGCAGCAGAGCAGAGGAGCTATGGCCTGCAGCATAATAAGAAATAATAAGAAATTATGCCCCTCTGTGCTCAGCACCCACCCCATTGCCCTCACCCTAACAGCCCACGTTCCATGAGAAGTGCTCTTTGTAGGAGAGACGGGAGGAGCCAACCTGCTGCTGTCACCTTTGCTCCCAATTCAGAAGTGTCTGTCTTCCAAGATTCCACCCAATAATATGTTCTTCTTTGGAACCCTGGGCCTATTGCATTAAAAAAAAGAGCCCCAGGAAAGCCCCACATGGATCTGGCTCTCCTGACATCTTGGCACTGAAAATATTTCTTAGACTCCTATCTAATCGTTTTAATTTGCTAGGCTGCCCAAAGCAGACACCATGAAATGCGTTGGCTTTAAACTCTGGGAATGTATTAGCTTACAGTATTGAGGCCAAGAAAAATGTCCAAATCAAGGCATCATCAAGGTGATGCTTCCTTCCTGAAGACCAGCGGCTGGTTCCTCTGCCACAAGGCAAGGCACATGGCGGAGTCTGCTGGTCTCTCTCTTCTCTTCCAGGTCTCGCGGCTTTCAGTATCTTGCTTCTGTGGCTTTCCTTCTCTCTCTCTTTCTGCATTCATTCTGTTAACAAAGAACTCTGGTAAGAAGATTAAGACCCATCCTGAGCCACACCTTTACTGAAGTAACCTATTCAAAAGGTCCTGCTTACAATAGATTTACAGTCACTGGACTGGATTAGCTTTAAGAACATGAGTTTCTGGGGCACACACAGTTTCAAATGACCACACGGAGCTCCCCCATGCCGAGAATCAAGAGATAAGATGAAAACCCAGATTATACAAATTCTATATATCAAATAGTGGAAAGATGAAGGGTCCATGCTTTATTTATATGGCCAGACACTATTCGCCAAAACAAAGGCTGCAGAAATGCTCTGAGATTTACCCAGCGGCCTTGGTCCCAGAGAAGGGCAGATGGGATGCTGGAAAGCCACCAGTACTGTACACAGAGAGAGTGAAACACTGGAGCTTTCCACAGGATGCCCTGTACAATTCCCAGTGATCCCAGTTGTGTCTCCCTTTTGGTTGTCACCACCCAGATTTTCCCACTGCTCAGAAAGATTCCTCCAGGGCATATTGTCTCTCTGTAATAAAAGAGGGGGCATTTGGTTTTTGTCACTATTTCTGAATCTTCACTATAGCCACTAGCCATGGCCCTGACCCTGCTATTCTTGAATGGCTCCATTTCAAGTGATGAAATTTGGATTTCCGGAGGCTGCTGTTGGCTATAGACAAGAGAATCCTTTGGGAAGCTGAGTTTTAGGTGAATAGTAATGTTGTTTGTGGGCCAGACATGTATGGAAAGGAAGAAGAAAAAATGTGACTCTTATAAGTAGACAAGGGGAAAAGGTTACCATTCAAAGAAGCATAAAGTTGCCTTTCTGGTTTTAACTTGCTTCCAAACCTTTTGGGGGATATAGTACTTTGTTGAATCCTTATTGATTCAACCAGATTCCCTGAGTGCTTAATGAATGCAAGTCACTGAGGAAATGGAGATGAATCAGACATGGCCCTTGCCTTCCAGAAAGTGTCTGTCTAGGGAAACACAGCAAATCCATGAGAAAAATTATATCACAACTCAAGGTAGTATGTAGGAAGTGCAAAGAAGTACATGGACCAAGGATTCCATGGAGGTGAGGCCAGAGACAGCCAGGAGAACCAAGGAAGGCTTTCTGGAGGAGGTAGAACCACTGAGCATGGAAATTGGGAGAGGGAATTTGAGGGGCAGAAGCTGTGAGTGAAGATGCTAAAGTAGGCACACTCTGGTGTATTCAGAATGTGTTGAGGAGTCTAATCTACTCAGAGCATGGGGTCCAAGAGAGATCTAGGGCGACCCATGTGGAAAGGTAGACTATGACTTGCTCTTGAATTGGTTTGCTTTTGAAGTCCATTAAAAAAATAACTAAATAAAGAATTGTCCCTCTGTGCCTTGTATGTATGCACATAACCAGGGGTAAAGAGCTCAAAGGAAAGAGGGATAAACTCAGATTATTTTTTTAATCATCAGAAAATGGCCTCCACAATCATGTTAAGAAATACATTTGGCAGCCTCACCTTTTATTTTGATGGAGTCTGCCAGGGAGCATTTCCTGGAAATGCTGCAGACAAATTGCTGGTCTCGGGATCTGCGATGTGGCAGCATCTGCCAGGGCCACCAGGACTGAGTCTGTCGTTTATTTCCAATACGCAGGTCAGGGCCTCCAGCTGAGCTGTGCCCACGGTACATGCATTGTTTCCTGGATCAGTGCTTCATCATGACTGAAAGTGAGAACAATTGAATCAAAAAACACCAATCAGAGGCATTCCCTAAAGATGAGAGCCAAGCCTGATAGATCCAGGGCCACAAGTGAATCAGTCTGCATGGGAGCAGCTCCCAGCAGGCCCGTCTCCAAGGAGGTCCCTTCTCTCCGGACTTTGATCTTCTCATTTGTAAACTGACCAGGCTGGACTTGGTAATCTCCAACTCTAAAGATTAATTTATGGAAGATCATTCCAAGTTGTCGCCTCGGTGTCTTGAAAAAGCAATGGCTCAAAAACAACATAATGGTCAATTCTTAAGTAAAACGTCTAAAGATCTTAATATGAATTCAAAGGAGCAAAATTTCCTCCCTTGTTTTTAAAGTTATGTTCCCCCAATTAAAATAATATTTTCTAGAAGCAGAAAGGAACCATCTATAATCTCGTTACCTCTCATTTTAACATGTTTCCATTCAGGAATTTTAAAAAATAGACTTTATGTTTTAGAGCAATTTTAGGTTTATAGAAAAATTAAACAAATAGTACAGCATTCCCACTCCCCCTCTCCATCCCTCCCACCGTTGGCCCTATTATTAACGTCTTGCGTTAGTGTGGCACGATTGCTACAACTAATGAACTGATATGGATACATTATTAAAGTCCACAGTTTATATTTGGGTACATGTTTTGTGTTGTACAGTTGTATGGGTTTTGACAAATGTGCAATGTTATGAATCCAACATTTCTGCACCATACAGAATAGTTTCCCTACCCTAAAAATTCCCTGTGCTCCCATCCCCAAACCTTGGGCAGCCACTGTTCTTTTTACTGCCTCTATAGTTTTGACTTTTCCAAAATATCTATAGCTGGAATCCTATACTCTGTAGCATTTCCAAGATGCTTTCTTTCACTTAGCAATAAGCATTTAAGGTTATTCTATGTCTTTGTGGCTTGATAGCTCATTTCTTTTTATCCCTGAGTAACAGTTCATCATATGGATGGATGTACCACAGTTTGTGTATCCATTCATCCACTAAAGGACATTTTTTTTTAAATTATAGAAGTTGTGGGTTTACAGAGAAATCATGCATCAAAGACTGGATTCCATACACTACCCTATTATTAACACCTTGCAATGGTGAGAGAAGTTTGTTAAAATTGAGGAGAGCACATTTTTATAATTGCACTATCACCTACAGGCCATGGTTTAACTTAAGGTTCACTGTGTCGTGCAGGTCCATGGATTTTTAAAAATTTTATTCTAGCAACATATATACAACGTACAACTTCCCCTCCTAAGCACATTCAAATATATCACTCAGTGCTGTCAATTACAGTCACAATGCCGTGTTCCCATCTTGCTGCCAGTTTAGGGCAATTGCGAATAAAGCTGCTACAAACACTCATGTGCAGGGATTTGTAGGGACATCAGTTTTCAGCTCATCGGGTTAAAGACCTAGAAGTGTGATTGCTGGATCAGATGGTAAAATTGTTCAGCTTTGCAAAAACTACCAAACTGTCTTCCTGAGTGGCTGTAGCATTTTGCATTCCAATCAGCAGTGAATGGGAGTCCCTGTTCCCCAACAACCTCGCCAGCCTTTGGGGATACAGCCATCCTGAGAGGCACGCAGTGGTATCTTGTTTTCATTTGTCGTTCCTAATGGCATCCTCGTGTAGGCTGGTTTACCTTCTTTGGTGACATGCCTGTTCAGATCAGATTCATTGTCTTGGTTCTAAGAGTTCTTTTTATATTTTGGGTGATGCTCTTTGCCACATCTGAGTCCGGTCGTGGTACTTGCCTTGCCTATTAGACTTCCCTTCTTGCCTTTTGGCATGCCTTGTAATTTTTGGTTGAAAACCAGACATGATGTATTAAGTAATAGGAAATGAGGTTAAATTAGCTTTTTGTGTCCAAGGTTGTGCTTATCTTGCTAGCAGTTAGGTTGTGTTTACAGTCTGCTGCCACTATAAGATGCCACGGACTTCCTCTGCTATCCTTGTTTCTGTCTCTCCTGTTGTCTTTGGGATTCTCTAGAAGAAAGTTGTCTAGAGACTCCTTAGGTGGAGTCTGAGTCCCACATCCTTTCGGCTGTCATCTCTTGTTATTATGAGGATCCCCGCTGATGTGATAGGAAGGTGTCGGGGAGACGGCATGCTCTATGCACTGATGAATACCCTAGGCTCTGTCCTTCACCAGTGCTTCTCAGCTTTCCATTCTTACCTCTTTAGGTGAGACAGGAAAGCTAGAGGGGGGTGAAGTTGCCTCTTTCCCTTCCCCCATGTCAGTTAGACTGTGGTCAAACCCACATTGCTTAGGGTCAAGGAGAAGAGTTTCCCTTGAGGATAGGACTTTGTTATGGGAACAGAATGCCTTGGAAGTATTACAAAATGTTTACATTCCCCTCCCCTTCCCAGAAGCACTAGGGAATGTTTCTCACATCTTCATTGTGAGAACCTGGTGGGGCTCCAGAAGGTACAACTGATGAAGTGTGTGGGCACCCCACACACACACACGCACAGGCTGGGTCTTCAGAAAATTTTAATTCTCAAGCTAGACCACCAGCTCAGTCTCCAGATACTAGTCAATTACCATTTAAGGATTCTTACCTACTACTTGCTCCAGGAGCTGCAGCTTCTATTCCTGATAAGCTCTGGTTTTCTGTATTTGCCTGTCTCCCCAATTTTCAGGGTGTTGGTTTGTCCTGTGGTTTCAATTATCTGAAGTCATCTAATAAGAGTTGTCTATTTTCAATTTGTTCAGTTTTTTCCTTTTTGTGAGGACAGGAGTAATAACTTTTAAGCTCTTTATGTGTTGGGGCAGAAAGAAGTCTTTTCAGGACTTCTTTGTGCCTTTTTCATAGCTAAGTTCATCCTGTAAATACAATTTTGTATCCTACTTATAGCTAAATATTTTTTGTTTTCATTAATTCAACCGATAAGCATTTATTGATTACCTATTACGCATGAGGGACTCTGCTAAGCACTGAGGAAACAAAGATGAGCAAGATGCAGTCCTAGTTCTAAAGAATCTCATAGTCTTCATGGGAAAAGACAAGTGATTAAGCAATTAAAATCTAGTGTGATGAGTATTTTGGGAGGGGAAAAATATGGTCATATGGAAACAGAATGACTTCCCAGGGGTCATGAAGTCTTGAGTTGAAACAAATATGAGTTAGCACATGACTTACCAGCTGAACACTACATTTCACAGCCACCTTGAAGCCAGGTATGGGCAAGTGAGGAAATGGCAGCCAATGGGATGTGAGTGGAAGTAATATGTTTACCTCTCCTGGGTCTCTCCTTTAAAAGGCTGACCATGCCTCTCCTTGCCCCTGTGTCCCTTCACTGTACTTGGAATGGAAAATGATTATGGATACAAGAGAAACCATCTCAGACAGCTTTAAATGGACCTTCTCATTGGGGATAGCAGGTACTGAGATGGAAGGAACCAGGGCTCCTCCAGCCATTCCAAACTGCTTACATGTGGATTGCTGCATAAGGGAGTAAAAAAAAAACATCTACCTTGCTTAAAAGCCTCATAGCAGCTGATACAGATGGCAAGACAAGGAGTTTAGAGAAGTAGGGGGCAGTCAGATAGAAGGAGCTTGTAAGACATTCTCAGATGTTTGAACCTTATCCTGAGGGCATTGGTGAGATATTGCAGAGTTTTAGGCAAGAGAGTGACATGGTCTAGTTTGTATTCCACAAAAATCACTCTAGCTTCTGCATGAAGAATAGGTTGACACAAGAACAGAGACAAAGAGACCTGTTAGAAAGTTGGTTCTATCATCCAGATGAATCAAGATAGTAGAGTAACCAAACTATTTGAAAGATATTACTGAAGGAGAACCAATAAGTTTAGAATCATTAGATGTGGCAGTGGGAAAGAGGTAGAAGACAAATATCCATGGTTCTTGCTTTGATTCACTAATAGGAGGCATGAGGGGAAGACCATGATTTGGGAGTGGGTTGACCTTGGGGATGATAAGATCAGCTTCTGAGATGTTGGCTTTGACATGCCTGTAGGACATTCAGATGAAGGTGTCCGGTAGGAGGCTGGCTTTGCAGATTTAGAATTCTTTCAAGATGCCTGGGCTAGAGTTACAGATTTGGGAATCACCGGCATAGAAACGAAGTTGTGAACAAATGAATTCCTCCAGGGTGATCAAGAGCAAGAAAACAAGGGGCCTATGGGCAGAGCCAATATCTAAGAGGTGACAGAGGATGGGAACCCTGCACAAGAGACAAAGAGCCAGGCAAGTGTGGGTCATCAAAACCAAGGGAAGGTGGTGTTTGTAGAAGATGCCAATGGCCAGCCATGTCAAATGCAGCAGAGGCCACTTAGGTTAGGACCACCATGTGTGGGCAACTGCGAGCTTGGTATTTACTCAGTACATGTTGGAATGAACAGCTAATTGGTAAATCACTGAATCGATGCTGCTGCTTTTAATTTAATTATTTTCTCAGTTTAGGTTTCCCTTAAGAACAGGACATGTAATTCATGTTTGTTGAGACAGACAAATTGGTAGACACTGCTTATGTTAATTCTTATTTCTTGGATTAAATAATGGACTTAAAAACTTTTAAAAAATCATCATTTCTAATGACCATAAAAGTACTCTTTATTCATTATTGAAAATGTTACAAATGTAGACAAAATAAAGGAAGAAATTAAAGATCATGCCCAGTAAGGCAGACCAAGCTGGAGGCTATTTCCTTTGGCAACTGTCATGCTCCCCAGAAGCCACCACCAGAAGACAGGGCTTGCAAAGGGCGGCGTGCGTTGTGGAAGTCATCGTGGCATGCTTAGAACAATTGCCTTTTCTCCCCTGGGATGCTTCTGAGAAGCTGGTACAGGCTCGGACCTTCTTCCCAGAAAAATACCCGGGGCATTTATGCATACAAGCTTGCATGCAACTTCTCGGGACGCTGTGGAGTCTGAGGACTTCCAGGCTTGGAGGGAACCTTCACGCATGCTTTCTACACCCTGGCTCATAAATGCCCCTGCCATAAGTTATCCTCAAGAGCCTCTTGTTGCCCAGGATGGGATCCTTTTCTCCACTTGTAGAGCAGCCCCGATGTCTCTGGATTCACCCACGGCCCTTTGTTTTCACCCACTGCCAACCACCAGTGACCAGTGGAATTCTATTCCGGGCCAACAGACTGAAGGGTTGAGTCTGGAGCTGCCAGTGGCCCTCAATTGCTTCTAAGAGCCCTGGGTTTAATTTCCTACCTGCTGCTTATTCACGGTGTGATGACAAGCACGTCCCTCCACCGTTCTGATCCTCCCTTTCTTCGTTTGTTAAATAGGAATGATAATACTTGCCCTGTCTGCCTCGCAGGATATGACTCCAATGGATTAGAAGATAAGAAGGTACTTCATAAAGGGAAGAACACGATACAGACATGAGATGCTAAAATAATACTAAAAGCACCTAATTTTGATGGAGCATTTACTCTGTACCAGGCATTACATACAGTACTTTATGTCGTCCTCTCAACTCATTCCCTAAGCAACTCTATGAGGTTATTAATTGTTTACCCAAGAAAAAACACAAGGCTCAGAGAGGTTAAGTGATTGGCCCAAGGCTATACAGCTGCTAAGTGGTGGAGCTGGGATTCATGAAGAAGAGAGAATGTGGCTGCACTGGGGCCATCGGTTTTTGTGGACCATAAGGGCAAAGGGTACAGAGAGGATGCTGATTCTTGTCGAGTGCCCATTAGCTTACCAGGCCCCTCGCCCTGTCATCTCAGAAGAATCCTGGGACGTAGGCTGCACGCGTTATTCTTGTGTTACATCCAAAGCAGTGCCTGGCACGCAAGACCCCTTCAATTAATATTAGCCATTGGCATTACGTCATTACTGTAACACCCATTGCACAACGAGAAAACTGAGGTTCGGAGAAGCAAAGTGTCCTGCTCAAGGAGAGATAGTCCATAAATTCCAGAGCTGGCTTGTCACTTGAGTGTTTGGGGACTCAAAGTACATGCATTTTCTACCCCACACACTGCCTCTTGCACAAGGAATGCAGCCATGATTTCCCCGACCCTCCACCACCCCTTTGCAAGACCCCATGGCCTTGAAGTTGGGAGGTCTGTGGTTTGCCAGACCTCTGGCCTTTGGTACTGCCTGCTACTCCTTCGGGTCCGCTACACTGAATTGCCAAATTTGCGAGTTGGTACCATCCTGATTAGATATTTATTGACCAGATGCCTTCTCTGTCAACGTGCCAGCTGATAGGCTGACAGGCACGAGCCTCCAGCCCTGGGGACTGTCTGGTCCGAGCAGTGAGCTGTCCTGCTAGCAGCCGGCTGGCCCCACAGCCAAGCCCGGAAGGCTGGGGGGAGCCGGGGGCATTGCCAGATGACGGCCGGGAGACAGCGAGTCTGCACAGGGCATAAAGAGGCTAGCTCTCCAGCTCTGGTTTTGTTTATGCATCATTTAGACCCCAACAACTTCCCAAAATGATTTGAGGTGGCTAATGGCTTAGGTTTGCCTAGTGTTTCAGTTTACAAAGCATGGCCGTTTAGTGATCTCACTTGACTCATGGAGACAATTCTGAAGGTGGGTGGTATAATTTCCATTTTACAGATGAAGACCACTGAGGCAGATGCAGTGAAAATAATTTACCCAAGTTCACACAGTGCTTAGCAGTCAGGCTGAGACTCAAACCTGGGGCTTCACAATAAGTCCCTGTTATTTCCACCATACTGTGCTGTTTCCTACCAAAGTATATACGAGAGAAAGGGGAACGGGGGTGAAGGAGCTAAAAGGAGGGGGAGGGGCTTGCATGGGTGGATAGCTGGGCTGGGAAATGTCAGTCGTGTCCCTGAGATTCCTGCCTGGATTGCTGGGTCCTCGTGGATCACCCACAAGCTTCTGAAGGCCACGGATTAGCCCTTCCCCTTGGGAGAATCTGCTTTTATCTGGCCTGGGAAACACGGCCAGTCTAGGGGACAGCGACCCCAAAGTTTTCTTGGAACAGGGAGCCTCAGAAGCCATGCAGAAACCCCTGGGGCTGCTCTTACCGTGTACCCTTCGCTGGCTTCGACTGCCGCTCAGCATAAACTCCGCGCTGCCTGGCTCTCTGTTCCTGCCTTGCCTTGTTTCTGACTTAAGCTGGAGTCAGGTAGGGAGCCTCAGAAATCGTTAGTTCTAATCCTCTCTCTTTGACAGAAAGGGAAACTGAGGGTCAGAGATAAGGCAGAGCATGTCCCCTTGGCCGCTCTTCTTCTAAGATGTCGTGTCCATGAGTGGCGTTGCCAAAGGCCCTGTTCCCAAGCCCTTGCTTTGCCTTGCCCTGACATGAGCGGCGCCCTCTGCAGGGCTCTAGGGCCTGATGCATCCCCAGCTCCAGCCAGACCCATCTTCACTGGAGCAAGTGTGACAACAAGGCTGGCAGCTCTCCTTGCAGACCTGGCCAGCTGCAGTCCATCAGGGGCCATGGCCCAAATCCCAGCCCATAGCCAGATGTCTTTGACCTCTCCCATCACCAGAGCCAGAAGATAAGGTCAGCCTTGGTGAATGCAGAGCACAGGGTGGGAAATCCCTTCCTCCAGCCCCTTCAGGTCTCTTAGTATTTGAGTAAGGCACATGGACTTTTACCAAAAGCAATTGTCCGAGCTTCCTGCAGCAATGTGTCAAGGTCCTTTCAAGCTTGTCTGCGCGGCCTGCCGGTAGCCTCCCTTTGCTCTCACGTGTGTCAGGATAAGCCTAAACTGAAGTCAAATGCACTTTAGTCCTCTCATCTTAAGTAGAAGGAACTGCAGGAAAGAATTAGAAATTACGTCCTGCACAAAGGTGCTGCAAGCTTATTAATGCCAGTACCTGAAAACCAGAAAAAGAATCACCTAAAGTGAGGTACGAGAAGGTATTTTGCAAAGCTATAAAATGGATTACTGCTGAGTGCATCCTCCTTATATAAGAAACAGCTCCCAAGTACTAAGGAAATGCTGGGAAAGGGAAAAACGATCACATTGTTAAGGATTCTTTTTGGAGAAATGCCCCTTTCTCCAAACATATAATTAGTGATTTATTTGCCTAATCAGAATAAAATAGACATTTAAAATGGTTTAAAATCTACAAATATTTGTTGAGTTTTGCAGTATGTACCCAACCCTGTGTCGGGTTCTGGGGAGTTAGAGGTGAATGAGAGGCCCCCCTGCCTGTTCTCCAGAAGCATGGTTTACAGGGGCGAAAGGCACAATGACAAATAACCACAACCAGTATCACCAGGATGCCCACAAAAGTAAGCACACCCTACAGAGACAGATTAGGGACGACTCAGGGTAGGAGGGCTCTGCCAGGAAGCCGATGACTGAGCTGGGTTTCGAAGTCTGAAGAGTTCTCACGGCTGGTGTGGGAAGCTGGCGGGGTGAAGGCATTTCCAGGTAGGAGCGCATTCTGTGCAGTGATGCAGGAGCAAGATATAAGCTGGTATACTTGGGACTGGGAATGTGATATGAGAAAGATCAGACTGGAGATGAACCTGGAAAGGCAGACAGAGCAAGATGATGATATGATGGGTCCAGCCAGGTATTTTAATTCTGACTCTGAAGAAATCTGGGCAATGTTACCCTTTCGATTGTAAGCTGTTGAACTGAATTTTTAGACATAGTATTTTACATGAATTATTATTATAGATACTAGGATCTCAAAATGACAGAGTACATTTTTTTAGAATTCAGTTTTAAATTTTTACATCCAACAAAACTCGGCCTGTATGGTATACGGTTCTACGGATTTTGGCAACTGCATAGAGCTGATTATGCACATCCACAATCTTCCCCCCAAAATTCACTCATCCTGCCTCTTTGTAGTCAATCCCTATTTCTACCCTAAACCTCTGTTCTCTACCTCTATAGTTTTGACTTTTCCAGAATGTCATATAAATGTAATCATAGGCAAGTTTTTAACATTGAAAAAAAAAAAAGGTTCAATTTCTACCTTTGCAAGCTCAGAGATTGGATAAAGCAGGAGGAAAAAGAAAATTAGCATACCAGGTGAGAAGTTAGTGAATATGGAAAACATGATTTCCCAGGCTTTTTCTAAATCATTGATGAAAAGGTGGAACAAGATGGGTCCCAAAGCTGGACCCTTTGGCAGACCTTTCGATCCCTCTGTCTAGATTGCTGGCATTACTAACCTACACTTTGTGAAAATATTTGTCAAGTCTACAGCTGTGTCCATTAAATCCCCTGATTGTAGCCCTGCAGTGGGCACTTTTTAAAGTGGTTCCACAAATATATTGCAGAGACATGGGCAATGCCTTGTTGCAGCTCACTGGCACCTAGGGAGGAAATTCCCTGATCTGCACTTTTACTGAAAAGGGGAATGAGTATTGCTTGGTTGGATTTGTTGGGACATCCAGCTGATTCCTGGTGATCCATCTGTTAAGAGTGGGAGAGTGAGCTACAACCAGGGGAAGGAAGTGCCAAGTTCTAGCTCTGGGCGAATAAGGTCTACCAGATAGCAAAAAGGCTCATGTGATCGAGCATGAATCTGGAGGTCTGGGAGTCAAGAAGACCAAAAAAGCCTAGGAATGGGAAAACCTATATGGTCTCCACCTTCACAGTTATAGGGGGTGGTCCCAAGGAATGGGAGGATTCATCCTACCTGAAGAAAAGGGTTTCAGTAAAGATCTCATGAGTATTTTTCCTATATTCATAATAACATTTTATGTGGTGGAAGATATATTAACAGATTAAATTTATGAGAAAAATCAATTCCAAATGATTTTTGTGTTTTTTAAAATATTAGAAGAAATATATATTCTCATGGTAAACTTATACACAATTCTGAGGGATGACAAGGCAACAAGTAAAAGCCTCTCATTCTCCTTTTCTCTTCCTCTTAACATTTCCCAGTGATGAATTTTCTTGCATATTCTTCTAGAAATGTCCTAGGTATACACAAATGTGTACATTTCTTGTTAGAGTAAATGGGATCGTGTTACACAATACTGTGACTTGCTTATCAGTATCTTAATGTATATTGCACACCTCCCTATGTCAGAATATGTAGCTTAACTTCATGTTTTCAAACAGCTGCACGATATTCCCCAGTATGGATGCACTATAATTTATTCTAAGCAGCCCCTATGGAAGGAGATTTAGATCATCTCTTTTTCTTATTACAAATAATGCTGCAATGAGCATCCTTGGGCATATGTCTCCACATACTCCTTCCAATATCCTGCCAACTATCAGCATGAAGAAAAACAGATTCTTGAATTCAACTTCTATGTTCAGATATTCTTGCCTTTTGTTCCTGTGATGCTTCTCTCATAGGGTTCAGCCATCGTTGGAAATCCATCTTTTAACAAGCCAGCTTTTCCTCTTTTGTCTCTGGTTTTAGTATCTCCTCTCTGTAGAAGGATCCTGCGCTAACCATCCAGGTTTCCCTTGAAGCCTCCATGTCTTCTTCACTGGCCTGGGTCATACATATTGTCACAAGTGTCTCATATATTTTAAAATGTGTGGACTCTAAAACAGGGAACTCTTTCTCTGGCGACTTTTCTGAAGCCTCCTCTTGGGATAAAGGGTCCCGAGTGGGCTTTGAACCTGGTTGTGCAGCAGAACTTAAATATAAGGAAGAATGAAAAAGAAATAATTTTCACATTCCTAGCAAGAGTGCTACTGAGCTTTGCCTTCCCATCAGCTGGGAGGAGGAGAGTGGGGCTGGGAAGTCTGCCACAATGTCTGGCAGGGCCGGGCTTCCAGATTGTATCTATTTTTTGTAGCTGCACAAGTTGGGAGGAGATGAGAAGGGTAGTCAAATTTCTTGCTCCAGGTTGTAAATTTGATTAAGGGGTGGAAGGAGCACTGGATTGGGAGTCAGAAGACCTGGTTCAGGTTTCCACATTTCCCACCTGTTCATAACGGGGGCTTTGAAGGAGTTCCTTACCCCCTCCAAACCCCTAGTCCCTCGGTTCTGAAAAAGGAGGTAGGATTAATTAGCTTGAATGTTCCTCCATCTCTCATAGTTTATTGTTCTGAAGTTCTAGGAATGTTTTTCTCATTTTAAAAAACATTATAAACTGAGAGATGTTTATCCATTTAACAAAAAGATGAATTGCTAGTAGCTTTGTTAATAAATGAATGTAGAGGCGAATTGGGAGTCAAATCTTTATCCAAAGTCCGCTGCTTTTCAAAGCTTTGCCTTCAGCAATAAAGACTGGGCTGAGGTAACAGGCAAATTTAAGGAGGTGGTCCTGGAGCCCTGTACAAACCACCAAACTAAACTGTCCCGATGCCTCAGAAGCAGGAAAGCTTGCTTGAGCCCTGGGGAGAAACGTGAGGCCACCCGGTCAGGGGCTGACTCTACCCCTTGGAGGGGTCCCTGTTGGAGCAGGCATCTTGGACATGGTCAAGTCACACATATGCACTGTAGCTCCCGGGGTGTCCTCGGCCACACGTGTCTAATGGTGCCTCTTGGCCTGGCCCCACCCAAGTATGTCCATCTGGGTCTCTCCGGGGGCCACAGACATGGTGCCCCTGCCAGGAGGACTCTGTAGCCCCAAGAGCCTTCCAGAATCCTTTCTTCCTCAAGGCATTCCCTGCATGCTCAACAATGGGATGATGTCTTCAGGGATTCTTCTCAGAAGAACTTAGAATACCTCTCCAGGATTCTTTGATCTCTTGAGAAATTTCCAGGCCTGATCTACATGGTAAATTTCTTCTTTTTGTTTTCTTGCATATAAAACAACCCATAAACCATTACTTTTAGCAACACTAAATTTATTTTATTTTATTTTATTTTAAAGAATCACTATCTAAAATGTTATCTACTGAAATAATAGACATTTTTCAAAGGGAAAATTGGTCTGGAAAAGAAAAGATCAAATTCCAGTGAACAAAAAATAGCCATGGGAAGTGGCTGTGGCTCAATCAGTAGGGCTCCTGTTTACCATATGGGAGGCCCCGGGTTCGGTTCCCGGGGGCTCCTGGTGAAGGCAAGCCCGCCCGCACGGCGTGGTTAGCTGACCCAGCGAGCACAAGCAGCAAGGGGGGGATAAATGAATAAATAAATAAAATCTTTAAAAAAAAATAAAAAATAAAAAATAAATAGCCATAACAACAATCATAGAATATTAAACTTAAGAACAGTTCATTGTGTGCCTCTAGAATGCAAGTTCCATAGGCTCAAGGGCCTTGCCTTCCTCGTCACCTGCTGTGTCCCCAGCCTGAGAGCAGTGTCTGGCCTACATAGTTGCCTAATCAATGCTTATTATGGGACAGGTGGGCTCAGTATGGTTGATCCCATTTTATACATAAGTAACCAAGGCTTGAGGCTTAAAGAGATCTTCTTGCCCCAAATCACAGAGCTAGTGAGTGTCAGAGCTGTGAGTCACACTCCAAACGGCTCCTATTGCTACAACTCATGTCCTTCCCTGTCTCTAGGTTGTTTCAAGGTGAAAGGTCATCTATTGCTTTCTTATATCCGTGGCGAATGATGTATTATCAATTTGACTAAACAATCATATTTTGTAAGTTTCCACCCTTGCAAAAATTCCAGTGGGTATAACTGTAGGTTTTTCTTTAGAAATCAGCGACATCCCACATATGACCACTGTGGGGTATATGAAATTGGAAAATAAGGAAGTAGAATTTACTATTTTCTTCAGAAGTATTATTGTTACAGTTTCTAAACAGAGATGCTGATCGCCTGGGACCGTTTGGGGATTACTAACTTCCTTGTGAAAATCCTACGAATGCAAATCTCTGTAGGCTGGAGAGAGACTTATTAGAAATCTTATTCTCTGCCTCACTCCTAAAATGCTAATTTGATGCGAGCACTTACCCAGAAGCTAACTGATTTGTTCGTCGGTTGATTGATATTTGGCATCACCCGCACACTGCTGCTCCCCACGGAAAGCGCAGGAACAATAATCAAATGTTAAGTTTCTCAAGAACCTTTCTTCCAAAGAAAAGCCAACCACTTGCCCTTTGTTATCTCAAGTATCTCCAGAGCACCTTGGGAAGAGCTTGTTCTTACCTTCAGACGGGTGCGTGCGACAGGAAGAAGGCCTGGCTTACAGTTAGAAGACCTGGGTGTGAATCCTGCTTTGGTTACTGTGAGAATTCCTAATAATCCGCTCACGGCTCCTTTCAAGGATAATGAAATTACCGGCCTCGTAGGGCTGTTGGATGGCTAAATAAGATGACATCTGTAAAATATCTGGAGGTGGAGGATGCAAGAGAAATGGATGACACCAGGGAATCGTTGAGAGCCAGGGTAGCATGCTGTAAAGAACATGGTCTCTGGAGTGAACAGGTCGGACGTGTTGCCCAGCAAGGTCACTTATTTAGGGCATGACCCTGGGAAAGTTCCCCGACCTCGCTGTGCCTCAGCTTCCTCAGCTCCTAAGGAGGTACTAGCACTGCGCCTGCCTCATGGGGTTGATGTAGACATTGAATGAGATCATGCACACACCATGCTTGGCTCACAGCTGGTGCTCACTTAAAGGAGTTATGATCAGTATTGGGGTTTTGTGAGGAATAAGTGAAATGACTAACATGTAAATATGCAAAGACTGCGAAACGCTGCACAAATGTGTATTCTGTTAAAATTCATGGAGCTGCTGTGATGTACCAGGAGATGAGGCTGTAAAGACGCGCAGACAATGCCTCTACCTTCCAGGACTGCTGACTGCAGCTGCCATTGGAAGTCAAGGCAGGCGCCGTGAATGAGCAGACAGAGAATTCACCCTCCCGGAGAAATCCTCTAGTCTGGCCTAGTGACCTTCCTTCTGGCTGCAGGAATCTTCCAAGCCCAGTTTATAGCTGGTGAAGCACTTTGGGGACCTTTGTGTTAATCCTTACCTTAGCTCTGCAATATGGCGGATGGAAACACTTTGCAGATGAGGACTCAGAGGCTTGGAGAAGGGTCGTGGCTTTCACAGCGGCCTTCAGCCGGTGAGTGGCAGTGCCTGGGCCTCCTCGTCCTCCTCCCCAGCTGTTCTAGGCCAGATCTCCTCTACTTCTCTGCAGTCCATTAGTGGTTGTTAGCTCCAGAAGGGCTGTTCACAGAAAGCTGTGTGTATGATGGGAGGGGAAGGCATCTGGCAGAAGAGGGAAGGATCAGCATCCCCTGGCCTGTGAGCTGCCCAGCTGATGGGGATGCTTTATTGGGGTTGGGATCATTGGGCATTGGGGGTACTAACCTAAACACCCCTCAGATTCCTAAACCGTGGAATGGGGCTGATTATCATCTCCTTACCTCTCTGGTCTATTGTAAGGATTAAGAGATGAACTACACGAAAGGACCTCCATTCCTGGGGTCTCCAAAATGATTGAATCCTTCTGTCTTCTTGTCCCTCACGGTACCCAGTGAGCATGGGAGCACACAAGAAAGGACCCCGTAAGAGCTTCCCGCATCCCCGCAGTCTCTGGGTGGGCTCATCATGGGACCTCCAGCAGGGAGGAGAGAGGGAGATCTGTTTTCTCTTACTGGCCCCGTGATTACCTCCACCCCCAGCTTCATACCTGGGCTCTGGTGGAGGAAGAGGAACTGGCCTTGCTTACTTTTTCTTGACCCCTGGGTCCTCCTGCTCTCTGTTCCTGCTCCATCCCGCAGGAACTGGTTGGAAATGTCATTGACTCATGCCCTTTAGCAGGAGATGCCCTCAGAGAGCACTTGGACCAGATGCCCTTATATCTGCCTTCTACACCTCCAGAAGTTCTCTCCACCATCTGAGAGCTCAGGAAATGCAGACAGCGTCTAGGAAAACCTCTGGAGCTGAGACACCAGGGTGAAGAAATCCTTTCTATAGCATCTTAGTAAAATTGCTGCTTGAATAACTCAAATGACAAGGATCTGTACATAAATTTTTGTTATTTTGCATGGTTTTGTGCTTTGTCTAAGAAAAGCACTAGGACTTTTTTGAGGTAAGATATAAGTGAAACAGCCCTCACTCTCCAGGAATTTGTAATTATTGGGATGAGTCTTTGTGCTGAGTTCCCCAACACCCACAACCTCTTCTGGCGGATACAGCCGTGCTTAACACCCACCCCTCTCTGCCAGGGCTCTAGGCAGTTCCTTGTGCACTGGTGATCAAGCAACTTGGCTGCTCTGGCCATAGCTGATCAGGGATAGACACTTGACCCACAGACAGCCGGTCTCTAGGTTGACCAATGACAAATGAGGGATGAATTGGACCAAGAAGGTTTTTTCTCTTGGGAAGACTAATGAAAGAATTTAGGGTAGTAAGCCATTGGTATTTGGAGCCAAGCCAGAAAGACACATGGAAAGAAACAGAGGTGGAAGTCGGCTTAATGGGGAGCCTGAGGCTAAAGACCCTCAATTTCCATGATCAATGCAGTCAGCCCTGTTCTAGATCCCAAACAACTTTCCATTCTGAACAATTCCGTCTCCTCTCTCTGAGGCAGAACTTCTTCTGGGGAGTCTTGTTGAGGAGTCTTGTTGGGAAGATCTTTTTTTCTCTAGTTCCTTTGGACTTGGCACCAGGCTTGTTTTCTTTGTTTCAGTGTGCGTTCTTTCAAAAACTACTGACCCCTCGGTGTAAACCAAGCAGGTTTCTATTCTTTGGGCCAACAGGGTCAAACTGTCAAATGCCCGTGAGCCCCCCTTTCCCTTGCTGGAGGGGACAAGGCAATAGAGAAGCTGAACACCACTGTCAGCTGACACCTCTTTAGAGCGGATTTTTCCTGGGTCCCCAGTCACACCACCCCATCCCCTTGCATTCTCGTCATGGAACTTATTACCATCCAATATGGCCTTTGTATTAGTTTCCTATGGCTGCTGTGAAAAATTACCACAAACCTGGTGGCTTAAAACGACACAAATTTATTACCTTCCAGTTCTGGAGGCCAAAAGTCTGAAATGAGTCATACCAGGCTAAATCCACGGGGTTGGCAGGGCTGCGTTCTGCTGGGGGCTCTGGGGAGAAGCCAGTGTTGCCTTTTCCAGCTTTTAGACGCTGCTGCATTCCTTGGCTCCTGACTCTGCATCATATCGCCTTTTCTGCCGCTGCTTCCATTGTCACATGGCCTTCTTCTCTGTCTGCCCTTCCTGTGTCTCTCTTACAAGGACTTTTGTGATTACCATGAGCCCATCTGAATAATCCATGATGATCTCCCATCTCAAGATCCTTAACTTAATCACATTTGCAAAGTCCCTTCTGCCTTGTAAAGTCACCTTCACAGGTTGAGCCATTAGAATGTGGACATCTTTGAGGGGCTATTATGCAAACTACTACAATCTTGTTCATATGTGTGTTTTCTTTTTGTTTTTCTTTTGTGTGTGTGTTTTGGGTTTTTTTGTTGTTGTTGTTTTGTTTATTTTTTTATTTTGTGTTTTTTGTTGTTATTATTCATATATTTGTTTGCTTGTTTATACCTTTTCACTTTCTTTCCCTCTGGTAAAACAGAACCTCCATGGGAACAAGGGCCTCCTCTTTCTTGTTCACTGTTGTATTCTCAGGGCCTGGGAGAGGAACTAGCACATAGTAGATGCTGGTAAATATTTGTTGAGTTAATGAATAAATGGAATGGGATGGCCAGAATTTCTACTGTTCCAGAGGCTCCTTTGGTTTGGAGTCATGTTCTCTTTTGGATCTTCTAAGTCAGTGTTCTCAAAGCCAGACTTTTCTATGGAGCACAATTTCTGCAAGATGCCTTAGGAAAAGAAGTCCTGAGGTCAAATAATTCTGGGAAATATACTACATCCTCTTCTTAGACATGCTCGGTACACGTTAGCATATTACACTCTCTGAGAATTCCAGCCATAAAGAAACTTCATTAATTGATTGTTCGAGCCACCAACAAATTCTAAAAAGTTCTTTGACTAGAGTTGTTCTTTTCCCCATTATACCCATTAATAAATTCCCACAGCATTAATGTCCGAGGAACTCACATTGAGAAACGCTGTCCTTACTTTTGGATTGTACCTCTCTTTTCTCTGAGCTTATTGAAATCTTTTTTGTTTTTGCAATTTGATCCGTCAGTTTGTTTCCACCCTTAGCTTTCATAACCCTGTCCTTGCAAGTTCCTCCTGCCAGTCTATGGCCCATGTTGGAGAACCCTCAAAACCTCACTGATCTCTGGCCTCTCCATTGACCCTGTTCTTCCACGTCCCCACCACAGTCTTGTAGTCATCTTTGGCCATGTGACTATCCTTTGGACAACTTTTAAATCTTCAAAGATTAAAGGAAGTTTTATTCCATGACCTTTGGATATTCCACAGACAAGGAGTAAAAAAATGTTACCCACCCATGGGTGATTTACCTACCTAATGTCCTCGTAATCCTAGAGGAATTATATTTTATGGGTTGGAATATGCTTTTTCCTCTGGAAGAGTGCATCCCGGAGGCCTAGACCCCTAGCCTGGTCTTCTAGCAACATGGTAACCTAAGCTGGGCTTCATCACTGGAAAGCGTTAGAGAAACTGTTGCTTAGATGAACATTCGATTCATGGTGTTTGAACACCTTGTCCACCGAGGTGCTTATTCCACCTGAATTAAACTTCAGGCTTTAACAACCTTTAAATACCTGAAATATCTGTGGGATCCAAGCAGTGTAATGTGGCAAGCATGCTGTGGTGTAATATTTCTCTATTGTTTTATTTTTCATTGTGCTTCCAAAATCATTCTCTTATCCAGCTCTCTCAACAACTCAATTTGGGAGTTATATACCCATTTTACAGATGAGGAAACAAGCTCAAGGTCATGAGGCCAGCGAGTGAGTGACATTCAAGACTCAGCTTCAGGTCTTAGGAGTCTGAATGTGTTCTTCTGACTTTGCTATAGCTACATTCATACTAAAATAAAGAAATGAGTGAATATTTGTATGTTTACAGTGCACTCTATATCATGACCTTATTTTATTCTTGCAAGTATGCTTATAATAGGGGCAGAGCAGGTACATTTTATACATGAAGTAAAACTGAAAACTTGAGGCTCAAATAGGTGAATATTCTCACCTGAGGTCATATAACTAATGAATTTCAGGAATTGGATTTAAAATAGAGATTCCAAATGCACGTGCCAAAAATTTCCAGTTATGCCAGATGCAGGGGAAGAAAGTACAAATTTGTGAAAATGGACTCTATGGTTGACAAGTCCAACCAACAAATTGGGATAACAATTGATTGAGGTATTTAAGGGACTTATATTAAATAACATACCTTAGAGACCTTCCTTTTGTTACCTGAGGGCAACCAGCTTTTAGAGATGGAATGGGGTGTGAAACCACCTCACAGTTTGTTTCTCCCAAGGCTAGAGTTAATAAATGAGGGAGATTTTACCCCTTCTGTTTATTCCTATTCACTGTCTGTCCTCATTGTCGGGAAGTTCTTTTTTATTTGGAAACTCGTTCCCTTGCCCTGCAGTTTGAGTCCTTCTCTTGTGTGGCCCCAGGGGAGTGGAGCCCAGTTTGCCATCAAACCTTGTTCCTTTCTGTTTTGCTCTGGCCAGAGCATAGGTGCTAGCTCTCTGGGTTTTAGTTTCCCTGCTGCCTGTTCTCTGGCCTTGAATAATTCAATAGAGGAAGCCCTTTCCTTGGAGGTTTCAAGAATTGCAGTAGTTACTATGAAAGCACGTTTTGTTTCTTTTTTTATAAGATGTTATTAATTACCACCCAGTTCGGATTTGAAGAACGGAAGCTAGTGAGAGGATATAGGTTCAGGATGATGCAGGACAGTGATGTAAAGGCAGTGGCCACAGAGGTTCTGAGGGGAGGGAGAGGGAAGAATAGGTGCAACAAGGGGCATTATTGGGACACTGGAATTGTTCTGCATGACACTGCAATGACGGATACAGGCCATTATACATTTTGTCAAAACCTATAAAACCACTGCACGAAGTTTAAACTATAATGTACGTAAACTACAGACCTTGGTTAGTGGCAATGCTTCCATGTGGGTTCATCAGTCGTAACAAATGTCCTGTACTAACATAAGATGTTATTAATAGGGG
The DNA here is from genome assembly GCA_026826555.1 of Tolypeutes matacus. Lineage (NCBI taxonomy): Eukaryota > Metazoa > Chordata > Mammalia > Cingulata > Chlamyphoridae > Tolypeutes > Tolypeutes matacus. The sequence continues at coordinate 3,575,283 of JAKSZT010054401.1, read as the reverse complement.
AAAGTGGGGCAGGGAGGAGTGGGGGTTATATGGGAATCCCCTAAAACTTCTCTAAAAATAAAGTTTATTATCATAAAAGAAAAAAAAAAAAAAGATGATGCAGGACAGCAACAGGAAACGGACGTCTTGGCATCACAAAGCCCGGTTCTGACGCGTTTCTGCAGGACCTTGTGCTTAAGTCTCTTGCGGTGTAACCGAGACTGGACCTGGCTGACAGGGCCTCTCCGCAAGGCTTGTGTTCCTCAAGCGAGGTCACCCGGCAACCTCTGGGGCGGAATTTTCCCTCGTGCCCGCATGGAATAATTTATGGCCAGCCCCAAAATAAGCTCCTTAAAATACCCAAACAATGTGGTTGTTGCTGGTGATTTTCTCCTCTCCCCCCGCCTCCCCCCCCAAGCGTTTTACATCCAGGCCTCCATCAGGCAAATTTCGGATAAAAGGTGATTAGTGTTTTGGCAGGATTTTCATGAGGCTTTCTCTTGTCTCCCTGCCAAATAGCTTGCCAGGCCCAGATTTGATTAAAATGGCAGTGGGCTCTGCTACTTGAATGTAATTAGAACCATTCATTAAAGCTTTTGCTGACAGTTTGGCAACCTGCACATTTTTCAGAGTATGGCCGGCAGCCCGTGGAAACGGCCCGGGGAGGGGAAGGGACCGCCGGCCCGGCGAGCTCGAGGGACGCAGCAGCCCCATGTCCTCGCGGTTTCTGCGTGGGGCCGGATGCTTTCTCCAGCTCCGGGGAGCTCCTTCCCGGGCCTCCTTAGGGTCTCCTATGGGAACCCAAGCCAGGCAGGAGGCGGGTGGTGCTTTTCCTAAAGAGGCACCTCTCAAGGCACCCCGCCTTGAGCAAAGCCCGAGACTCACCCGACGGCTGCGCAGGCCGAGTCAGACACTGGGCCTGGCGCTTTAGATGCTCATTGCTGGTGGCCAAGGAACAGACAGGTGAGAAGCTGAAAAGGAAACGCTCATCCATTCTGAAAGCAGTTTTCAGACGTGTGGTCTCCCTGCCTCCCCCCTTGCTCCCTGCAGTCCTTTTGCCACAGTAGAGTTTCTAAAATGCCGCTCGACCGAGCCGTCTTTCTGCTTACAACATTATTCCTGGGTACAAGGTCCACACTCCTTAGCCCTGGTCCACCTCTTTAGCTTTGGCTCTCACCTTGCCGTCAGTCCCCACACCCGTGTTCTCTCTCTCTCTCTCTCTCTCTCTCTCTCTCCATAGATATGTATTTAAAGCATGAATCAGTGGCATTGAATGAAATTAATATGTTTGGGCACCCCATGATCTCACTTCTGCATCTTACCATTGAGCAAAATGACTCCAGTATCATCGTGGTTGAACCCTTAGTGGTGGGTGGTAACTTTCACACTCCACAGAACATTCCGGAAGGCATGTGCTTGGTTCCACGAAGGGGCCTCGTGCCAGGTCATCACAGCCCAGTGAGCTGACTTGGCTGGCCATGCAAATCCTCCTGCAAGGTGCCTCATGACTGCCTTGGCAACTCTGGTCTGTGCTGACCTTGGCTCTTGTCATTGTCCATTCTGACTCCAGAAAATGGTTTTGGTTTGACTCTGCCACCCTGCCCTGACCTCCTAGACTGCTGTTTGTCCACTGTTATTCTGAAGCTCAAATCCCAAATTTCAAGGCACTGTTCTATGCCTTAGTGTCCCATTCATAGTTGTGTAATCAAGTAATAGAGGGTTTGGATGTCCACACTGTGGACATGAAGTTTGTACCATAGAAAGAAGCAGATTGGGTGTGGCATCTAGTCATTTTAGGTAGAATGAAGAAGAAACCTGAAAGGTTTTAAAGAATGATCCAGAATGGAATTGGGACTCTTCTCCTAATGGAATGGACTGAGCACCCCTGTAAAAAATCATTTGGCCATAGACATCAGGGTTGATTTCTGAACTCTCAACTCTACTGCATTGGTCTATATGCCTGATCTTGTGCCACTACTATGGTGTTTTGGTTACTGTAGCTTTGTAACAAGGTTTAAAATTGGACCATAAGTCCAACAAATCTGTTCTTCTTTTTCAAAATGGTTTTGGCAACATGGGGACCCTTACACTTCCGTATAAATTCTGATTGGCTTTCCCATTTCTGCAAGGATGGATTTCAGAATTTTGGTTGGGATTGCACTAAATATGTAAATTGTTTTGGGTAGAACTGACATCTTAACAATATTTAGTCTTCCAATCCATGAACACACAATGTCCTTCCATTTATTCAGGTCTTCTTTGATTTTTTTAGCATTAGTTTGTCATTTTCCATGCATAAATAAGTCCTATACATACTTAGTTAAATATATTCCTAGATATTTGATTCTTTTAGTTGCTATTGTAAATGGAACCTTTCTTGATTTCTTCTTCCGATTGCTTAATGCTAATAAGTAGAAACACTACTGATTTTTCTGTGTTATCTTGTATTCTGTCACTTCACTAAATTTGTGTACTAGTTCTTCTGTCTAGATGTGCTAGCCATTAATGAAAATGATATATTTAATTCTACAATTAACATAGACTTGCCTATATCTCCCTTCAAATATGTCAATATTCGTTTCATATATTTTGGGGGCTCTGCTTTTAGGTGCACATATATATTTATAATTGTTATGTCTTCTTGAATTGACCCCTTTATCAGTATATACTGATCATCTTTGTCCCTCACAACAGTTTTTGATTTAAAGTCTATTTTATCTGATATTGGTATAGTACAGTTTTGGTTACTATTTACATGGTATACATTATTTCTACCCTTTCACTTTCTACCTACTTATATGTCTGGATTTACTGTGAGTTTCTTGTACACAGCATGTACTTGAGACCAAGATGAAAGGAGAAACCAAGTGGTATTGCCAGGAGATTCTAGGGCAAAAGATCTACCTGGGTCATGTACAACTCTGGCAGAGACAACCACAAAGAAGTAACCAAGACCTTTTCTTAAATTGAGCCTTGAGAGCAAGTCCTGGCTCTGTGCCAAACCATCTCTGAGACTTTGAGTGAGTCACTTCAGTGCTTTGAACCTCAGTATCTTCATTTGCAAATCATGGATAAGGAAGGATGCTTATTTTGCACCTCCTTTCATCTCCCAGAAGAAGCAGCAAGAGGAGCCCTGTGACTCTAAGAGGCTCTGGTGGAATGGGTTGGGGGCAGTGGGTCTTTGCTGTACCTTCAGGTGGGGATGCCCTGCACTGGCACAGTCCAAGGCGGTGGAGGATCAGAGGAGACCTTGCAAGCCTGAGACCTCTTCCTCTTTTGGCAGGACATGTCCCAACACTTCTCAAGAGCCCCAGGGTAGGAGGCAAGGCCAGGTGGGGTCTCACATCCAGTACAAGATTTGGCTCCCAAGGGCTCTTCTGGCCTTTCTGATAGGGCCTCTCATTTCCCAAGGAAGGAAAGACCCTCTCACATCCTCTAGGGTCAGGTGTGCACATGACTGAGTTCACTTTATGTCCTGGTACATTGGTGTGTCCTGCTTTGAAAGCACAATCTCCTCATGTGCCAGGAGGAAGATGGGAGTGCTGGTATGACAATGTGACATGCTTGCTTCTGAATCTTCAGATGAGCACAACAGAGCTATTGCTTTGTGAAAAACAAATCAAATAAATAGATACATATTTGTGTAGAGAGAAACATGTGTACATCTATTGAATTATATAAACATACATATTTGTATAAATAGATAAATATCTATCTAAGCTTAGAAAAATATAGATTGGAGGACTCAAATGGGGGGGGGAACACTTTCACACATTAATACATTTCACTAGAAAGGCTAGGATTTGAAGTAATTTTTGCCTTGTTTTTTATGTTATTCTGCCTTTGGTGATTTTTACTTCTGGGATCCTATTCTAAGATGATAACTGGACAAATTATGCAAACTATGTATATGTATAAGGATGTTCATTGCAACATCATTTATATATATAATAGCAAACATTGGAAATAATATATTCAACCATGGGCATCATGATATTCCCTTAGATTGAAATCCATAGAGTCATTAAAAATAGTGCTACAGAGAAATATTTATTGACGTGAGTAATCATTCACCATGTATTTCACAATATATATCACAATGCATCGCTGAGTGAAAAAAAGCAGATTATGAAACAACACTTGCTTTATGATCTCATTTTTGTTTGCAAAACGTATACACACAGAGAGATACAAAGTCTGGAATGCGTACAACAAACGGCTATCTGCGATTTATCTTCAGGAGGTAGATTTTAAAGTATTCTAATTTTCTTTTTGTCAAATGCATTTTCCAATTTTTCTACAATAGAAAGAAATCACATTTATAATAATTTTAAAAGTTATAAATCAGAACTGTGCCGCCTGGAGTTTAGCACAAACATGGGGCTCCAACTGGGGCTTTGCCATTGCCAAGGAAAGCGGAGAAACCAACTGTTTGGTTTCACACATGGTGTTGGCGAGACTGCAGCCAAGGGCAGCATTTGGGTATGAGTGTGACCACTGAGACCAGTGCCCGGGAACTTGATCATCGCTCACGCCCACTCACATCCTTTCCTTACTGTTCCCAGTCTGGTTAGGATGCTGCTCAGAAGAAGCATGCTTCACTCAGGAGATGTGAGTCTGAATCAGATGGGTCCTTTGCTAGCTACACAGCACATTTGCACCAATATTTATCCCATCTGTGCTGAGAACCTGCTATCCATTATTCACCACAACTGTCAATGGCTCTCCATTATTTACAAATTCTTTGGCCCGGCTTGCCAGGTCTTGCAGGGTTTGCCCCAAGCCTACCTTACCCACCATCTCTTCTTTGAGTTCCTTTTGGGCACCTTCTGCTCTAGCCAGACCAGACTGAGTTCAATCCCAAATTGACTTCAACAGAGGGTAAATGAATTGTTTCATATAACAGGGATTTTAGGGATGGGGTGGGCTACAGGATGATGAACTTAGCAGCTCAAGGATGCCATCAAGGAAGACCCCAATCTCTCTGCTCTACCCTCTTAGTGTTAGGCTGGAAAAAAATCGGCAGCACCAGTTCCAAGTATCACATCCACATGTGACAACTTCTTGATGATAACAGGAAACCATCTTTCTTATGGTTTACTCTTGGGACAAGGAAACTTTTCCAACAGGCCCTTATAGAAAACTCCTGTCACATCTCATTGGCCAGAACTAGGACTCATGCTCTTCCCAAACTGATCACTGACATGGCAAATGGCATTATCCTTAGACCAGTCAGGGCTAAACTTAGAGCTGGGAATGGAGTCGGAATTCCTATTCTCATGTGGCTGCATAGGGGAGACGCAGACACTGGAAAGAAATTTGGGACTCAGTTAGTGTGGTAGTTTGGAACTGTATGTACCCCCAGAAAATCATATCCTTAAAGCTAATCCATTCCTGTGGGTATAAACTTATCGTAAGTAAGGCCTTTCAATAAGGTTACTTCAGTTAAGGCACGGCCCAGGATGGGTCTTAATCCTCTTACTGGAGTCCTTTATAAGAGATTGAAACTCAAAGAAAGAGAAAGCCATGGAAGCAACATGCTGAAAGCAACAAAACCTAGAAGAGAAGGGAGAGACCAGCAGGTACCAACATGTGCTTTGCCATGTGACAGGAATCCAGGAGTGCCAGCAGCTGGTCTTCAGGAAGAAAGCATTGCCTTGATCATGCCTTGATTTGCACATTTTCATGGCCTCAAAACTGTGAGCTTGTAAGCTAATACATTCCCATTGTTAAAAGCCAACCATTTTATGGTATCTGCTTTCAACAGCTTAGCAAACTAAAACAGTTAGGAAGACAGAGCAGTGATGCGTGACTACTACACCTAACTGCCCCATCCTTTCCCACCTCGTGTATTTCTATGCATAGTTTCCCCTGCCTAGAATGACCTTCTTTCTGTTCAAATGTTAGTGTTTGACCATTTTCCGTGGCTTAGGTCAAGCTACATCCTCCATGAACCTGACTCTGGTCTCCCCGGCTGGTTGTAGTGCCTTTTTCTTTGGAATTAAAACAGTAGTATATTATATATTCTCCCTAAAGGCTTTTAACATAATCTGCTGCACACTGTGGTTATTTATGAGCACGTGTGTGCTAAACAGGAGACAATGCCTTTGCCAGAATGATCTGGTCAAGATCAGCATGGCCAATGTGTAGTGCCCCATGCAAGGCGTGGACAACGTGCTTCCATTCTCCTCTCCTGTGTGTGTGTGACAGATAGAATTGATTGTAGCACTCTTTCTGACTAAGTTTGTCCTCAGCCTCAGACTCATTCTCAGCACAGTGCCCCAGGAAGCCATTACCAAATGATTAGAATTGATGCTGAAAATTAAACCAGTTTGCATCTCCTGGACTAGCGTGTGCCAGGTACATGTCAGGTTTTGGGGGAAAAGGTAAGAGTCAGGGTGGTGTAGATACAGAGATGGGCAATCTATGATTTCCGGGATCCAGGAACCTGTAGTCTAGGGAAGAAACACACCCATACACAAAGCTTTCCAAAGCAAGGCATACGATGATGAGTGCATGGGAAGGAAGTCACACAGAGCTGTGTGAATGTGGGGCATTGGGGAAGACTTCTTGGGAAAAGGATCTCTCCATCTGTTGTGTTCACTGCATAAACTTTCTTAAGCAATCCCCTACTGCTGAGCATTTAGGTTGTCTCTAATTATTCAATATGATTAACAATCCTAGAATGAGCATTCATGTAGTTAAATGTTAAGGATAGTATAATGAATTCATATGGCTTCATTACCCAAGCTTGACAATTATCAACTCGCTGATCTTGTTTCTTCTATAACCGCACATGCTTTTCTCCCACCATGGATGTTTAGGAGAAAATTCTACACTTCATATCCCTTCATCCATAAATGTATATCTAAAAGATAAGTAATCTTTTTAAAAATCTAACCATGATATCATTTATCACACCAAAAATTGACAATTATTTTGCCATAACACCAAATATCCAGTCAGTATTCAAATTTCTCTGATTACCTTACACATGTCTTTTTTTTTTCACATTTAGTTTGTTGAAATCAGGATCCAATGAAACCTGCACACCGTATTTCATTGGCATGTGTGTTTTAATCTATAGTTTCCTTTGCTTCCTATTTTTCTTCAGTTTATTTAATAAATTGAAGAAACTGGGTCATTTGTCCTGTAAAATTTCCCGTAATCTAGATTTTGCCAATTACATTCCTGAGATATTATTTAGCACAGTCCTCTGTCCCATGTATTTCCTACAGACTCATCATTTTATCTAGTGGCATGATCCAACTCAGGGTCAAATTTTGGCAAGAATACCTCATAGATGGCAGGTGTATTTCCAGCAGAAGTCTTTTAATGTCTGTCTGTCTTTTTCTGTGATGGTGGTAGTAACTGGTGCCCATAGCCTAGATTCATTATTTCATTAAGGGATTGAAAAATGGTAATATTCTAATTCTATCATTTCTTTTTCATTTACTAGCTAGAATATTTCCAGAAAAAGAAACTTTCTTTCACCAAATTTTTGGTTATACTGAGGTACAATGTGCCCAAGAAAGGCAGGATACCTGTTTGAGTCATCCCCTTTACTTCCAGTTTTTAGAATAATTAATTGCCTTTCTAGCCTCCTCCGAAGGGGACCAACAAATGTTTTTTAGTTCCATTATGAACTCAGGGATTCTAATATATTTGATCAACTCATTGCAATTATTATTCCTCTTGAAGTTCAATTGTTCCTTGTTTTGTCAGTGAGAACCTCTTAATGTTAGCGACTAAGCCCATTTCATTCAACCCTGTTTGTCTTTGATAGCATTCTTATTTTCTGACATATTTAGTTGTCTCGGGTTCAATTTTTACATTTCTTGCCATAGACCTGGAATCAGCCATTTTTCCAAAGAACCCTAGTTCCTTTCATTGGGAAATTATATTTAGAGACCATAATTGAGTACTAGGAGTGCTCATTGCTGCAGGAGAGTCATTGCTTCTATGTCTTTTCAGTGGCCAAAACTCAGAAAATACATCATGGGTTCTAACTTTATTTTTTGCAGAAAAATTTTAAGTTCACTGACTTCACATTTGTATCGCTTTTCTCTTACACCGAAAATCTTCATTTTGATGAAGATAACAGGTTTATTTCTTTTATCTTACTAAACACGCATGCAGACCCACATACATATATGATGCAGAGTAACAATTCTAATACTATTATTATCAACTATTGAAAACAATTTGAGACTTTCTTTTCTGCAGCTCTTTTTAACCTTACGGTTCATCCTGCTAAGAACGTATAGTAAAATTACTGGGTTTTAAAGTCATGTGAAATTGGAAATGTATTCTCTGTGTGGATGTCACCAGCCTTGTTTTATTTCACTCTTGATTTTTAGGAGCTGATTTTTAAAAATCTTTATTTTATTGTATAATTATACAAAATTGTTCTAACACCAAATATACAAAATAAGATGCACTCAGAGAAGAATAGCTTTTATCTGTCCTTCCATTCTTCATCGGTGTCTATTTTCTTTATTGATTTATAGCTGTGTTTAAAATGTAGACCACACCCCATTCTTAGATAAATAATGTCATTTTATACTGTTCCTCTTCGTCTTCTTTTTTTCACTTCACCTTATATGCTGGAGATCACTTCAGAGCTATATTTAGAGATATTCTTCATTTCTTTTTAGGTCTCAATTGTATGTGAATGAATCATAGATTTTTCAATATTATTGGACAAAAGGACATAAATTATGCTGCAATGAGCAACCTTATGTATATATTTTCCTGTAATTTTGCCCGTGTGTTTTGGGGTAAATTCCTAGATGTGGGAAAGCTGGGTCAAAGGATAAATGCATACATGAATTTTGTAAACATTGTCAAATTCCTTTTTATAGGGACTTTATCATTTCACAGTCCCACCAGCAATGTGTGAGAGTGCACTCTCCCCCAATCGGCAATAGTAAAACTTTTTTGAAATAGCCACTTGCTGTCCTTTTAATGTATATTTTCCTTACTGTAGGTGATATTGAGCATCCTTTCATATGAGTAAAAGCTTTTTACATTTCTTTTTCCAGGACCTTTTTTCAGTCTGTTCATATCTCTTGCTCATTTTTCTATAGATAGTTACTCTTTTTATTTTCTATTTTAAAAGGCATTTTAATATATTAAGAATATTAACCATTGTCTGTGATATTAGTTAATTTTTTTTTCAGTTTGTCATTTGTCTTTCTACTATCTTTTCATATACTTTTGCTGGGCAGAAGTATATTTTTTAAATTTTTACATAGACAAACCTATCAATCTTTTTCTTATTGTTTCTGAATTTTGAACTATCGTTAAAAAGTGTTCCCTATTCCATGTTATAGAAGAATTCACCCATGCTTTCTTCTAGTACTCATATGTGTTTTTTTTTTTTTTCAATTTAAAACTTAAATTTCTGACTCGTTTTGAATTTAACCTTATATACAATGTGAAGAATGGATCAAATTTTCTCTTTTCCATCTAGCTATCCAATTATTCCAAATCATTCTTTCTCCATTAATTTCATTCATCATACAAATTAAGTTTTCTTGTAAAATTGGATGCATTTCTGGATATTCTATTCTGTTCTGTTGGTCTGTCTATTTATAGACAATACCCCACACTTAATTATAGAAGCTTTACTATATATCCTAATACTTGGTAGTGCTAGCCCATTCCCCAATGCTCTCCTTTTCCAGGATTTTCCTGGTTATTTTTGCCTGCTTGCTTTTCAAATGAGCTTTATAATCAACTCACCAAGCTCCAGGAAAAAAGAAAAAACTGATATTTTTTACTAGAATGATAATAAATTTGTATTTAACCTCGGGAGAACTGACGCCTTTCTGAATATGAGTCTTTCTAACCCAGAATATCTTTCTGTTTGTGAAAATAAATTTTTTGAGTCTTTGGGGAGTGTTTTATAATTTTTCTCATAACACTTTAGACATTTCTTGTTAAGTTTATGCTAGGTATTCATTTGTTTGTTTTTGCAATTACAAATGGGATCTTCTCTTCCATTTTATCTTCTAAGTGAATTATGTTTGTAAGTATGAAAGCTATTAGGTTTTCTATAATCTTTTAATTTGCTATAACTTCAGATTTATAGAAAAGTTGAAATATTATCTCTGGATAATGCTTAAGTCTTTTCTGATAGACTCTGGCTGAAGAGTCACTGCTTGGGAAGGATTGACGCATTCGGGAGGAATTGGCAGTGGTGGTGGTGGATGGTGGGACGGTGAACACTCTGCCCACCCAAATCCTCAAATAAAACAGGGTTCAAAGAAGAGAGAGTGGGATTAGTCTCTACAAAGTGCAGAAATGTGTTCCTTGATTATAAAATCATTTAGTGAGGAAACATGCCATGTCACATCTTGTGGCAGATCATAGTGCTATAAAGAAGACTGCTTAGCAATGCGGGGGAGGAAATCCATGTAGACTCCATTTCATATTAGAGGTGAATGTGTTCCAGGTGTAACAAATAGTCAAATATAAAAGAATCAAGCCAAGCACAAACATATAAACAAAAACCATAAAACTGCCACAATTTGGGGGAAAGCAAGGAAGTCTACAAGTGATTAAAGAATCACAAAGATCAAAGACTGCCATATTTGGTGACATAAAGATTAAAATATTTTTGCATAACCAAAATTAAAAGTCAAACTATCAGATAGGCTAGAAGACAAGTTAACATTTAATTGGAAAATACATGCAAAAAAAAAACCCCACGAAGAATGACCTCTCAGTAGCCAAATGAACAAGAAATGCAAATTAATACCATCAAGGTGGATTGTCTTTCACATACTAAAGTTAATTGCTGTGCGTGTGTGTCATGGTAGAAAGAAATGTTATTATATTAAAGATGGAGACTGAAATCCCCTTAGTGGGAGAGTCATCGTTGAGTGGAAATACAAATATTTTGAGTACGAAGGCGGTGGCCTGAGAGGGCCAGGAAGGAAGATGGATTGTTCTACATGGTGATGTGAAAAGGCTTTTGGGTTTCCAGGGGAGTCTGGAAGGGAGCAGGATAAGCGGACCAGAAGGGTACAAGGGACAGGGAGAAGAAAGGGAGGCATTTGGCCTCAATGGGAGCGGCTTATGAAATTCGGGAGATGTGATGTCTACTAGTAAATATCACCTGCTGACCTGCGCTAGCAGGATCCTCCATAAATGTCTGTCTACACCACATAACCGCCTCAAGGGTGGATACAGTGCTCTGAGATGTAGAGGAAAGTCAACTAAAAGTGTGCTCCAGCTAAATGTTTTTATACTCAATAAACAAATCTCTGTACTTTGTAGTGAGTAATCCTACTCCTCCCCCACTGAACCTTATTTTCCCTGTTGGGTTGAGAAGAACTAAAAGAAGGAAAGAGACTCAAGAGTCGATAGGCAAGTGAGACTCAGTGGCAAAAATGGCCTCTCCAAACAAAAAGAAAGGACAGATAAATCATTTTTAAATTAAAAATGGCATGGCTATACTTTAAAGTGTGGGGGGGTGCGGTTCAGATTTCTAAGGAGTGAGAGGAGCTGAGAGTGGTCAAAAATGGTTGAAGCTCTTTGGCCCTGGAAGCTGGTACAGGGGTTGTGACTTCAAAGCGCACAGGGCAACACCCCGGAGATGCTTACAGCCAGACCACACCTCTACAGGGCTTAAACCGGGGTTCTCCAAGTGTGGGCCCCAAAACCAGCAGCAGCACCACCTGGGAAATTGGTACAAATGCAAATTCTTGGGTCCCAGCCCAGACCTCTTGAATCAGAAACTCTGGGCATGAGACCTAGCAATCTATGTTTTAACAAGCCTTCCAGGTGATTCCAGCGCATGCTAAGTTTGAGAACTGCTGGTTTAAACTATAGTTCAGAAAGGAAACACCAATAGTTGCATTCATTAATTCATCAATGTACTCAACAAATATTTATGGAGTGCCTTATTATGTGCCAGGCACTGTTCTAGGCTGTAAGGACACGGAGGGTTATCGGACAGAAAGGTCCTAGTTCTGTTACTCTCCCATCAGGATTTTTCTTTTTAGTACTTCTCATATGTCCCTATTGAGTTAATTATCAAATATCCTTCCAGCTGGTCAAGGCCAAATCCTTGGCATTATTCTTTATCTTTCACATGCCGCATTAGGAAATCTTGTTGACTCCACCTTCAAAATATATCCAGAATTTGGCCTTTTCTTATCACCTCTACTGCCCTCACCTTGGCCCAAGTTACTATCGTCTACAGTAACCAGGTGAGAGATGGTGGAGATCTGAGCCAGGGTAGGGAGAAAGGCAGAGACAGTGATGAAGTAGAGCCTTTCTGCAGCACAGTCGCCGGAGTTATCTACTTCAAACACAAGTCTGCTAAAAACCTACAGGACGTCACAGTCCACATTTCACTAGGCATAAAAGCCGAAGCCCTCTGAAAGGTCAGCAAGGGTCTCCAAGGCTATGTGTGGTATCTCCCCTGCGCCCCAAAGCCGCCTTCTATGTGGTCCCCTTGCCCTGTGTTTCTCTAGCCCACCAGGGAGGCTCCCACCTCACGTCCCTCACATCAGCACCGGCTGATCCCTTTGTCTGGAATCCGTTTCTCTTAAATGTTCTCGTGGCTAATTCACGCAGCTCCTTCCAGGCCTGACTCAGAGGCCACCTTCCCTCTGGACTTGACAGCCTTATTTAAAAGTGGAATCCCCTTGCTCACTGCCTGTAGCTGATCCCCTCACCCTGTTCATCGTGGATTCCATAGCTCTTAACTTCAAAGGCGTGGCACCATTTAGGACGCTTTGCCTGCCTCCCCCCATTTGCACGGATAACTCCCCAATCACAGGGATCTTCGTTTTGTTCTCTGCTGCAAACCAACTGCCCAGAGCACTGTTGGCATGCAGTGGGCACTTGAACATTTGTCGAATTAAAGAATAAAATGTTTACTGTTGTGTGTGGCTGTTAGAAATCAGCTTACTCTTTAGGATATTTTCTAGATATTTATCTCAGGTTCTCAGGAACGTATTTGATTATTATGCATCTAATTGATATTCTGACACTTGGTTTACCTTACTTGGACTTTGGGTTAATTCCTTGGGTTTTTGGAAGGTGATATTTTTTTCTCTTTCTCTTTTCTGTGTGAATTCCCTTCCAAGAGAATCTCTTAGTTATATTAACAACTAAAATGTCCTATTGTTTTAGGGAACATGCCTTTCTACAGCTTCTCCACTGAGACGTGCAATAACTTATTTACATATGTATTTCATCCATATATGTGTATACACATATATATATATATCGCCATTCCTGGTTTTCAGAAATGTACAGACTTTTACCAAATACATGGCTCTGGGGGTCCCCTAAGAAGCCCCGTAGTCTACTAGAAATAGCTCGGCCGCTGGGGCTTGCAGCCTGGGGCTGCTTTCCACTTTGGGCCCAGGCTCCCTCATGTCTAAAATGTGAGCTTGCACGAGCTGATCCAAAGTGAACCACTTCCCACCACTCTAATATCGCCACAAAGCCTGATTTTTACTGCTCTGCCTTTTGGTGTGATAGACTAGGTTAATAATTCTCCTTGTACTGAGTCAGTTTTGCACTCTTGATTGAATCGTGCCTGACCACCACGTCTGGCACATAATCGTGTTCTGGAAATGTGTGTTGAAAGAGGGAGGAAGAGAGGAATGCCAGCAGAAAGACCATGAGATTTTCAATAGAAGGAGACTGGGCTGAAATCTAATTTCTACCAGTTATAAACTGTGAGAGTTAGAGTCTCAAAATCATCTTTTGAAAAGGGAGAGATTTACCTAAAACATTTATTGTGACAGTTAAATGAAATTGTCAATGTGAAAGCTCTTTGCAAACTGTTAGATGCCATGAAAATATGATCGTGATTGTTATCATTGTAACACGAGCGTAAGGACTTACTAAATTCAGTAAACTCTGTCAGTACTACTAATTGAAAAGTGAGCATGAGGTTTTCCCCACTATTCCTCGTCTATCACGTATCATTTGAATATGTTTGGCTTCCAAGAAAAACTCCCCCAATATCCACTGGTAAATCTATTTACAAATATCATCACTATGTTTGCCAGGATGTCCCACTTAACGTGCTCTCCTACGGCCCTGTCACAAGAAATACGGGCTTCCATATTTTGGAAAGTGCTGTACGTGACACACAGAAGCATTTCATACTCGCTAACCACTGAGCAACTGTTTGACATGGGTATTGGCATTTCTTGGCTCCTGGGTGAGGAATTAACAAAACCATGTCAACTGTACTTAATAATTCACTGCCTTTTCTTTTCCATACAAGTTGCAGATGTGTTTTCATCAAAGGACGTACGTGGTAACTGTTAGGGTAAGATATTCAGCTTGGTCCGTGGAGATATCGTAAAAAGATAAACAGCTCTCATGGAGATATTTTGAGCATAGAGCCAGGGAACCTGACTTTCTAAATCCCAACTCCCCTGCTAGCTGTGAGGATCTGAGCAACTCTCTTAACCCTTTTCACCCCAGTTTCTTCACCTCTAAAAGGAGCGCTTTAGAAAAGATCTCAGGGGCCCTCCCAGCTCTGCTTCTATGATTCTAGATAATGGAACGAAGGCTTAACACTAAGAAAACTCTCAAAATCATCCAAATCACAGTTAATAAAATTTAAAGACAAAATAGAAATATCACGCTAAGGCAGATGAAGCTAGAATAGTAGATTAATCCATTTAAAAGTAATTCGTTGTAGAAAGGTCCAGCTACAACCTGAGAGCTATTCAAAAAGGGATAAACTTCCCTGAACTTAAAATTGTAGGCCTCCAATACCATCAAAAGCTGGAAAGGGGCAGGAGGGAGGCAGTTAAATCCTAAGTTTTCTAAAACGAGGCAAAACAAATTCAGCCTACAGTGAAACTCATTTTCAACGTGCACAGGCATTGGCTCCCACCTAGCACAGCCAGGCGCTGCTCGGCAGATGTCCCAAGGCAAAGCGTTTGGGCAGAAAGTCCCCTGTTCAGCAGGAGCCTGGAGCTTCAGCTCCTGCCTGGTCAGAGGGGAGGGGTATCAGACAGAGCTGACCCCAGCACACCTTCTCCACTCCGGGTTGATGGGAATTGGCTATCCCCACAGTTCCACATACCTGCTAGTTTTGGAATTCACAGCTGCTCATTTCCTGGCAGTTGACAAAAGCCTGGAGCAAACATGGCTGAGAAGAGCTAAGGCAAAGTGTGAGAAGGCTTGATCTAAGCCCTCTGACAGCCCGGGGAGATGCTGAGAATGCCTTGCACAGCTTGTTAGCTTAGAATACGCAGCCCCTCAGTTTTGCATCCAGGTTTACAAAGTGGCTACCTAAGAAGAGGAACTATGAAAACCAAGAGGCAAGCAGACAAAACAACTTGACTCAGCACCCTGATTTGTTCTCTCCTCCTGCGCTCTGAATTCCCCTTGATTTGGACGAAGATGCACAATGTATTGGGAGGGGACATAAACCTCAGGAAGAGGCCAGTCATTCATTTACCCAACAAATATTCATTGAGCATCTTCTATGTGCCAGGAACTGACCTAGGCACTGGTTCAAGCCTATGATACAGATTCTGGAACACTCATTTTTATTAAGCACGCTCATTATAAAAGGCTTACGCTAGCATGAACATCAGTAAGAAACACAAAGGTGCAATACTCCAACATCAGCACACAATGTTTTTGTATTTTGCTGCTAAGACATCCAGTGTAGATTAGAGAACCTTCACTTGCAAACTGCAGTTTAAATTTTAAATTCATATTTATTGTCCAAACCACATTTCAACAACAGTAAGAGAAATCAAGATATCATATGAGCCCTGATATCCAGGTGTGAGGAAGTACCTGAAATAGCAAGTGGGCAGAACATGGTGTTGGCATGAACATCGAGTGTTCAGAAAAATCATCCTTTGAGAAGTGATGTTCACACTGAAGTGTGAGAGGAGTTGGCCCAGCAAAGGCAGTGGAGGAGAACACATGCTAGGTAGAGGGGACAGAAGGTAAAAAGCACAGATTTCAAAGGGAGGGCAAGTGAGAAATGCCACGAGAAGCAACAGAGAGAGGGGAGGAGATGTGCAAGACGGGACTGGAGACCTTGTATCATGGGGGTACAACTCGGGAGAGGACATCATCGGATTCTTATTTCCAGAAGCCAACACTGGACTCCAGGTAGAAAGCTTACTCTAGGCCTCAGCTTTGTAACCTATAAAAATCATCCAAAGCACATAACAGAGAGAAGGCAACCGCGTCTCCAACAAATATGGTAGAGCTGCGACTCCTGACCCAAAGCCTAAATGGAGTATTTTCCAAGTCAGTGAATCTGGGGTTAACTTGAAGAAGAATGCTGGGAGATGGCACAGA
The DNA here is from genome assembly GCA_026826555.1 of Tolypeutes matacus. Taxonomy (NCBI): domain Eukaryota; kingdom Metazoa; phylum Chordata; class Mammalia; order Cingulata; family Chlamyphoridae; genus Tolypeutes; species Tolypeutes matacus. Next base: position 3,558,987 of record JAKSZT010054401.1, on the reverse strand, counting down.
AACCCCCAGAACTCAGGCATGGTCAGGTTTCTCTAAGTGTGAATGGGGTGATCTGAATCACAAGTTGGAGAGCAGGACCTACCTTCTGACTGGATGATCTGCTCATCTGAATGGGGCAATTAACAAAACCGAGTGAAGAGATTCCCTCAGAACATCTCCAGATACTGTGACACTGTACTGAAACTGTCAGCTGTCCAGATCGTTCCTCCACCCCAGCCATGAACACTTCTCTTGAGCAAATAGCAGACTCCAGCAGGATGAGCCCATCCTAAAAGGACAGGCAAATTAAAAAGACCCACTGTGGAACACATGCATTGAAATCACAAAAAGGAAAAGTATGAGGGAGGGAGTGGATGTAGCTCAAGTGGTTGAGTGCCTGCTTCCCAGCTATGAGGTCCAGGACTGGATCCCTGGTACCTCCTAAAAACAAAACAAACAAACAAATGAAAAAACAACTCTCATTGGGGAGCAGATGTAGCTCAGTGGTTGAGCACCTGAGTCCCATGTAAGAGGTCCTGGGTTCAACCCCTGGTACTACCTAAAAAAAAAAAAAAAAATTAGGGAAGTTAAAATTGCAAAAGTCAGATAAACTCACATCTGATATGGACTTATTGCAAGATATGGAGGGAAAAATATTCCAGAATGTAGAAGAAAATGTCATATACTTTTTCCACCCAAGAAATTAAAAATGCAGCCCCCTGGAAAAGGAAGATGCACCAACGAGACAAAGAGCTCAAGGAAGCAGTTCTAAGACAGCAGAAAGGCAGATCTGCTTCAGAGAGACTCCAGCTCTGAGAGAAACCCGCTCTCTTTGGGCTTTCTGCTGTGTGCAGCATATTTTCCCCTGGGCTACCAGCACAGCTGATTCCCAAAGTTTTTTCTGCAGTAGCAAAATCACTTGCAAGGAAGTGGTTTCTGCTTTCTCATGACCCTGTCTGGCCTCCAGCCTGCACCCCTCAGGAACTAGGGGTGCCCTTCGCTTTGGAGACTCTCTTCAATCAGGTGCCCAATCGATCCACTTGTAGATAAGAAACTCCCCAAAGTTCATGGTGTGTGATTGATATTGTCCTCTAGTATCCAGTAGTGATGCTATTTACTCCTACTTTTAGTTTTGTTTGATAGTTTCAGTTGGTTTCTTGGGGGAGTTTAATGTCTGTATGCCCAGTAATATCTTTCTCCCCAAGACCTTCCCCCCATACTGCAGCTTCTGACATCTGCTCCTGGTCCCCTGTTGTGCCAACCTCTTCACAGGGCCCTCTCTGGCTTGTTAAATTCAACATGGCACATGACTCCTCACTCAGCCCAGGAATCCTCTGGGCGCTCCTTCAGCCACAGTTCAGTGGCACCCTTTAACTGGATATTTCGTCCTGGCTTCCATTTGGGGTTGAAAAGCTTGGGCAGATCTCGATTATTTACTGGGATCTTAAATTTTCTGGCATTTTAAATAAGATCTTTATCTGGCGCATATCTTAATCGTTTGTCATGTTTTCTTCGATTATTTTTCCTCATCTCTTTTCCTTTTCTTCCTTTATTTTTTTAAGGAAGTGTTCAACTTAGTTTTAAGATGCTTTGTTGACCGGAGTCTGGTGGGAATAGAAGCTAATTTGGAAGCTGAAAGCTGATTTCTATAGTTCCTTGGCAGAATTGAAAGTGACTAAAAGATTCTGTCAGTGTGATTCAACCCAGCCATTCTGCAAAGCCCCTGGCAGGGGTAATGATGGGAAAGGACACTCAGAAAAGCTGCCTCACCGCTCGTGAGTGCAGCATACCAAGACCACAGTCTATTGAACAAGCCTGTGGCACTTAAGTCTAGTTGTGCTTGGGGTTGAGTTATGCCCGTAGATTAGGAGAGAATTTTCTCAGGAATAGGGCAGGGTAGAGAAACCTCTATCAAAGGAAAAGCTGATTCCAAAGAAGGGCGGGGGGAGGCATGTAAGGGGCAAAACTGGAAATTATTGGGTCCAATAGATAATCGCGTCTCTGTTAGAATTGCTCCAGAATTATCTTGAATGCCAAGGAAAAGCAATTCACCCACCCCAGTGGTCTTGGGGCTCTAGACCGATGGTCAGGAGGATGTCTTAGTTTCCTAAAGCTGTGGTAGCAAAGTACCACCGACAGGGTGGCTTAAAACTACAGGCATTTATTGTCTCCCAGTTCTGGAGGCAGAGGTCTGAAATCAAGTGTTGGCATGGCCGTGCTCCCTCTGAAACCTCTAAGGGAGGCTCCTTCCTGGCCTCTCCGTAGCTTCTGGCATTTGCCAGCAATCCTTGCGCTTCCTTGGTTTATAGATGCATCACTCCAATCTCTGCTCCATCTCTCCATGGCCTTTCCCCATTCCTGCCTGTCTCTGTGTCCAAAGGTCCTCTTCTTATGAGGACGCCAGTCATATTGCATTAGGGTCCACCATAATCCAATCTGGCCTCATCTTAACTAATCACATCTTCCAAGACCCTATTTCTAAATAAGGTCCCATTCCCAGGCCTGGGACTTAGGCTTGAACACGGGTTTTGGGGGGACACAATTCAGCCTTTAACAGGAGATGACTATTGAGCAAGCACTCTACAGCACCTTGCTCCTGCCTTGGGATCACAACAGGTGCCTCTGAATATATGACAGAGCAAAGCGTCTTCCAAGCACCAAAGCTCTGCTCTCTTCAACGATCCCCGAGAAGCAGCTGCACCAGATATGGGGACTGTGAGGAGGTCAGTAGTGGGGGCAGCTGGTCTGAGCTGGAGAGCTGACATGACATCTACTCTGGCAAAGAAGGTGCTGACAGCAGTGGTTGGGGCACGGAATTGTGTTGACAGTTGAGTCAGCAGACACTAGAGCAGCAGGCAGGAGCTTGCCTGAGTTGTCCCAGATCCACGCTCCTCTCCTGATGAACTTCCAACATACACAGCATCCTGCTAGTACTTGAGCAAATATGCGTCGATGCTGCCCACGACCCATGGGGGGTCAGCGGTTGGCTTTCTTGCTTTGCTACTACAAACAGCCTTTCCAAAACCTACCACCCGTAAAGACTGGGATTTTTCTACTCAGGTGGGAAGCCAAGAAACTGTAGGCTTTTTTCCCACATAGTCATTCACGTGGCAGCTATCATATTTCTTCAAATCTAACATACTCTTTATTGTAAGAAACACAACTTCACTTACACTAGGAAAGAGAAATATTGCCAAATCAACTATGGCATCCTAATGATTGAAGGATGCATCCTGGTTTCACAGATGTTAAAATGTGTGTGTGTCAGGGGGAGAGGTGTGTATTTTTAGAATTGGTGATGACATACAGAGTTTGTGTTGATTGCTATGCGAGGCATTGGACTGAGGGCACCAGGCAAGACAGACATCAAGGCTGGCCTCAAGGAACTTAAAGTATGGCAGAGACGACAGATGCTGAAAAGCAATTGCAAGTGTGATGAGGGTCTGGGGTAACGTGGGGATCTTCTCCAAGGAAGGAATATTAAAGCTGAGACCTGCTAGAGGAGCAGGAGTTAGCTAGGTAAGGGCCAAGGTAGAGCAGAGGGAGTGACCTGTGCAAAGGCAGAGGTGGGAAGAGTCCATCTGAGCAAGGGCGAGAGTGGCCAGGAAGAGAGTCAGGTAAGGGCCAATTGGGGGTGTCCTCCAGTCCACGTTAAGGAATTGGGTTTTTGTAAGAGCAGTCAAAGGCCACAGGGAGGTTTTAAGCAAGGGTAAAACAAAATCAGATTGTGTGTGTGTGTTTGTTGTTGTTTTTAATCACTTTACTTGCAGTGTGAATGTGATAGGAGCACAGGAATGGGTTCAGGCAGATGAGCTAGGAAAATTTTGCTGCAATTCAGATAAGAGAGGATACTAACTGTAATAGAACACTGGCAGTGGGGATGGAGAGAAGTGAGACTTCAAGACCTGTTTTAAAAGAACCAGCAACTTCTCTGTTTTGTCTGATTTGGGTGGTATAGAGAGAGGGGGCATGGAGGGCTCAACTGGCATCCAAGGAAACAAAAGTATGGACTAAAGAAAATTCCAGCTGCTGACTGGAGCCGCTTCTGATTTTCCAGCGCTGCCAGAGACTTAACAAATGAAGGTTCCACACACTTGGAATTTTCTTAAACCAAGATACACTGCTGTATTGGAGCAAAAATGATCCCAGTGTTCCAGCAACAGATCTCCTCAAATGAATCTGTTAATTACTTCTCTAGATATTATTGTCATGATCCTAGCTAGCTGCATGTTTATCGGCATAAAATGGGTAGTTTCACATGTTGAACTATGCTAAAAAAAATTTAAAGCAGTGAATTAAGGCAGCTTTTAGCCATGAAGTATTTCTAACTTATTAGGGGGTATTAAGTGCCAGTTTATAAAGTGGGAGGCAACAGTGGTGTCACAGCAAGGACATTGTTCTAGAAATACGAACTGGTTGAGCCCCAAGTCCTGCGTGGCTTTGGGCAAGTCATCCAGATATAGTTTTATATGTGAAATGGAGATAACAGGATCTCTCTACCTACTTCACAGGGTTGTGTGGAGATCAAATGAGATTTATAGCAAATATTTATTGACATATTAACATACCAGGGACCATGCCAGGCAGAAGGGGTACCATAGTACACAAGAAAGCTATTGGCTCCATCCTTGAGAAAACCCTCATGGCAGAAAGGAATTTACATGCCATAAATTTCTGTAGACATGTAAGGTAGTACTATCATCAGATATTATATTAGGAGTGGGAGGATTTCATAGCAGAGAGTTTGGGACTTTTAATCTCATTAAAGGCTAATTTTCCAAAAATGTAAAATTATGTCTCAAGTATAAAATAAGCTCATGTTAAAGATTTTACTCGATTCATTCATTAATGAGAGAACCAGTAAGATGTCAAAACCATTCTAGAGCACCTTTTGAGAAGCTGGACGTTTATGGACAATGTTAGGATGAGATTGCTGAAGATTGCTGGGTGAGGTACAAAACTGGCCAGAGTCCAATAAGAACATAACTATCACCACTGGGGTTATCTGTTCCACAAGACCAGAATCGTTTGCATCTTTATCAAACAAAAATCTACAATTTGGACTCTTCTCCTACAGACTTGGGAGACTCTAACCAATCGAAAATTAAAGCCCCACTGTGCGCTAAAAGAGCACTAAGGAATTTCATGTGCCTATTTCAAGTCAATTATTTTTCTGACAATCTCACGTTCTCTTTGCTTTATTCCTCCAAAAGGTCACATGCAGACTGAAACCTTTCGGAAGGGTGAGATTAAGATGCATTCACGGTAATTTTGATCTTGAGATCATTGCTGACACTCCGGTGAGTTAAAACAAATAAAAATGGAGGTGAAGGCCTGGGAGAATTATAACGAACAATTCAAGTAAAGGGGGAATATTCAGAATTTTCCGAGTTGCAAAGCATATTAGTAGGTTACTGTTTTATAACATGTCCTTCCCAAAGCTCCATTGGAGCCTGCCATAAAACTTACACGAAACATTTCCATTCACATTTCAACAAATAGCAATAATAACATTCCCCCAGATGTCAGCTGAGGCAATTCTGTCCTTTCAGATCTAAAATCATGTTGGCTGAGACGTTACCCACTTCTACGGGACATTCGATGTCCTCTCCTCCCCCAAGACGTCTATGAGTTCGTGAGAGCACAGCCATGTCTAGCTCTAGGTCCTTCTCCCATGGATATCTTATTCTCATGCGTAGCTCACCTCCACCTCTTCCCTCTACTCAGCACTGTGTGCGAATAGGAGATTTTGCTAAAGCAAGGTGAGGCGAGGGAGAGGGTTTAGATCCCGGAAATGTGTAACAGGACATTAAAATAGGGTTCTTACTATCTCTTTTGTATGAGGCCCCAATGGCTGGATGAAAACTGAACAATAGTCTCAAAAATCTCCACATCCCAAAGCAAAGTGTAAAAACCGTGCAAGTCTTGCAAAGAGGTGGTGGAAACCCAGTTTGTTAATTTTTTACCCATCACACACCCTGAAGACATAAAGAAGTTGAAGTTGGAGAGAGAGACTGAGAAGAAAACTCTTTGCCAAGAGTTGGGGGTGTGCTATGCCCCTCACCCCCACAGCCCACAAGGCAGGGGTCAGGGTGCTTGTTCCTCTCCACCCACTGAGAGAGGGGGTCGGAAGAGAACCATCCAGGCAATTTGACCTGTGACCCTTGAAGTTCTGGGGCAACAGAATTTGTTGCCAGACCCAGACCTGAAAAAAAAAAAACCTGAGGGCAAGAGCTTGCTGGAAGAGTCTATAGCAAGAGACTAGAGCAGACTCTGTGGGTGGAAAAGCTGCCCTTTCATGAAGGGGGTGGAGGTGGGGAAGGGCACCTGGTGGGTGAGGATTCTCAGGGACCAGGTATGGCCACGTGGGAGGGAGCTAACCTGGGGTCATTGTGGATCCCCCCCCCCCCGGGAGGACTCCCTGGAAGGACAAGGGAATGAGTCTTGTTAAGAGAAGAAAAAAGCACTGGACAATGTTATACAGGCAACGATGACTTTATTCAAAGCTGCCTGCAGTAGGGAAGAGAGAGAGAGCCAGAAGGCTACGGTGCTAGAAACGGAGACCAGAAGGCTCTCACAATAGGCAAGAGAGAGGAGGCTCGACTCCTTCTCACCCAGTTTTTAAGGACTGGGGTGAGCTAGTGGAAAGTTCTGGAGGCACAAGTCAACCAATGGGCGTGTCGACGGCGTGGGGTTCTCTTCCGTGTCTACAGGTGGAGCAAGTCCTGTCTGGGTTCTGTAAGCGCCAAGGTGAAGGAGCTCAGGTGCAGAAAAGCCGGGAGAACTGTTTCTGAAGTTTAGTCGCGCTAAAGGGAAGTTATGGTGGTCTTGGTGGGTAATGCAAGCGTGGGGGCTTATTTATAACCCCCTCAAGGGGCCTCAGTCGGGGGGCTGCAGGGGGTGCCTGTGTCCCTCATGAGGGCGGCTCTGAGCACTGGGACTCTGCTCTGCCCAAAGGCCTGATTGCATCTAAACCAGCCAAGGAGCACCTTTCCTGACCCTTCCTTCTCCTCTCTCCTCCCTGACCCCCTTTCCCCATCCCAGTTCCAACCTAGGAGATGCCAGAGGCAGCCTGGTGGGGCTGGGGGTGTGTGGGGGCTGGGTAGGAAGTAGAAGAGCAAGGTGAGGTGGGGAAAGAGGAAAGAAGCTGGCCCACCCCCGGTTTCCACGCTGGGGTCCGGCCTGAGCTGGGGTGGTGCGTGAGGGGCTTTAACTTTGAAAACTGAAGTTTCGACAAGGTCGTTTCGAGTGGTTGTTTTGTCTCCTGAAAGGAGAGTGTCTTTGCGATTGAAAGTATCAGGACTTTTGATGATCGTCGCCCATCACGCACCCTGAAGACATGAAGGAGATGAAGCTGGAGGGAGAGGCTGAGAAGGGGCTGGGCGAGGCTTTTGTCCAGGGACAGGGAAGGAGTTGGCTCTGGGTGCATGGGAAGGGGTGGAGGGAGCCTGGAGTGTGGCTTCAAACACCCTCTTCGCATCCTTCCTCGGGTGCTGGGGCTTTGGGGCGGGCCAGGGAGGGGGAGAAGGAGAGGGCAGCTGCCTCTGAATTTAGCAGGTAAGGCTACGGTCCCCTGGGCTGGCCGAGGCTGCTCTTCTAACTCTTTTTCTTCGCCAGTGAGGACAGTGGCCGCATGTTGGCGGATAAGGACCCCCGGCCAAGCAGCTCTAGGCATCGGAGGTCCTCTGAGCCCCCGCCAGGGCCCTCCTGCGTGCTCCCCTGGGGCAGATGCCTCCCTGCCCTCTGTGTGGGGCAGTCAAGGCTGCAGGCCCCGACGACACCTACCCGGCGGGGTGACCGTCCCTTCTCCTCATCGGAACGCGACTAGGAGGGGAAGCCCACTCTGGCGAGAGAGGCTAGCGGTGGGAGAACCCTGGTGGTCGGCAGACAGCTGCCCCCCAGGAGCTCCACATCCTAAAAGGGACTGCAGATGGGAGGAAGTTAAGGCTCTCAAGACGGTGAGAGAATCCTGTTGATCCGGGTGGGCCCAATGTCGGCCTGAGGGGCTTTGGAAGAGGGAGGAAGGGATGAGGGAGATGGAAACGATGTGCTTGGCAGATGGAGGGAAGGGAAAGGAAACGGCTCCGAAAAAGGTCCTGCCCCTGCTGGCACCTTGCTTTTAGGCTTCTGACCTCCATGACCGCGGGTAAGAGAATGAATGCGTGTTGTCTTAAACCACTAAGTGTGGTGTTTTGTTATAGCAGCAGCGGGAAACTGATACAAACCCCTCATCTTACTCACGGAAGGGAACAGCCCCTTTCAAAGAACGCAGCAGCCCCCAGGTTCTTTTCTCCCGCGGGGTGGGGGTACAGGTGGTAGATGGGGAAGGGTGGGGGCTAATTCTGGGATCAGCACTCTCCATAATCCCTCACTGCTGTAGTTGGACCCAGCCGGCCCAGCTCCCTGGGAGAGATTAGGACTCAGAAAACGAGGCTCTTAGTGTCTTTTGTTCTTAGCTGCAAACCCCAGCTGCAATCCCATTAGAGTTGCCAATGAAGATCCCCCAGAGACAGCTGTGGAAAGGCCTGAGTTACCCGTCAGGTCTAGCTTCCCTTCCCCAGCAGCACCTGTAGTTGTTCATCCATACATCTGTCCAAACCCTCTAAAAATCCTTCCTGTTTCTTGAGTTAAGATGCCCCGCTCATTTATTATCTGCTGGGTGAAGTAGAGCTCCTGAGAAATAAGCCCGGGATGTAACGAAAAAGAGAAATGATGGAGAGACTCCTTCTCCGGGACAGTTCCTTTTTATAAAGGTCAGTTGACTGCCCCTGTCCCCTCCCTCTGCAGGTAGAAACTGCTGCTTTTAAGAGGCCAACATTGTTTGTGTTTGTCTGTAAGCGATTCGAATAATCACGATTCCTTGAATTCGTTTAAATGTGCCTATTCCTCCTCTGTGACTAATTAAGGCGACTTCTGTGCATACAGGAAGCTGTTTGGCATTTGCCTGTGTTTGCAGACCTGCTGTGTTTGATGACTTGCCATTAGTGGATGGCGGGTGGACAGGCCAGCCGGCTTCCAGGATTGTCTCAATTACCAAGGTATCTTATCACCTCTCCGGCCAACTTCTAACATCTTTACATAATCCCCATAGAGAGTGTATGTTTGAAAGTTGGCCTCTTCTGGAGGATTAGAGAAAACATTGGGCGCTTCCTCCTCAGGTGCTTAATGAAGGCCCAGCTACGACAATAGTGCAAATTACTTTAAAACAGTTCCTATTTTTGTCAGTGCTAAAAATACTCTTTCATTTATGTTTTCCTCCAGACTTGCTAATATCCCTTTCCAAAGTGAAGAACTGGAAAAGCAAGGTTATTAGATTTACAATGCAGCATGTAGGAGGGTGGCCTGAAAATGCATCTATGAATTATAAATAATGTACAATATGGATGTGGAATATAGTACATACTACAAAAAAAATAAATGCTTTTTTTTTTTCTCTCTCTCTCCTCAGGAGGTAATTTTTTTTCCACTTGTGGATTTATATTAAAGCCACAGGGTCTGCTGGCGGGATCGATAGGCAGAGCTTTAATTGGGGCTCTCCGGTGATTAGCTAGATTGGCAGCTGGTGTCAATCAGCTTCTGAAGAAATTTCTGAGCCAATCATTAGCCTGCTCCTCGAGGTGTTAGCCCCCTCGGGATAGTGTTAAAGCTTGGGGTCACAGGGGACTCTTAAGAACGGTGAGCTGTAATTTTCCAAGGTGCTGCCTCACCTGGTAACATGCATGCCCCAGCTTTCTGGCAGAGTCAGCTCTGCAGGATAATACCATTGCATATGTTGGGTCCACATGATTTTAGAAGCAAAACTATGTTCCAAGTCCCCTGACTGCTTCTGTTCAAGTAAGAGAGTAAGCTCTTTACGGTTTTATGTTACAGAGTTGAAGCCCATTCATAAAGTAACAGTTCGTTGCTGTTCTTTTCTGGGGGGGAAATAAACAAAGTTCACAAAATTTCTTTCTACTTGGCATACCATATTCTCTTGGAAACGCTCTTTTTCATATGAATTAAAAATCCAAACTGTTTTTGGATTAATTTAACATTTTATAATGGCTTAATCTCATTAATTCAGATGCTACTAATTTAAATTTCATGATAATTCAAATAGGATTGGGCTAAATTTATTTTTCCCTCATCCTTGAATTATGATGAATAATGATAGGAAGTATTCTGTTGGTTACAAAATGAGCTGCCAGTATCTCATAAAGTTAAGCACACTTACTTAACATATGACCTAGCAATTCTACTCCCAGGGTACCTCTCCAAGAGAAATGAAAATACACATCCTTCCACTCATACACATACACACATGTTCATAGCAGCTTTATTTGTCGTGGCCCAAAATAAAAAACAGCCAATCTGTCCATCAGCAGGCGAATAGGTAAACAAATTGCGGTATATCTAGACGATGAAATACTACTTAGCAACAACAATGACAAAACCAACTGCTGATAACGAGCCTGAATCTCAAAAACATTAGACTGAGTGAAAGAAGCCAGGCACAGAAGACTATATACTGTATGAGTCCATTTATATGTATTTCTAGAACATGCAAAATTAATCAACGATGACAGAAGGCAAATCAATGGTCTCCTGGGGGTGGGGATGGGGGCACCCACTGGGAAGGAGCACAGGGAAATTTTCTGAAGTGATGGGAACGTTCTATATCTCGACTGCACACATAGTTGCATGGGTGTGTATGTTTGTCACAACTCAACAAACTGTACACTTAAAATGTGGGCATTTTATTGTATGCAAATTATACCTCAATAATTTGAATTTTTTGAAAGCAGCGTGCTGCTACATAGATCTTCATTATAATGAAATTCCTGTCTTACGCCTTGTGTCTCTCCATGAGTCGCCCTTTCCAATGTTTACTATTTTTAACAAAACCATTTCCAACATACGTGTGTTATAGAGAATTCTAGCTGGAGCTCACAGATATCTTAAAACACAAGAAAAAGAAGATTCAACCCTTCAACACCATAGCTAACAGGTCTCCAGTTTCTACTGATTCCAAATCTTATATTTTTGATATCTTTCTACTGCTGCCTAGCAGCTTCATTGCCTTCGTTTAGCTTTCAATGATCTTCAATCAATCTCCTTCCCTCTAGGCTCCATCCCTCCAACCCTTCCTTTGCTCTGTCACCAGAGAAACATCTTAAAACAAATTCTCTTAAGTCACTTCTCTACTCAAAGTCCCCCAGTGGGTTCCGTTCCCTGTAAGACAAACTCTTAACTCCTGAGCACTCTGGTCAGGGCAATGACCCGGGGCTTATCTCCATTCCCCTCTGCTTCACTTTCCATCTATACCTCAGACTTCATTGAACTTCTCACCGCAATCACAACATTTTATTTCACAGTCTTGTGTTTTTCTGTGTTCTGCTTCCTCTGCCTGGAATGACCACTTCAGCATTGCATGTCTGGTAAACATCCTACTTTTTCTTCAATGTCTTAAGGACAATCAGTGGCAATGGGACTAGAAAAAGTCTTTCAATCTTTCCCTCCTCTCTACTCCCATAATATTTGCCCTATCCCTCTCTTTAGGCATTTGTCACCTACTTTATATTTTGGTTATATTTTTTTAAATGCATCTTATCTCCCTTTTCAGACCATAGATTTTGTGATGATAGTGTTCCCAGTTAGGGACCTTTGGGTGCAAGCAACAGAATACTCAGGTAGCTCATAGAATGATGGAAGGAGTGGAAATAAAAGCAAACATTAGCAAAGGATGACAACCAGGCATCTCTGGGGAGCCCCTGACAGAAGTGTATAGATCAGTCATCTTTATAGGGCTCTGCTATCCCCCTAAAAAGGAGTTAGTAGTTTGTTCTTGACTAAGACCAGAAGAGCCTCCAGACCATCATCTAGGTGCCAAAAAACAAAATGGCACCCAAGGCTCGCAGTTCTAAGAAGCACAGAGAATTTGCAGGGGAGGAAGCAGACAAGGGGCGGAACTAGATAGGGCATTTGGGGAAGCTTGATGAAGACCTCATAGGGTTGCTTCTGGGATTCTTAGGATCAAGAAGTGAGCCTGTGATTGAAGTGGTGAATGCACAACTATGTGCTTATACCAGATACCATTGATTGTGCACTTTGAATGGATTGTATCCTTTATTAATATGTATCAGTAAAACTGATTTTAAAAAACATGGGTTCCTGAGTAAACTGAGCTATGCTGTTAATATTTTCTATTTATTTTCTTTAGTGTGTTAGTGAAGCCCCTTTGGGAAGTATCAGCCCATTTCAATTATGCTCAAGAGAAAGAGGGAGTTTGTGTTCCCAGGAGCTGATGGGCCAGGGCTGGGAGTGGTGGTGGGGGCCCCAACAAGACCAGACACTGGGAAGGGCAGAACCGGAGCTCGAAGCCCACCACTCACAGCTTTTCTGCCTGCCCCTAAGAGGATTCTGTGTGCATTAAGGCAATGGTTTCCCTTCTGTCTGTCTCTTCACATTCTTCCTCATCAGAAAGCTTCTTGATACTGACTGTTTGCCCCGGAGGATAAAGGTGACGATTTAGGCTGCCTTAGTCTGCTGTAAAAGGTCTCTGAGAGACTTGCCCATCTCTGAAAGAGCTTTTCAGCAAGACTGAGCCTAGGATTGCCTCCAGTGAGAGATTTCCCATCGCTTACACACCTGTCAGGAGAAGCATAGGCCTGGCTCAGAGAATTCCACCTTAAATGTTCAAAAGAAGCCACTTGCTAAAGGCTCTGGCGCTGTGGGTGCCAGAGGAGCCACCGAAAATCAAACAAGCAAGCAGAAACTGAATTTGACTTTTGCCCTCAGGGGTAAGAGAGATGGAGATGAAAGCTGACAGGCTCCTACAGGCAAGGCCTCTGCGAGCGGAAATGGGTGGCTCACAGATTGGAGTGGCACGTCCTAGAGCAAGGCTTGAGCATCCCCACCCAGACCCACAGACTGGGGTATCGGCAGGCAGGTCCTGACACATCTTTGGGGTACAGCCGTAACCTCAAAGGACAACCATGGATTTAGCTTGCAAATGTCTCTCTTGTTCTAAAGAAACATTGCACATTTTATCGTCATCGGGGAGCCCTTGTGCATGGGCTATTTTGGGGAAATCTTGTCCTGGCTCTGTTAACAACACACTGAGTGAATTGCGTAGGTCACTTAATCTTTGGGGGACAAGGATTTTCCAAATTATAAAATGAAAAGAGCTCATTGTTTGGTGGGAGTGGTGGACCTGTAAACAGCCATTATGTATGGGGAGCCCCATTGAAGGATACGCTAATACATCTGAGATGTGCTTTGAGAAAGGAATGAGAGTTTTCAGAGAGCCAAGAAAGAAGACTATTCTAGGCACAGAAACACATTCATAAAGGACTAGAGGCAGGAGAGGGAGGGAAGAGACGATGAGGCCTGAGTATGGGGAAAGCAGTGGCTTCAAGGGTAAGGGGAGAAAAAATCTGGAGTTTATTTTAGAAGTGGTCTGCAGACTTTGGTGCCCAGTTGGGGAGTAGAGGAGGTGAGAAGGGATGGAGGAGGCCTGCTGGCTCCTGGCTTGGGTGGCTGAGCAGAGGACAATTTAATTAAGCAACTAAGGTAGAGGAGGGTGGGGAAATGATGAAACAAATTTCTAGCCTGTAGAAATGGCGGTATCCATAATTCAACCAAATAGCATGTCCAACAGACAGCTGGATAAACAGGTCCGAAGCTCAGGGTTGCTGTTGAAGCTAGAGGTGTAGTTCTAGGCAACATTACCTTTTGTTGGTTTAGATAATTCCTAAGTTCTTCTAGATCTACCAAGAGGAGCTATGATTCTAAATCTGGCATAGTATTCTAATAAGATACTCAGTATGTTTTTCTCTACTCTCTTTTTGTGGGGTTTATGTGCCAACATTGTATATTCATAGGATTCTTGCTCCTAAATCTCATTTTCTTGAGTGTACATGGTTTCTGTCAGCTATTAGCTGCAGTATTTTGGACAATGTAGAATGGTCTCAGTCCAGATAATTAAACAGTAATCTCACTAACACATCAATGATGAATCCCCAAAAGGCTTTGGAGAAGATGGGAGTAATTGTGTTACTACTTTCTCAGCAATTATCAATGGCTCTCCATTTTATGTGGAATAAAGTCCAGGCACTTCGTTTTGGCATTCAAGTCTCAGCATGAATTGATCCCAACCTGCCATTCTAAATTTACAACCCCCCTAGAAATACAAGTAATTTTCCAAACACAGCAACCACTTTCCTTCCTGCTTTGCACATAAGCCTCTAATGTCCATGGAATATCATTTTCCTTCTGTACCTCGTAACTCCTACTTATTCTTTAATACCCAGCTCAAATTCCCCTTCTTCAGCAGGCCACCCACTCAGAATTAGACTCCCCTTCCAATCCTTGCAATGCTTATCAAATTATGCTTTTTGTGGAATTGTAGGTCTCCCTGTCGCCCACATCTCCTCTTATTATTTTTATTTTTATTTATAGTCAAGAGAAACTTAATAAATTAGGTAGGTCATTAAAAGATACCAAGATATGATATCCATGAACTAAAGGAGCATGTTATCAGAGTTCATCACTCTCACTCCAGGGTCCTAACAAGAAGTCTGACTGTCACAAGCAGTGCTGGGCAGCACAGCAAATTTCTAAGTATGTACATACAACAGAGCATTAGAATTCCTGAAAGGCTCAGGCAGGATGCTTTGTTATCAGTACATCAGCAGAGCTGTCATGAGTTGGACATGGTTTTCAACTGCTGTTATTCTTGTTTTAATTAAAGCACTTGCAAAATTATATGCAAGTCGTTTCCTTACCAGTAATTTTTGAGGTAATCGCTACATTGCTGTATTTTGAATATTATTTTGTTCCTCTTTGATTTTTACACCATATTCTTTGTCTATTGGGAAGTGGTAAAATGTGGAGTGGGTGAATTCTCAGCACTTTTGATCTGTTTAATGAGCCAGAGGAAAATGCTAGAGACAGTCTTGCCTCTTGGGCCAGTAAGGCTTGATCATCATCTAATTGAATGAGAGAACCTAGCTAAAGCAAGAATGTTTGAATCACAGTGAATCCACAAAGGAAGCTGGTGGATGTAAGAGAATTGCAGAGAGTTACACTGCCAATGCTGTCCACAGCTGTCCAGTAAAGACAGACTTTGGTCAACAGTCCCACTGGAAAGTATATCCCTCACATGAGGATATACACAGAAGATTGTGTCCAATGGACTTAGAATATTCCTTTCCTCTTGGAAAATTCAACCTTAACGTGAGAGGGATGAATCTGACCCTCTCAGCACTGGCACACTAAATATTTGATTCTTCTAGCTACCCCCTGACCCTGACTCTGTCATCACCAAGTGATAATCTGATTGTGACATGACTTTTCATATAGGTCTGTGGAATGTTGGCCACACAGGTTTCAAATATTTTGATTAATGTCTCCAAATAGTGACTACACTGGCATTCTAGGCTCTTACAAAGTCAATGTTAACTTTCTCTTTGGCTATTACCTTAGCCGTCTAACTGGTCTCCCAACTTCTGTTCTTGCCCACTCATTTCATTGCTGCATTGGCCTGTAAAAAGATTATTTCCTGTATGTACATCTATAGAAACATTATCTCATTTGACCTTCCAAGCAAATACAAAATTGCATTACCTCCATAAGCAAAAGAAGAAATTGAGACCTGTAAATAGCAAATTACTACAACAATCAAGAAGTTGGAGAACTGGAACTCAAACCCAAGCTGGTTGCTGGTTTGGGACATTTAATAATCACCTGCTACTATATAGATGGTTTGTCCAGAACAAACAGTACCAGGACATTGAAGGACCTCAACTTGGATAGGTCATTCTCTAAATCTATTTACCTCTGGGATTCCTTTTCTTTAAAGCTGTAGGTTACCAATCTCTGTTCTGGAATTTTCACACAGAGACAAGGCATCATGAGAATCCCAGATAAGTTCCAAGGATTGGCTTTGAACTATGCCCTTTGGCCACAGCTTCTCACTTGCCCCAGCCTGACCACTGGATTCTGGTTCCTCCCAGGTCCAGCTCAGGTCTTGCTCCCTTCCTTTGACTTCTAGTATCTGCTGCTTTGTACATCTCAGTGATCCTCTAATGTCATTGTCCTAGCACCAAATAGTACAAGATAAGGGGAAAGAGTCATGCTTTTTGGTGGGGATTCCTAAAACTCCTGAACCCCAGCCCCAGAACCACCCCTATACTTCTTGCTACTCCTTTGTCCCATTAGAAGCAAAATTATTAGACTTTACTCAAAAAAAAAGGAAGATCCAAGGGATAGAGGAAGACAGAGTGCAAGTTATGCTCTTCTTCAGGAAATGGTTGAATTTATAGAAGTCCTTATGGTGCTGCTGGTGGCTGTGGGTTCAAAACAGAGGAAATTTTACTTCAGGACTTCCTTCTCACACCTGGTGATGAAATGAAATCCGCAAGGCCGAGTGGAGTGGGACTATAAGCATTGCAATAATGATAACAGTGCTTCCGTACCTGGTGTGGGGATGGCATTTGGTTTGGTCATGGAAGGATGAGGCAGGGAGGACAATCAGAACGGTCTGAGTCCCTGAGGAACCCCGCGGTGGCATGGTCCTGGGGACAAGCACAGTGGACAAGGCTGAGCATTTCGCCTCCTTAGTCTACCGCCAAGGAAATGGTCTCACTCTTGTTTTCTTCCCCTCCTTTTCTTTTATGTGGAACAAAACTAGAAATTAGAACAGAAAAGCTGTTCCTGGGGCTCTCTCTGGAAATAGCGGCCCCCACCCCAGTGACATAAAAAAGATTGAGCGTAGGAATTACCCATTTGTAAATGGAAATTAATACTCTACTTAGCAAGATAGGAAAATCCATCTTATTGTAAATAGTGATACTTATAGATTGTGATATTCCTCCAGGGACTACAAGTTATTTAAAGGGAATAAATCAAGAACCACATTCAGACCCACAGAGAATATCAGAAATATTCATAGCAGACACACATCTAAAACTGACAATATTTTCACCGGGGTTGTAAAACAATGGATAAAGTCGATTTTGTTTTTTTAAGATACACGTTTGTAATTTTTGACATTTCTTAGCTGGAAAGAGTTTTCAGATTGGCTTTTGAATATCCACATTGTCACCTAGACAGCTTTCTAGCAAACAGACTCAAGACTTTGGATAAAAAGATTAGTCTCACCAAAAGAAAGAGGAGACAGCTCCTGCATTTCTAATAAAAGCAAGGGTCTCCAAAAAGGATGAAATATAAACCTTCAATAGTTCCGCAGCTCAGATGGAAAGCTATCGAATGGCCTTGTGTTTCGATAGGCATTTAAAAGGAGGAACCGGGGAAGCGGCTGTGGCTCAATCAGTAGGGCTCCCGTTTACCATATGGGAGGCCCCGGGTTCGGTTCCTGGGGCCTCCTGGTGAAGGCAAGCCCGCCCGAGCGGCGTGGTTAGCTGACCCAGCGAGCACAAGCAGCAAGGGGAGGATAAATGAATAAATAAATAAAATCTTAATAAAAAAATAAAAGGAGGAACCACCTTTCACATCCATAAAGTCATTGGATTCCAAAGCATGAGTGCGTGTGTGCATGTGTGTAATGTGGGGAAGAAGCAAGTGAAAGGGTGTGAACTATGGCCCTCATTTTGCTGATGAGAAAGTGGAACCCAGAAAGAGTGAAACCATATTGCCTTGGAGTTTTTAATGGTAACCACCTCGGAGTCGGAATTAGAATGCAGCCTTCCTCTCTCGGAAGCCAAAATGTGACGACAGTCCAGCCACAGTAGGGCTGTGACTTCGAGTTTTAAGAATAAACCCACACAAGCCAGTTGGGGAAACCCTCCCCAACCCGCAGATACGGATTTAGGGAGTAGCAGAATGTCATCCTCTCGTCCCCATAATTACACCCACATTTGGCAGATGAGCTGAGGGGGGCTCTGGTAGTTCCACAGCCCGTGGCCGTCTGCCTGGAATCGGGGTCTCCTGTGTAGGGGTCCTCCCCACCGCACCAGGGGAGGCAGAGGGGAGGCAGAGCAGCAGCCTGGTCTTCAGGATTCCTGTCTCCAGCAGGGCCCGTCCCAGTGGCCGGCCAAGGGAGGTGCTTCATCCACCTGTGGAGCTGGAGATTGTGTCCCGTGGTAGACATGCAGCTAGAGGGCTGGTGCAGGGGCATCCCACCTCTTCCCTTCCTCATCCACTGGGAGGCATTTGGACGCCTTTCCTGGGATTATGTCAATTATCAGTGACCACCTACTTCCACACAGATTGAAAATGCGTCTGAAAATCAAGCAACAGACTTGTATGCTAAAAAGGAGTGCTCTCCACGTTGCCATTTTTTTGGAAACTTTCAATCCCCTTTCAGGAATGCTAGGCCCTGTGGCAGAGTTGGGGGAACCCTGCAAAGCCCCTAAGTGATTGCACATGGGACGTTATTACACCCACCCCACCCCCCTTCTGGCTTCCTGCCCACAGCCCGGACCCTCGTGCCAGCCAGGCTTTCACAGAGAAGGACAGAGTGACAGGCGGCTGGGAAGTCGGGCTCTGCTGCACCAGCTCCAGAGGCAACCTGGAGAAAAGCTTTGCAATTTTTAAAAGCTAAAAGCAGCATGTAATAATTTCTGCTGTGTGTGCAGAAAAAAACATAACAAAAACAGAATGGATTAAAACAAACATAAATGTAAGCATAGATAGATGACAGGAAGGAAATTCATCAAAATTTTAAGAATGGTTTTCTCTGCGTGATAGGATGATGGGTGATTTTGAGTTTTCTCTTTTCTGTTTTGTATGGCTTTTAGGTTCTTATTTTTTAACAACTACAAATTATTTTTCATTTGAGTTTTTATCTACTTTTAAGATATTAAAAACGTTACTGATAAGACTAAAATCCTCTTTGGCCACCATCTCCAATCCCCGCTCTCCTCCCAGCTACCCACAGGTAACAAACCACACGGTACTTCAGCAAGCATCTGTCTAGACTGTTTTGGACGTATTGACATATAGTCTTTGCACCCATAAGTAAACACAGTGTTGTTTTGTTTTTATAGAAATGGAACCATACAATACATATTCTAAAACTTGCTATCCATGTCATTTACATATAAACCAACCTCGGCACAAACATCCACAGATTACTATTCTATTAGATGGAAAGTCTGTCGATGGAGCCCCATGGTTCTGCACCCTGAAATCATCTGAGGAGCTTTGAAACAGAACCAGGGCTGAGGCTCCACCCCTTGAGGTTCTGGGTCCCCTCCCCCACCCCAGGTGATTTTAATTTGTTGCCTAGAACAGTATCACACTGTAACTTGCTCATAAGTGTGGGTGGTACTCTAGGAAGACACCAGAAAATGCACGTATTTATGATGTAATCCCAATTTCCACTCCCACCTAAGGTGTGTGAATATACTTTCTCCATTCACTTCTCCACCTTGGATATTATTTAATTAAAAATTTTTTTTTTACATTTTTTTGCTGCTTTGATAAACTAAAACAAATAGTATGTCATTTATTTTCATTTTGCTGATTAATTGTACATTTTCTATCTTTTCGTGTTACAACAAGTGGTTAAGAGCACAAGCTACCCAGCTTTGTGTCCCAGCTCTGCTGATTATGAGATATGTGACTTCAGACCAGTGGCTTAATCTCTCTGTGTCTCAGTTTCCCTATTTGTAAGGGAAAGATGGGGAGACTAACAGTGCCTACTTCATAGGCTTGTGAAGAGAAATGACAACACAAAGTTTTTAGATCAATGTGTAATATACAGTAAACATGCACTAAATGTTAGTCATTCACTGTCCATTTGTACATTTTTAGTATTACTGCTTAATCAGAAAATAAAATTAATTTTAAAAATTGACCCATCCAGAGAAAGCTGCCCAGGCTTCAAACCCTTCAGTGGTTAGAGACCTGTCATACTTGTTAGTATAAGGGAATGACTGTCCCATACCTGTCTGAAGACAAGGGAGGTGAAACAGATGCCCTCAACAGATCAGAGATGATGTTGTCAGTCCACTGTTTATACCAGGGAAACAGAGTTGCTATGACAAGGCGAGTCTGCAATGCTTCACTTAGAAGCAGAGAATGTTAGACCTGGACTGACTTTAGAGATCATCCATTTGATAGACGAGGACACTGAGTCCCAGGGACTGAAATTAATTTGCTTAAGCTCACACAATCACCCAGTGATAGAATCAGCCTGGAGCCTCAGGTCCTGGACCTTCAGGAGGCTTCTGCTGTGCTTCTCTAGTGATCATTTTGGACCTGAGTACTTCAGAGGGCAGCTGTTAATATTCGTATGTGTGTCAGAAATATGATTTTAATTTCACAAAATTAAGGTAAAAAGGTAAACATACTTAGAGTTAGGATTTGCTGTTTTAGACATGAGAAGAATATAAAAATATATTTTTCTCTCTAACACTACTGGTTTCTAAACCTAAGGAAAAGTTACTAAGTAATCCATCATCTAGAAAAATGTTTTCATGCCACAGGATAATTTTTCAAGTAAATGATTCAACAAATCCATCCAATTTAACAGTAAAACATATGAAATAAAACATACATACACATTTGGGGAATTATTATTATTTAAATAACTAGCAGATATTTGGGGTCTCATTGTAATAAATATATATATATATATATATATCATTTTGAACCTGGGATGGGGGGCTTGCAAAGCATTTAGCTCTTTTTAAAAAAAGGGTAATTCAAAAAAATTTCACAATGACCATGGAAGCAACTAATTTTATGAAATGTTCATCCCTAATGAAGAATTGCATATCCATCTCTAGTTTTGAAGAAAAGTAAAACTGAAAAATGAAGAGAAAAATGAGGCATATAATTTTGTTCAATATGATTAATTGTGTGAAATATTGGTGAACTTTGATCCATAATGCTTTTTTTTGGTAATACCTGAAGCCGGTGAAAAAATATGTCTATCATTTTCTCTCCTAAAATAAAGCCTTCAATTAGTGTATGCAAAAATCATCAAGGGGATTCAGCAGGCTTAGGGAGAAATGTTAACGAGAAGCTGACCCGTGTGGATGCTAATATAAAGCAAAGAGCTCTCAGGGGTGTCAGCTTGGAGTACTCTATCCTGAATCCTAATTTCCATGTATCCAGGGTGGAGGAAACAGTGCTGGCCTAAACCCTTTGCACTTCATTTCTGGGATTTGGGATTTCACATCTTCTGTTACTATGGACTCACAGCACTCGATTAATTCCTCTACTCCTCACTTGCAGGAGAAACAAAGGGAGGAGGGTAGGAGTCAAGTGACTTATACAAACTCTAATACAAATATAGTAGCCCAGAATTTGGGTTTTCAGGTGATATCTATCCCTAAGATAGATAAAGAGATAACATTTTACTTTCTTTTACTTTATTTTTTATTATTTTCTGTATTAGTTAGCTAGTGCTGTGTAACAAATTAACTCAAAACTTAGTGGCATAAAATAGCAATAACCATTTATTAGCTCACAGTTTCTGTGCATTAGGAATTCATGAGAAGCTCAGCTGGGTGCTTCTGGTTCAGTGTCTCTCCTGAGATTGTCATCAAGATATTGGCTGTTGGCATCTGAAGCCTTGACTAGGCCTGGAGGATCAGCTTACAAGGTGGCTTCCTTATATGGATGACAAATTGGTGTTCATTTCCTTGCCACGGGGACCTCTTCATAAGGATCTTGAGTATCTTAAAACATGGAACCTGACTTCCTCCAGAGTGAGTGATCCAAGAGAAAACAAGTTGGAAACTACAATATCCTTTATCCTTTATGACTTAGCTTCAGAAAACACACACCATAATTTTTATAATATCCTACTTGTTACACTGGTCAACCCTATTCAATGCGAGAAAAGAGCACACATTGAATGCTAGTTAAGAATCACTTGCAGGGTTGGAGGCCCATCTTGGAGGCTGCCCACGACATCTTCTTGAAGAACCTGGGTACAGGCAGAAAAGGCTGTCGGCCCAAGAGTGGCGACCCAACCCAGGTCCCTGGAGACAGGTTATCCATCCACACCATTACAATACAGAGGCCATTGGTCTCAGTGAATTCACCTCAGTGAATTTATATTCACTCCATTCTTTGGCATTCTACTGACTTCATAAGAAGGTAGTATATATCAGAATGCAAGCTCAGACATACTTTAGCACCCCAGAATATTTTGTGGGAGTGGTGGGGATCTGGTGGAAGCATGTTTCCTTGTATATTGCCTGTTCCACAAATGTCAAAAATAACTTTTAAGTAATAAAGTCCAGGCATAAGCTCACTCAGCCAAGAGACACTGTGTATGTGATAGCCCACGCTTCCTGTTTTTTCTGCTATTGAAGGAAGGTTTGACATATTACCTATGGCCCTTGCATGGAAACAAATTCTTCACTGCAACTTGGCCATGAATGGAGTCTCCTCTAACAGTAATCTTCCATCATTCCTTGCCCTCTCTCCTTCCATTAGAAGCAGTATACTATAGAGTTTACTAGTACAGGCTAGCGTATGAGACAGATCTGGTATAAAAATCACAGCTCCACTATAGACTTGCTATACCATCTCTGTCTGATTTGTGTACTGGGAAAATTCTCAGTTCTGTCATCTCATTCGCTGAATCTTTCTTCAGCTATGTCTAATCTGCCACTGTCCCAACTACTTATTTCTTTTTCAATTTCAAAGGTAATATTTCCATTTTTTATAGTGGATCTTTTTAAATATTTGATTGTTCTTATTTAATAGACTCCTCCTCTTGTTACATGGTTGCTACTACTTCCTCTTGATAATTTTGAGAATTCTTAGTATATCTTTACTACCGCATTTCTTAGGTTGCTCCCTTATTTTTAATTACCCAAGGATGCATACCCTGTTTCTCATATCTGCTGACTGTCCTCTGTGATGGTAGATTTCCACAAATATTTTGTCATTTTTGTTTACACTCCTCTTATGTGGAAGATTTCCCCCCAAGTGTATTCCTTGCTGTTACACAGCCCCTAGAAAGGTGTTTAAATGTTTTGGGCTTTCCTTTGCAATGATGGCAGCACTATACTGTATACCAAGTTCTTACCGGATCAGACTTGGCTTTCCCTTTCATACAGCTGCCTTTCTGTCTTATCTGAGTCACAGCTAACAGGCAAATTTGTGGCCACACCCTGGGTTCTGAGGTAGCGTAACTTTAGGTTGACTGCCTAGAAGCATGATCCCACTTCCTGGTTTTCGGGAGTGAGCCCAATTCCAGGCTCCCGACACTTGTGGGACACACTCTTCTCCCTTTCTTATGCCACCCATGTCTGGTTCCCACTTACCTTGACCCAACTTTGACTCCTATTTTCTGCTCCTAGGCTCTTCCTTCTTTCTGCTCCACAAAAATGTCCCTTTATCTCCAGTGTAGGCTTAGATTTCTAAATATTAACATCCCACTGTATTCAGAGCGGAGAGGGAAGGATTTTATATGCACTTACTCCACCATCCTGAGATGAGCATTATTTGACCTTGCTGACTCTGATGCCTCATTTTTAAAAACAGAACCAAAAATTGTGTCTATAGGGTGGCTATGAAGTCAAAGGAGATGATCCATGTAAGCTGTGTAGCCCAGGGCCAGGCACATGGGATTGTACAATACAGCATTTGACAGACATTTGTAGAGCAAAGCACTACCCTGGGCACTTTAATTTCCCTGGGTCTCGGGCTCCCCATCTGAACAGTGTAGGAATTGGACCAGGTCAGAGAAGGCAAATAGGCTCCCATATACCCACTCTGTCATGTAAAAGCTACCCGAGGGTGATTGAAAATGATTCTGAGACTGAATCTCAGGTCAGCAGGAACGATGCCTTGATAAGTTACTATGGCTGCTGAGGTCTGGGGGCAGAAAGGGTGACACTCGTGTCATTTCTTTGCTGCCTCTGACCTTGGTAATCAACCAGGTCCACTGGACGCTGAGAGTGTAAGACTCTGTAACCCACCTCACCTTCTCACCCACGGAAGAAATGTTCTGAGCCCAATCTCTCGGTCACCCAGAGTGGTCTCTACCCAGCTCAGCCGTGATCAGTGTGCTTTTACAAGGTTTTGTTCTCTTTTGTAAATAGCCAGTTGGTTACTTAATTGAATTCACCCAGTTGTTTTCAAAACAACCGGGGGTATGACCAAATTCAGTCTTCTCTTCAAACCAGTTTTGCGTGTTCCTGTGAGTCTGAATATGACGATATATGTTATTTTAATCTCTCCTTATTTTTAATGATATAAACAATGAAAGCCCAAGTAAGAGAAAGGAGCTAACACATTTATTCCCATTCTGCCATCTGTTTAAAGCTGCTGATGTAATTCCAGTTTGAAATTGCATTAGCGCTTGCCTCCTGGACTTCTTCCTTATTTCCTTTTGTGTCTCAGGCCTTCTGTGCTTAGGAGAAAGCTCTGCCTCTAGGATGCTGGTCAATTAATGCGAAGCTACAGTAGAGCTCTGGCCATTTTCAAACCGGTCTCCGATTGGGATTTCCTTCACGATTAGCTAGAGCGACTGTAACTGGAGGGTCGTTTGCTTAAATGTATTTGGTATTTAAGGTTTGATTAGTGATGTTTTCGGCAATATCATCAACAACCAGCAGGTTTGTTTACACTGCAGAGGATGGCGGAGAGCACAGGGGCTGTGGCCGTCCGTGCACACGCAATCACTGCGTATTGGCTTTTTTGACTTTCATCTCTTGGATTGTGCCTCAGAATTCAATTTTAATTTTGTTTTTGTTTTTTTTAATGCAGCTGCTTTGCACTGGTTTGATACTATTATGGTAGAGGGTTTTGTGTTTTAAGCGGTACGGTATTTTATGGTGTGTGCGTGTCTTTTCCGAGGCTAGGATCCATTTAAAATTAAATTTCAGCTGGGCGACCAGAGTGTGGTTTGTTTGCTTGGATATAAACCGAGGGTGAGGTCAAGCCCTGCTTTCACCTTCAGAGATTCTCAAGGTGGGAATTTGATGCTGGGGGAGGTGGGCAAAGCGTGTGAGGACACAGATTATAGTGGGGCAGGAAAATCCAAAATTGGGGCAGCTTCCTTCACTTTTCTGAGCCTCAGTTTTCCCACCAGGGATTATACCAGCTGATTAGAAGGTCTTTCCTGCGCTAAGCAAAGTCCATGCATCTCTGAAATAGGCAGCTTTGCCTTTTCCTAATATCACCTTGGATGGGGACGCTGCTTTGGGTGGGATGGAGCTGAATCTCATATTAGAAAAAGCCATGGGAATAATAAAAGGTGGGAGTTGGAAGGGCCTTCAAGGGCTCTCCTCAGCCACCCTCTCCCTCAGAACCTCAAGGCATGGCCAGTGGAGAGGAGGATGTCCACCAGTCACCAGGAAGAAAGCTCCGCTGCAGCTCATCACCCACCCTCTGAAGATTTGTTATTTAAGTATCAAAAATCCCCTATCTGGTGGGAACATAAGAAAGGGAGGTGAGTGTGTCCCACAAGTGTCGGGAGCCTGGAATTGGGCACGCTGTAGAAAGCCAGAAGGTGGGATGGTGCTCTTAGCTAGTTTTCACAATGGGTCCTACATCCAACTCATCATATCAGATTTGGGGGAATAGGGACCAGGTGTTTGTATGATTCTGAGCCCCAGTCAAGGAGAAGCTGATCTTTGGGATAGAGTGGGGTCAGCAGAAAGACATCTGAACAGGAAATCCAGAGACCAGGGTTTGAGCCACGACCCAAGAGCTGAGGGAGCACAGAGGAAGGAGGAAGGGCTCACACTGCCAGGGAAAATCAGGGGAGCCTTCATGGGGGAGATGAATTTTGACTTAGAGCTTGAAGAACGAATAGGAGTTTTCCTTTTGGAGAAGAAAGGATGGTGGAGGGGAGGAACCCTAACTTTTCGAGCATCTCCTCATCGCTTCTAGAAACCTGCTAGATGCTAGAGACACAGTGAACAAGGCAGACAAGGCTTCTCCTCCCACGGGGAGTTCAACTGGAACATACTGGGAGAAGGGGAATGTCAGGAGTTGGGTCTGGAAAAGCCATCTGCATCAGCTTGTGAAAGATCTTGACTTCCAGGTAATGATTTGGGGACTGATTCTGTGGGCTGCTGCTGACTACTGTCAAGCCACAGCACGGTGGTGCCTGATGATCAGTTGTGGGGGCTGCAAGGCGTCTATTGGTGGCAGCCGCTAAAGGGTAGCAGAGGAGAGTGGTGAAGAGGGCAGGCTCTGGGCCCAGACTACCGGCTCCAGCCCCAGCCCTGCCACTCACCAACAGGACCACCGACTGGTCCCCTGGCAAATTAGTTAAGTTCTCAGGGCCTCAGTTTCTACATCTGTATAATAGAGATAATAATGGCTCCAAGCGCATACGGTTATTGTAAGGATCAAGTGTAAATATTTGTAAAGCACTTGAACTAGTATCTGGCAATATAAATATGTATATTCTTTCTGCAAGAGTTTGAAAGTCATACGTACATACCCATGATGATGCCTTGATTTGGACTTTCTTTTAGCCTCAAAATCATAAGATAATGAACTTCCATTCTTTAAGCCAACCCATTTCATTGCATTTGCCTGAGCAGCCTGGGAAACTAAAACAGCCCCACTGAGAGTCGAAAAGGATTTTGGTAGGTGGGGAAACAGTGCATTGTAAGACCCAGGATGCTCCGAGGCACAGTAGTGTGGAAGAGCTGGACATGCTTGGGAAACACTGAAGAGATGAGGTGCTGAGGCAAAGGAAAAGGGAGAGGGAGGGAAGGAGAGATAGGGAGAGGGAGAGGGAGAGGGGGAGAGGGAGAGGGGGAGGGGGAAGGGGAGGAGGAGGGGGAGGGAGGGAGAGGGACAGGGAGAAGGAGGGACAGGGAGAGAGGGAGGGAGAGAGGAATGGAGGGGGAGAGGGAGAGGGACAGGCGGAGAGAGGGAGAGGGGGAGGGAGGGATAGGGAGGAAGAGGGGAATGGAGGGGGAGGGGGGAGGGAGAGGGAGGGAGGGAGACAGTGAGTCTTTGGGGTGGGGTGGGACTCAGAGGGACATATGGTCAGAGAAGTGTTTGGAGGCCAGAAGTTCAGGAGTTTAAGAGATTAGACTGAATGAGCTACAACCCAGGTCCTGAATTAGTCATTTTGCTTCCTTTCGTCACGGATTTCATTACAGTCACTCGAGTTTCCCGAAGCATTGACATTTTTTCCTTGTTATGATTAGCGTGTTATTTACTTGTTTGTTTGTTTATTTACTCATTTGTTTTCCAATTCTTCTGTGTCCTGTTGATGAAAGGTTGTAAGACGGATAGGAACAGCAAGACTCAATGATTATTTAACAAGTAATAAACTGGCAGTACAGTCACACAAGCTTGTCATTGGAAGACTACTCCGCTATCTGAAGCGAACATGGCAGAGCTGGTTTATTTAATTAGAAGCTGTGTTTACTGGAATCCTTCCAGGATGACAGTGGGTGTATTCTGTGGAGTTTCAGGGCTCCTTAGATTTCAGAGGGCTCACGGATAGAAACCAAAGAAAAGGGGACAGTTAAAATAAAACCCTGGGGACTCTTACTTTCTGCAGGAGTGTATGTTGACTGCTCCAGCTCTTTGGGGATGGGGACCTTTATCTCAGAACTAGGCAAATATAAATTACATGAAAACATACTGAGTTCCTTTGGTGTTTTTCCCAGATTTAGAAGACACACATCTTGCCATTTCTTGATTAATTGCTACATAGAAGCAGCAGAGAGGCAGGCTTGGCTCGACAAAACGAAGGGCTTGCATGTGATCATGGGAAGACAGCCAGGCTGAGTGGGGAGGATTTGGGTTCTAGTTTCAGCTACAGAAGTGACTCTTTGTGCGGCCTTGGGCAAGTTGTTTTCCTTCTCTGGGTCTCAATATCCTCGCCTATAGGATGAGAAGGGGACCTTTGTGTTTCCTTTCAGCTGCCCCATTCTGAAATTCCTGAACACATCGACTAGACAGCTGCTGAAAGAGGGTACCCAGACAATGTGTTCCTTGCAGAACAGAAATTAAAGACCTTTAGAATGATGGAGACTCTGAGTGGAACCTTAAAGGAGAGACTGACCAATGAAAAGAGAGATCTTTACAAATTTATTTTAAACAAATAATTATAGATGTATGCAAAGACTTAGGGAGACAAAGGAGACAGTGCTAGGAGATTTGGGGCTATTATTATTTCGAGAGTAGTAAATGAATTCCTGAGTATGAAGGGTTTTAATGAGCCTCCTTGTTCCTAGGAACAGTGGGCATGTTATTGAGGCCAGCTCCCCTCCCCTCCGCCAAAAGCAACTGAAAATATAGGTTAAAGAATCTTCTTAAAAGCATCAAAGAGACGTCAAGAAAATAAGGAGGGGCATGGATGTAGGCCAGTGGTTGAGCGCCTGCTTCCCATGTGTGAGGTCCTGGGTTCAATCCCTGGTACCTCCTTAAAAAAACAAACAAACAAGGAATTACCAGATCAAAAATAAAGGGTAAAGTGAGAACCCGGAGGGATCAGTGAGCACAGAAAACACTTTGGATCTGCACAGCATTTGCTGGTCTCTCAAATGCGAAGCTTTGTTCTGGCAGCCTTGAGAGGTAAGGAGGACAGACATCAAAGTCCAGGCCCACCATAAGCTGAGTCCCCCAAAGGCTTTACTGCCCGGACGAGGGTGAACCAGAAGTGGCACAGCCCACTTGGACTCGTAACCTGGCTCCAGTTCTCAGGGTCCTCTTCTAGCCCCCTGCTTTTCCGTGTATGCCCATCAGCAGCATCGCAAGGAAGCTCAATATTAGGATGGTGCAAAAGGAATTGTGGTTTCGGACCAGGAATTTCCAATCATGATAACTAGGCTCAAACACATCTTTATTAATCAAAATAGGAACCATTACAATCAACGCGTTTTTGCCAACGGGAAATAAGTTTGCTTATTCCTGTAGCGTAAAAATCTGTGCTTCGGGATTCGACAAACTCTTGCAAAGCGTCTTCTGCATCCTGCTGGTTATGGAAGCGTTTTCCCTGCAAAAAGTTGTCGAGATGCTTGAAGAAGCGGTGGTCGGTTGGCGAGAGGTCAGGTGAATACGGGGAATGTGGCGGACGAGGCAAAACTGCGTAGCCCGAGTCGTTCAGCTTCTGAAGCGTCGGTTGTGCGACGTGCGGGCGGCCCTGGTCGTGGAGAAGCCCTGGGCCCTTTCTGGTGACCAGTGCCGGCTGCAGGCCTTGCAGCTCCGGTGCAGCTCGTGCATTTGCTGAGCAGCCTTCTCAGCTGTCGCGCTTTCGCCGGGACTCAGAGAGCTGTGGTGGGGCAGACCCCAGCAGCCCACCCGACAGTGGCCAGGACCTTGTTTTGGTGCAAGTTCGGCTTCGGAAGTGCTTTGGAGCTTCTTCTCGGTCCACCCACTGAGCTGGTACCTTTTGTCACACGTCACAATCCGGTAGAGAAATGGTTCACTGTTGTTGGGTAGGATAAGAGAAGACGCTTCAGAACAAGGATTCTTTTATCATTCGGTCAGCTCATGAGCACCCACCTACCGAGCTCCTTCACCTTCCCATCTGCTTCAAATGCAGGTGACCGTAGCACCAGCATGGGCGACGTTGAGGCCTGCGGAACTTCTCTAAGAGGAGCCGCTTGGATGCTGCGCTCAGGTGGGCGCTGTCAGCTTCCGAGGGCCGCCTCGCTCCTCGTCTTCAGGGCCCTCGTCTCCTTCGCCAGACTCCTCGACCCACCCTGCACTGCACGTGCGCCAGCAGGTCCTGGCCAGATGCGTTGTTGAGGTTGCAGTTGTCTCCACTGCTTTACGACCCGCGTTGAACTCAGATAAGAAGATTGCCTGAATTTGCTTTTTGTCTGACATTTCCATAGTTTAAAATAAATACAAAATAAACAGCAAGTAATAAGTCATTAGCAGAAAAATATAAAGAAAGAAATGTACATTAAAACAATATATTACATAACCACATTTATTTAAGAATGTGCTCCAATATCAAACTGCAAATTTCAACAGTGCAAAACCGCAATTACTTTTGCACCAACATAAGAGAAATGTAAATTCTCGGTCTCCATCTCGGACCATTGATATCAGCGTCTGTACGTTAGCAAGATCCCTGGTAGAAGCAAACCTAAATCCTCTCAGGAGGAAAATACTTCCATTGTAGACTTAATGTTCCTAATGCAATTCTTAGTAAAAAGTCAAATAAAGTGCAAAAGGAAATTAGGGTCCATGAGAGAGAACCAGCAGAAACAACAGACTACAGAAACAGAACCACAGAGACTTCAGATGTTGGAATTATCAGATGCAGTCTCCAAAATAATAGTTTATATTCATAACAGCTTTGTGTGAAAATGAACATGAAAAAATAAAAAACAAAACTTGAAGAGGTCTTCAGTGAGTAGAAACCTATAGAAAGTTCATAGCAGATTTTCAAAAAGAACCAAACAGAAATTCTAGGCATAAAATGTTAGCATGATACCTAGAGCTCATCCATTTACGGATGATGGTGTTGGGGTGAAGAGCTCCGTGGTACCGAAGTCCATGAACAAGGCTAGACCACTGGTCATCAGGATAGCTGAAAAGGAGAGTCTAGCACAGACACTAGGGGTTAGCCTGGTCATCTTAAAGTCTCTGTCTGGTGCATAATCCTACAAGATATTTTCTCAACATGGGATATCCTCCCATTGTCCAGGGCCCTCGGAGTCATTTCTAGCTTGACTTTTTCTAGTGTGGGCTTGAGAATCCTGCCCAAAGCTCCTGGATTACCCACTGTCCTGGGGTACACAGCACCACAACTGTGTGCCACTTGCAGAGAGGTAGGAATCACCTACCAGCAGAAACTCCAGATGAAACAGAGCAGAGGGAAGCCATCAGGCACCACGGAACCAGGAGAAGTTTAGGAACTGAGGTCCAAACATTATTTGCACGCTTCTGCATGAGTCTTCTTTCAAGCATTCTTAGAACTTCATAATCTTCAAAAATAAAAGAAGAAAACACCAGGGACCTTCTTTTGACTCAGTTCTCTTCTTGGTACTGTTTATTCACTCCCCTTGCTCTACTCTACCAAACTCTTCAAATGGAAGGCCTGTGGCCAAAATCTTCTGTTCACGTTCACCTTTCGGGAACCCTGTACCCATATTTCTGCGTGGCAGAAAAGTTCAAGTTTAGCCTTTCCATGGGGTCAGATGTGGCTCAACTGGTTGGGCGTCCGTCTCCCATATGGAGGGACCCGGGTTCGATCCCTGGGACCTCCAGGTAAAAAAAAAAAAAAAAAAAAGAGAACAAGTTTAGCCTTTCCTTAGGCTCCTCCTCCCCAACTTCTCCAATCATCTTCTTCTGGATGTGCTTTCTTTGGAAATCACAGCTACCATTCAAGGGACCTTAAAACATCATTTAATCCTCACGTGACTCATTCAAAGTAAGCCTTTTTGTTATCCCTATATTATAGCAACATGCATTCATCATAGGAACATTAGAAAATGCCTGTAAACAAAAGGAAGCAAATGGAAATCCCTTCTAATTTTCACTACCCAGAGATAACTTTACCTCTGTTCGTATTTGGTATATTTTCTTCAGACTTATTTTCAGTGAATGAATATTTTTTTTTGCAAAAATGAGATATTGCTGAGTTTACATTTTATATAACCTGTTTATATTCTGTGACAATAGATATGTACTTCTTTCCTTGTTGGCAATTATACATCAATAACATAATTTCTGATGTTTGCACAGTATGCCCTTGTATGGATGCATAACTTATTTAACAAACATTCTATTGTTGAGTATTTGAGTTAATTCCACTATTCACCATAAAAATTACATCTTGTAGCTGTGTCTTTATGCATATGCTTAATTATTTCTCCAAGATAAATTCCTAAAAGTGGAAACAGGTTAATGCTTCTGATATTGACAAACTTGCCCTCCGGAAGCTTTGTACTAATTTAGAGTCCCAACAGTAACGTATGAAAATGAGCATTTCCCTGTACCTAACCAGCCCTTGGGAATTATGTTTTTATTGTCTTGGTTATTTTCATAAACATCATTAACACCATTTAAAAGCTGTTTTAAGTTGCTTTGCTTTGCTTATAAATAAAATAGAGTATTTTCTTTTATGTTTCTTTACTGTTTGATTTTTTTTTCTATGAACTAAACTGTTAACATCCTTTATATATATATATATATATATATATATATATATATTTCTTTTTTAATTAATTATTTATTTTTTTAATTTTTATCCATTTTTACACCCCTCCCCCCCCCATCCTTCTCCTCCTGTCTTCACTGGGATTCAATCCTTGGAATCTCTGATGTAGGAGAGAGGCATCCTGCCCGCGCCACCTTAGTTGCTGGTTTTTCGGTGCGTCTCATCTTGCCTCTCCCTTGTGTCACTCTCCTATTATGTCATCATCTTGCTGTGTGGCTCGCGGGAACTGGTGGTGCGCCCGCACACAGGGCCTGGCGGCCCACGCACCTTCTATATATTTTTTAAATTTTTACCAGGAGGTCCCCGGGATCGAACCCAGGTCCCTCCATATGGGAGATGGACACCAACAAGATATAGCCCCCTGCTATATCTCTTAAGGTTGACCAGAGATACCTAGAGTTACAGTCTTTTCCCATACAGGATGGTCATATAATAAATCAGGCTTAGTTTATCAATGGTTTTTAGCATTCTAAAAACCAGACCTAGGGAGGAAAACGAGGTCTGGGGACACATGCATGGTTTCTAATATAGCGAATGTTTAGCCCACCCTGATTATCACAGAATCAGGACAGTGAGAATATTCGCAACTTTATATATTTTTAACACACTGCCTGGCACATAGAAAGCACTCAAAAAAGTTTATATTATTATCAACTTCGTCAACATCTTTTTTATTATAGGCAGCGGCTCTTGTGAATTGCAAATTTCCCCCCCCAAATTTGTCATTTTCTTTTCACTTAAATCAATTTTATATTATTAAGTGAGGCCATACAGAAATTTAAATTTTTGTTGTGGGCAAATTCACCAGCCGTGACCTTTCTGGTTTCTGCCTTCGGCGGCATGCTTAGAAAGTCCTTCCCCACTCTAAGCTTGTATAAATATTATAACAATACTCCTCTGAGAGTATTTTTGTGGTTTCATGTTTTACATTTAAGTCATTAATACATCTGGAATTTATTTTCATATAAGGGTGGGAGAGAGACTAGCGCCTTTTAACAGTGGGCCAAACGGTTTTCCTATTCAACATTTTCAGTGTTTTTCAAATGGAACAGAGCAGAGACAGTTTTGAATCGAGACCTGTGAATGGCTACATCTCTGAGTGGAAAGGAATTAATTACTGCATGTCAGAAATCAGCATGGGGCCAGAGCTATGAAACACACTAATGGCTTGGAGGGAAGGAGAGCTGCAAAGCAGGCTGCCAGCTTCTCCCTGTCCAGTGGTGATTTAAGTGGGCTACTTACACCCCAGGATGACAGAGTGAGGAAAGCCAGACAGCCTGTAGTGTCAGGGAAGGGAGCAGCCGTGGAATCAGCAGACAGAAATGGATCTGGCTTTAATTTGTCTGCAAAGCTCACCCAACTCCTTGGCCCTCGTTGTGCAGACTGAAAAAAGGGAGTAGAAGGCCTAAGAAAGGCCAGGGGCTTCACAACCAGCATTCCTTGTGTTGACCAGTCCTGGAGAAACCACACCCAAAAGCTGCTCTTGGTAAATCCATCAGCAGCTGCCGGCGCTCAGGGTTCCCCTCCATCACGTCTGTCCTCTCTGGCTTTGCTCCGTGGACTTCTCGCTTACACTCTTACGTCCGCCACTCCACTTGATTTCTTCAAAGCACATGTTTCACATTAAGGTCCTTCTCTAGTCTGTTTCCCCATGGTGCACGTCAGGCCATCACTGCTTGCCTTCTCCGCCTTTAAACTGTTTCTCTTAATGCCTTAAGTTACTCTACCAGCAAGAAACATAATGATACTAACTGACAATTGCTCCCAGGTGTTTTAATGCAAAACTGTGAGTATCCTGACAGGTGGTAGGTAGGGAAGGTCCTGTGGCCAAAACCCAGATGGGAGAAGTGATTTGTCTTAGGGCCGTGGTGCATGAGGAGTAAATCTGGAGCTGGACATCAGGGCCCAGCTGCAGAGCTCTTCTACCACCCTCTGTGGCCCTTTCCTACTCAACAGGGTATTTCTTGGGAGTCCTGGGATTAAACCAACCCTGTAATAAACTTCCCCATTGCAGCCACTCCTGGGTTTTGAGAGTCCATGACAAATGAGTTCTGGTCAGTGTCTGAGAAGTTTACTCTAGATGTAAATGTTGTGTATAAAATATAGACGTGGACAAGGAGAGAGTGTTAACCACTCTCGGGCTTTTAGTTGGGGATGGCTTCGCAGAGTACACATTTTGGCAGGTGAGTTGAAGCCTATCAGACCAGACAAGCTTTGAGGTCTGTAGAGAACATCAGTCGTCCTGTCCTGCTCAGCATCCATTTCCCACCCCCACTATGATTTGCCGTTTGCCCCTTGCTACACACAGACCATGCAATTTCAATCCCT
The DNA here is from genome assembly GCA_026826555.1 of Tolypeutes matacus. Taxonomy (NCBI): domain Eukaryota; kingdom Metazoa; phylum Chordata; class Mammalia; order Cingulata; family Chlamyphoridae; genus Tolypeutes; species Tolypeutes matacus. The sequence goes on along the minus strand of JAKSZT010054401.1, from coordinate 3,524,612 downwards.
GGCCATAGGCGTAGGCTTCAGTCTGTGACCCACGATATTACAATGATACTTAGTCCTGGGTTTTTGCTAATTCTATTGGGGGGTGGGGGTGGAAGAAGCCATCTTTCCATGGGGGTAGTTGAGAATCTGGTGTCCATCTTCAATCTAGAGGGGAGAACCTCCCTGAGAATGGAGCCCACTCAGAGGAGAGCAGAGCTGAGAGGCAGAGGGTGAAACTGAATCTTCAGGACATTGTTTGGTCTCAGAATCCAGCCATGCCTGAGAGCAAATACCTATGAATTTTACAGTCATGTGAGCTAATAGATTCCTTTTCTTGTGTGTACAAGCCAGTTTGTACTGGGCTTCTGTCACTTGCAAGGATCTTTGGCTAATACAGAGCCCCTTCCAAATCTTTAGCAGACTGGTGAGCATGGGGTGAGATGGTGCCCTCTGTCTCAGTGTCCAGCTCTTCTGCACTGGAGAGGAATTCATGGAGTTATTGGATCTAGGATTGCCCTGCTTTCAAAGCTGGGGATTGTTGCTCCTTGGTAGACCAGCAGGAATTCAGCTCCACTCAGGGTAACTTCTGTCAGCATCTCTGCAAAGTTCCAGCTGATGGGATCAAGGTGAGGGCCAAAGAAGATGGCTACCACCTAGGGAAGCCCTACTGATTGTCTTTCTAGAACAGCCCATACCCCCTTCTTCTAGAAAAGAATCCCTTTCCCCACTCTAGCCATGTGGCTTGAATAGGGGGACTGCCAGAATTTAGTGACACAACCATTGACCAAAGTGATTGGCTCAGAGTAGGCACCCACCCAAGGTTGGGACAGAGAAAAAGTTCTCAGATCTCCTACAGCAGAGATGTCTGTAGCCTTTGAGACCAAGTATCTTGCATTATAGGAGAAAAAGCTTGAAGAGGGAGAGAATAAAGTAGCTACACAAAGAGAATTTTGGGGGACTGGTGAGAGCTATGGAGAAGGGACAGGGAGAGACACAGTGCTCCCCCTTCCCAGTATCGTTTATTCTTGAGATCCAGTTCTATCCCCTCCAGGCCGCTTAGTTCAATGAGCCTCCCAATAAATCTGCCCCAGCACTCCCCCACAAATAACCAAGCTAGTTTAGCTGAATTAGGTCACCATCTTTCACAGCCCACATATAGCTCCCACGAACTCCCAAGGTCAGGCTTGGCTCCCTTTACCTGAGTAGCCGTCCACTGGCTCGCATTAGATAATCGGGGGGCTTTTAAAACCCATTGGTCCCCAGGCCCCACCTCCAGAGACTGCTATTTAAATGATTTAGGGGAGGGTCCAAGCATCAGGTGTGTTTTTAGGCAACCCAGTGATTCTCCCGTGTGGGGGGCTTCCAGGCACTGCACAGATGACGAGCTCCGGCTCCTTGCCTAGGCAATAGGACCATGTGCAACAAGGGGGGAGGAAAAGCCCATTACTCCATGGCCTGGGAGTCCAAAGGGCTGGATCCAAGTCCGGGCTTGGAGACAGACTAATTCCGTGACTGCAGACAGGTCTGTCGAGTATTCCAAGCCTCAAGTCTCCACCTGTAAAATGGGAACATCTATGGCTCTGCCTTCCACACACAGTTCTCAGAGGGACTGAAGGAAACTTCGAACGCTAAGGATCCCGAACCCAGACTGCACGTCCACGTTACACACTCCTCACGCTGGAAGGGGATCCCAAGGCTGCTTCACACCTTTCCTGGAGTCAGGAATGAAGCTTCCGGAAGGAGAAAATGGCAACTCAGCCTCAGCAGAAAATGAATCTCTAATCCCGCTGTTTACGCCGTCATCACCTGTGTCCTGGTTTCCCACCCCAGACCCATCCACCCCATTCCACCCCCATCAAAGTTCCTGTAGGAACACCTCAAAGATGCCTTGTCGACAGCCAGCCGCCCCTCAAGGCGACTTAATGAGCAAATCAGCCTTTCTAGGCCTTTTCCTAGAGGATTTTCATCTCTGTCCTTGTTCTCCCTGGATTTTTTTCCACCGCTCTTTGGCTTAATAAATGCCTTTCAAGAAGGCTTCAGCCTGGCTGGAAGTACACTTGAACAGCAATCCTAAGTCCTTATTAGCTCTATAGTGATCAGGTGAAGGAATAATTGATCTCAATCAGGAACACCTGGTTTCATAATTGCACAAATGATTATAATTCAATAATAAAAGTCAATTTAACTAACTTAATTCAGATTGCTTTAACCTCTCAGAGACAGTTAAGAAGTGAACAAGCAAACAGGAATAAAAGGAAAAAACAAAGCTTTGTCTAAATTGCCTGACCATACAGGGCCAGAATGTGAATCATCACCCACACCAGAGCGTGAATTCTCACTTCCGGGCTTTTATTCATTGCACTCTTTATTGTAGAATGTCTTTCTCCATCTCCGAACTTCCAAACTCTATCTTTTTTTCCAGACGGAGCTCAAACACCACCTCCTTTGCCTTCTCTAGAAAGGTTTTAGGGTGCCCAGAGGTGGGGAGACACCCAATTCCTGCACCGTGCTTGAGTGACATGGGAAGCAAAGGGGAGGAAAGTACTATCCACTGAGCAGGTGCTGCAGATCCATCAGACATTTTTTCCTTGGTATTTCACTCAGTTCTCACAGAGAAGAGGAAAACTGAGGCTCAAGGTGCTTACGGATTTGTGTGTAGCTGGAGAGCAGTGGGGACAGGACTTGAACCCAGGTTTCCTGATTTCAGAGCCTGTGCTCTTTGCTCCCACCCCAGCAGACCCTCGGGGCAGTCTTCCTGGGCTCTTGAGCCTCGGCACTTCTCCAGCCACCTGTGGAGAGTTCCAGCTGCCTCCACTTTACTCTGAACCGGAGAACATGGCCAGGAATTTGCCAGTCATATAAGGCCTTCTCTGTCCGCGTCACCCTCCTAGAAGTCACTTTCCAGCCAATGACTGGTTCACGGGATCAAAGATGGGTGTGAGGGAGCGGACGTAGCTCAAGTGGTTGAGCTCCTGCCCAATACCTCCTAAAAAAAAAAGATGGGTGTGAAACCCTCGCTTCTGACTCACTTCAGCCTTGGGAATCATAGAGAGGGAGGGTCAAGGAGTATGGAGGCGCAGAGGTGAGGATGTCCCAGAGGCCGATCCCAACTTCTGACTGCCCTCGGGACCCAGCTCTCCACTGAGGACACATTCACAGAGTGAGAGCCTCACCTGTGCTGGACTCAGGGCTTCCGCGATTATAGTCTTTCTCAATGTTCATAATACCGTCCACCACTTACTGGGAACCAGAGACCACGCGAAGGATGCACAGGTATTATCCCATCTTTCTTCACAGCCCTATAAAGTAGGTGCTAGCGTCATCCCCCTTTTACAGACGGGCAACCAGGTTAAAGAGGATTTAAACAACTTACCCAAGGTCACAACTCGTAAGGGGCAGACAGAGCTAAGAGCGAAACCCAGTAACTGGCTTAAAACTTGAGTCTTACCCAAGTCCTCTACAGAATGTCTCCAGTTTTCTCAAGGCACGGCCCTGCCTTCAAGGGCTCCGCCTAGTGGGGGACACAGCCGCACAACTGAATGATAAGCCAGTCTGAAAGGGCCAGTGGAGACCCACACAGACTGTGCTGGGAGAACAGAGGCAGAAACATGTAACTCTGCTCGGGCTGGAGTTGGGGGCTGATCCATCACGGAGGGCTTCCTGTAAGAGGCGATTTTTAATCTGAACCTTGATGAATGAGTAAGAATGTTCCAGGCCTCGTGGGGCAGGGACAAGCATTCCAGGAAAGAGGAGCAGCACAGACACAGACCCAGAACTGGGAGAATGTCTGGGGCATTCAGGAAACCCCAAGATGTTTGGGGAACTGGCGCACCAGGCAGGCCTCCCCTGTTCTCTTGGGCGGTATTCGGGATGGAACAAGAAGACTTGGAGAGTCTGGAGCCAGGGGTTAACACAACTGGCCATGGTTTATGTGTGGCTGGTGCAGAGTAGGGGCAGCCTGAGGGGAGCAGGCTAGACCAGGAAGAAATGATGGCGGCCAGGGGAAAGGGGTGGCCAGAGCTGCCTCCGCGAGGGAGGACACCGCGCTGCTGATGCCGGCAGCAGTGGGTCTTCTTGAATCCTGGGCAGCTGGCCTGCCTCTGTCTCAGGATGTCCTGCCCGTGGCCGTTAAAGACCGAGTTCTCAGAGACACCCTCTGAGAACAGTCACTTCAGTACACCTTGGCAAGGCCTCACTTGCCAGTGTTTAGTCCAAACTTCTTTCTTTAGAGCAGCCTGGCCCTCATGGATGGGGTTTCCTTTGAAACTGCTTCTGTCACAATTCGCTGTGAAATCTCCCACCCCTGGACTGTCTGCTTTATTTTCAAGAAGCAATCTGTATTAATTGCAGAAAAATTAGAAAATGCAGATAAGCAAGAATTCTTTAAAATTTACTGAATTTCCACCACCCAGAGACAACCACTGCCAGCATCTGCTCATCCCGACACTGTCCGATGGTCATGGAAAGAACAGGCTTTGACATACTCTTCTTTAACAAAAATGCAGTTGTGCCGCAGTTGTGTTTTGTAAGCTGCCTTTTCCGCAGAACAAGCTATGCACACCTTCCGGGGAGGCGAATCGTTTCTAAGCCTCCGCAAGCCTTGAAGTCCACAGCTTGACACTGAGCCCAGGTGATAGGAGGTAATGCCCAGGGTCGTGGGGGAAGCCACAGCGTCGTGAGCCCGGCTTCTTCGTCCCAGGGCCTGGATGGCCCCTCTGAACCCCGCTCTTCTCATCCGTCACCTGGGGACACTGACCCTCCCTCTGCAGGCCTCCCGTCAACACAAGGGCCCATGTGAAGTGGCATCGTAGACTCGTACCATGTGGCTCAAAAGTAAGAGGTCCGAGCACTGCTGGGTGCCTGTCTGACTGCCCAGAATTCCCAGGGGGCATCCCAGTGGTACCTTCCAGCCAGGCTTCCTTGTTGGTGATAATGAAGTTCTGAGCTCCGTGAGGGAGAAACTCCAGGAATCTGCTTGACTTGTCTGGGTTGTTTCAGCTCCAGTGTTTCTAGTTTGGGGCTAGCACGGGACCCACGTTTCCGACAGGCTGGGCATCTTCGCTCTGTTCCTCTTCCTTGCTTCTCTGCCCTGCCTCACTGGACTGGGGCCCTAAGCCCACTTTGCAAGGAGGGCAGGCTGGGTGGTTTTCAGGGCTTCTGATGGTGACTTTCCAGGAGGGCAGCCCCAGGGCTCCACAGTGTCCCCTGGTTCAACCCTGCCTCCCCGGTGCAGCTGACTCTCCTATAGTCCAAGGGTTCACGCTCTCCTGGTTAGCACTTCCAGCTGCTGCTGCTGGAGCCTCAGTAACCAGCAATGAAATCCCGAGTGGTGCCTGCCCTACTCCCCAGGGGCCGACTGAGGCTGTGAACTGAACACAGAACCGCTCCTCTCCCTCCAGCCTTCTCATGTGTACTTCCCTCCTCCTGAGCAGTCTCCCCATCCCCCTACCCCACCGCACTCCACCATCCCTCCTTGCCCATTCCAAGGACTTACCCTCCTCATCCTTCAGAACTCGGCTCAGACCTCAGGGTCCCCAAGGCTACTTTAGATGCTTTTGGCCACACACCAGAGCCCTAAGGACTTCCAATTACCGCAGTGAATCCTCATTTCTCTTTACTTGTCTTCAAGTCATGAGTTCTTTGAGGACAGGGACTGTGTCTTATTTTCTAAGATTACCCCAGAGCCAAGCCGATGGCTGAATTGTAGTAGATGCTCAATAAATATCTGCGGACTGAATGACTGAATAAAATGATTATTCCTTAGCCCCACCAGGACCACGTCAACCCCCAGCTTGCTTCTGGAGAAATTTGTTGGTAACCCAGAAATCCATCCATGCTTTCTCCTGCAGCTGAGCTATGGGAAGATGCAAAAAAAGTCAAGATTGGCAGATGTGTTGTTAGACCTGCACCCCAGTGGGGGCCTCCCTAGTAATCCCGGGGTGGGGGGCCTTCTAGGACCCTGCCTCTGGCCAGCTGCCCTGCTCTGCAAGACAGAGGCCTGGGCCCTGCAAGGCACTGCTCTGCTCTGTTGACTTCCTGGCTTGTCTTCCCAAAAGCTGCCCTGCCCTGGTTTATTTTCCAAATGAAAGTAAATTTTGTTTATGTCCGGAGAACTTTGTGAGATACCTGAAAGTAAATGGAGATGCTCCACCCAGATTCTGCTTGGGCATCATCAAAGCTGAATCAGAAGTGACTGTGCTTCCCTGTTCAGGCATGTGCAAGTTCACTGAGTCAATGAGCATTTACTGAGTCCCTGTTATGCCCCAGCTGCAGTGCTAGGTGCCAAGAATCCATTTTCCACCGTAAACAGACTCTGCTCTTTCCCCAGTAACAGATGACACTGGCTAAAACAATGTCACCTGAAACCATTTGCTTTGTTGATCAATTTGTGTAATGACCAGTTTGCCTCTTATATATTTCTTAATCAGTTCATATGCCTCATCCTTTGTGCCAGGTTTTTTTGTGTTGATTTATTTTTGCAATGAATTCATCTTAGAACTCTTCCTATGTCTATTAAGATGTAAAATCTTATATCAATAATGTCTTCACACCACACTGAAATTTGAAGACTAGAGTTTGTGGGACTTTGGGCTTTCAACGCCCTTTAGAATCCATTTGCCCGAGTCGACCGACAAGGGGGCATTTGGTTTTGGTTGAAGGTCGGGGTGGTTTTGGACGGAGTATGCAGGGAGGAGTAAGGGCAGAATGGAACGTAGCCTGCTCCTCTGCAGGCGGGAAAGACTGACTTTGGAGAGGGGGTGCAAACTAAGAGTTGAGGGGGCAGGTTCTCGAAGGACCGAAAGCCTGAGTGCCCCCGGGCAGAGGGGCCTGCCGGGAGCTGGGGTGAGGACGCTCCCCTCCTCCCGCTGCACCAGCGGCAGGCTGGGGCTTTAGCCCCTGCACCCTGGGGGCAAGTGGCCCTGAGCACTGGAACTATGCTGGGGGGGGGCGACTAGAGGATGAGCTGAAACAGCTGGTGGGGGGGGGGCACGGTCCTCTGCTCACCCAGGCTGGGACATTAATGTCACCGGAGCTTCATTTGTCCCCACAAGCTGGTAAGACCGTCGCACACTTGGGTTCCAAGACACCCTCAAGAATAGAAAACAACCCCACGCTTCCAAAAAATGCTACCCATTGGATGACTGTCACTGGAAATACAAAATAAGTTGGAAACGCCTAATTTTAAAATGAAGGAAAAGGTCATCTTTATCATGTAAAAGAAAAAGGCAAAAACAAGGCAGGGTGTCAATTCGGGGTTTTTTGTTTGGTTGTTGTGCTTTGTCTTTTTGTCTTTTTTTTTTTTTGCACATTGACCCTTAGGGGAACAGGTTTTAGGCTTGGGTGACTGGTTGCACCATCGCAGCCCCCAGGACCACGGGGCTCCTGAAACAAGCAGAGTGAGGGGCGCGGGAAGAGGCCCCTGCTGGCATCTGGAGGCTGCATGGCCAAGGAGGGGGGCTCAGCTGCTCGGGCAACGCTGGGCTGGAAGCGCAAACGAGGGTAGCCGTGCTGCGGCTGGGGCATGCAGGGGCTCCGCTCCGCCCGCCCCCGGCCAATCCCTCCTTGTCCAGCCGGCTCAGGGCAGGGACCCAGCAAGGCTGGGAGAGAAGCCTTCTGCCCCCAGGGGCACTCGGCCTCGAGGCATTTCTGAGGCTCTGGGGTTGTGAAAACCTGGAGCTACAAAGACCGTTAGGGACCACCTAGGCAAGCCCCTCATTACCAGGAGCGAGGTGCTGGGGCCCAGAGAATGGAAGGAATTTGTCCAGTCACTCAGCTGGTCAGTGACACAGGCTCCCCGGCCAGGGCTTGGGTACCACCCTTGACCCTGGGTGTTTTCTGAGTTAGGCGTGAAAATCAAATCATTACATCACTCAGTGAGACTGGAAAAGTTGACCTTTGTTAAATGCACCAAGCATAAGTATTTGCTAATCCAAGTATTTACCCAAGTAAAACGTGATTAAAGCAGTATTAAAGGAAATAAAACGTGCACACGCAGCTGCCCACTAGGCAGGGTTTATATCCCATTCCCTTACATGACGGTTGAATCAATGGCAGTTCTCGCTGCCTGGGATTTCAGCAGGGGGAATAGTCAGGAACCGGAGTGGACAGGAGCAGGAAAGGCCAGCAAGCGGGAGCCGGGAGACTGTCCCTTCCCTCGCCTCCTAGCTCAGCTCTGCCGCTCGCCACTCACAGGCCCAACGACCTGGAGCCAGTCCCCACCCCGGCCTCTCTGAAGCTTGGGTCTGAAATGGGGCAGCGCTACCTGTCCTGCCAGCCTGCCACGGCTGTTGCAAGGATCACATGAGATGGCCTGGAAAACTGTAAGGTTTGAGGCAAACCACAGTGCTTTCTAGATGCCCCCCCCCCCCGTCTGGGCTGGTGGCTGGCTGCAGAGAGGAGAGCCACCGGAGCAGTTCGGGTGGGTAAGGGGACAGGAAGGGTCCCAGGAGCGGCAGGCAGCCATCACTGAGCCTGCTGAGCCTGCAAATGGAGATCTTGCAAAAGGCAGAAAAGTCGTGGAATCAGGTGCACCTGGGACTCTGCCTTTTCCTGGCCCTGTGGCCTTGGACGATTCATGTGAGTTCTCAGAGCACATAAAACGAGGATAAAAGCACGCACCTGGCATTTATGGGGTGCTTATTCTGCTTCAGGTACTGTTCCAGGTGCTAACCCATGTTAACTCAGCCCTTACAACCATCCTAAGAGGCAGGTAGCAATTGTGCCATTTTATTAATGAGTAATTGTAGGCAAAGAGAGGAGTTTAAGTCGCTCAAGGCCACGCAGCTACTAAGCGATGGCTCCAGGCTTGGACTCTGGGCATTCTGACCCAGAACCTATGTACAGATCCTCTCTGTAGGGGGTATTAGTTATCTGTTGCTGCTATAACAAGTCACGACAACCTCAGTGGCTCAAAGCAACACAAATTTATTCTCTTCAAGCTCCGGAGGTCAGAAGTCCTAAAGTCAAAGTGTTGGCAGACCTGCATTCCCTCTGGAGGCTCCAGGGGAGAACCTGTTCCATGCCTTTTCCAGCCTCTAGAGGCCACCCACGTTCATCCCTTGGCTTGTGGCCCCCTCTGCCAACGGCATCTCCCCCACTTCTGCTTCCACCGTCGCATCTCCTTCTTTCTGACTCTGACCCTCCTGCCTCCTTCTTATCAGGACCCTTGTGACGACATTGGTCCCCCCAGGTAATCCAGGATAACCTCCCTAACTCAAGGTTCTTACCTATGTCTGCAGAGTCCCTCTTTCCACCTAAGGTAGTATGGTCACAGGTCCTGGGGATTAGGGCAAGGACTTGTGTAGGGAGGCCAGTAGTCCTTCCACCACCAAGGACCTCTTAACTAAAGGAGATTAACTGGGAAAGTGTTTGTAAAGCACTTGGCTCAGAGTCCAAAACATAATAGAGGTTGATGCCAACGCTGATGCTGAGTGACCCGCCTCGCAGCTGCCAACACCAGTGTCTGGTGACACGTGAGGGGCTTCGCTCCGCCCTGGGCCAGCCAAGCCCGCTGACTCGTGGAGGCTGCCCCACAAGCAGACCCTGGGAGAAGGATTCCAGTGCAAGCAGTTTATTTGGGAGGTGATCCCAGGAAGCAGGGAAGTGGGAAGTGAGACAGGCAAGGACAGGAAAGCAATAGAGGGTCTTATCCAGCACGTGGCCACTTTGGGCAACTGGGAGCTCAATCCTGCTGTGGAGTTGTGGGAAACAGCATGGAGCCTGTACCCTGGGGTTCTCCTTCCTGAGGGGTGATGGGCTTGGGGTGCATATGCACTGCCTCCCTTCAATCTTTGATGAGACTGTTCTGGAGAGAGGGATGGTGGAATTAACTCTCCTGCACATCCAACTTTCTCCAGAGAAAACCCACAAGCCCAGGTCTGCAGGGGCTGGCAACCGGAAGCCAGGTTGTATGGGCTGAAATGGCAAAGACCCAGGTGGGAAGGGGGGCAGAACGTGGCCAAGGCGTCCACACCCTCTGCTACACCCTCGAGCCCACAGCCTTTATTTCCTGAGGACGCCGGAGAAGTTGCAGTGTAGGAATCCCATCACGCCAACATAGTGGAGAAGGGTTAGAAAGCCAAGGAGTCAGCTCTGGCCAGAGCGAAGGGAAAAGGATGCCCTGGAGCCCACAACTGGAAACCAAGGTTGCTGAAAGATGGGGGCCGCAGGTTGCTCTCTGGGGCTTGTGGCCCCCACGATAGAGGCTTCGGCAGGGCAGCCCGAGGGTGACAGTGGTCACACAGCCTAGTCCTGACACCCCCCCACTTGCCCCTTGCCTGGGAGGTTGTATCCACCTTATTTTGACTACCACGTGGTGTTATTGTCAGTCTTTTGAGTAGTTTTTGTCAATTTATATTAGAAAATTATTTTCCTTTCCTAGCTGTCATTTGCCAAGGTCCTTGCTCTCTGTGGTGGGGCTTATATCACATGGAAGGCACATGTTTCCCCCAGTGAAATAGAACATGGCTCTTTCCAATCTGCCATCCGGGAATCCTCACTTCTCTTTCCCTCTTCCACCCTGGGCGAAGGGCTTTCCCCCACCTCTCTTTGGAAACGGCTCTCCCTAATGGACCAAACTCAGTGGCACGACCGCCTTCTCCCGCTCCACTCAGCTTTGATGCTGTCAAGCACACACACAATTTCTCTCTTTTCCTCGAGGCCCTGACTTTCCTGGGTTTCCATTGCACAATCCTTCACTGATTGGCCTCGAGCCTGACTGCTTCTCAGTCCCCTTCCCCGAGGCCTCTTCCTTTAGATGCTCCTTAAGTGCCAGGGCCCCTGGGTTTATCACTGGCTCTCCTCTCCTTTCACCCTACACTCTCCCCTTGGACGGCTTCATCCAGACCACAGATGCAATGACTTCCTCCTCGCCTACAATGCCCAGGTCTCTAACTGTGCCCAGGCTGCTCTCTTGACCCCTAGATCCACACAGCCCCTCCACAGGCACGTCCCAGAGACCGATCACACTCACCAGGCCCAGGACTGTCCTCCTGCAGCATGCCCCATCTCCATGAATGGCCTGGACCTCATCCTCAGCCCCCCTTCTCACTCACCAGGCCCTGACTGTTGTCCAATCTTAACCAGCTCCCACACTCTCCTCTGCCCCCATCAGGCCTCCACCGGGCCAGGCAGGAGCTTCTGGATGCATCTTCCTGTTGATGGAATCAACCTGGGCAAGGCCACAATCCTGTCATTGGGCTACAACGAAAGGCAGAATTTCAGAGATGGAGGTGTAGTGGGTGTCAGGGTGACAGGGCTGCATTCAAAGCCTCACTCCACCCCTTACTAGCCTGTCTCAGTTTCCTGTCACTGCTGTAACAAATTACTGCAAACATAGTCACTAAGAACCCAATAAATTTATCATCTCACGTTCTGGAGGTCAAAAGTCTGAACAGGGTCTTACAGGATTAAAATGAAAGTAGTGGCAGGGCTGCAGTCCTTTCTGGAGGCTTCGGGGGAGAATCTGCCCCTCGCCTTTTCCAGCTTCTAGAGGTTGCCCACATTCCTTGGCTCATGGTCCCCGCCAGCAGCAGCATCTGTCCCACCTCTGCTTCCATCGTCACATCTCCGCCTTGCTCTGGTCCTGCTGCCGCCCACTCGTGAGGACCATTGTGAACACAGGGGACCCAGCTGGACAGTTCAGGCTAAGTTCCCATCTCAGCATCTGTCTTAGTTTTCCAGCTGCTAATACAGTGGGTCGACTTAAACAATGGAATTTATTGGCTCAAGTTTTGAGGCTAGCAGAAGTCCAAAATTAAGGTATCAGCAAGATGATACTTTCTACCCAAAGACTGTAATGTTTTGGGGCTGGATGCCAGCGATTCTTGGGGTTCTTTGGCTCTTCCATCACATGGCAGTGTCCCCTCCCTGCTCTTCTGGGTTGTGTTGACTTCTGGCTTCCAGCTTCTTGTGGCTTCCTCTATGTGGCCTCTATGAGTCTACGGTAATAGCAGTAAGGGCCATCCTTAAATAAAACATGTTCCGAAGTCCACACCCACAGGAATGGATTAAGATTAAGAACATGTTATTTCTGGGGTACATAACTCAATCTGCCACAATAGCCTTACCTTCGTCACAACTGCAAAGACCCTTTTGCCATGAAAGGTCCCGTAGTCACAGGTTCTGGGGTCTAGGCCATGTCCATCTTTCTGGGCCATTTTTCAGCCCACCACGCTGGCTGTGACACCCAGGAAAGTCACTCGGCCTCTCTGAGGATCTCGAACCTCATCTGTAACATGGGGATGATGCTGTCCCCCCCCAGAAGGATGCCGTGGGGAGCAAAGGAGAGACTGGTCGTAGGGCATTGGTCAGAGCCTGGGGCACAGCGGATGCTCATGTCTGCCTTCAGGGGCCTGGGCACAGGGGCCTGTTAGGATGGCCAGGGCAGCTGGGACATGGTACCCAGGGGCCTCCACCACTTCCTCAGGGCTCCTGGAGGAAGATTTTCCCCATGGCCTGCCCCAGCTCCTGGCTCTCCTCAGTGCTGGCCGGCACTGGAGCAGGATCTGGTCAGCCTCCCGCCAATTTCCAAGTTTCAGGCAACTTCCCTGGACCTTGACCTGTCCACTTGTCCCTTGACCTGTCCACTTGTCAGAGGTTGGCAATGCCACTCTGGCCTGAATCCACTGGGATCTGCTCTACTTGAGGCCCAGAGATGCAGCTTGATTCCTCTGGAGCCATGGTAGCACAGGACCCCCTCTTCCCCGCCACCCTGCCTAACTTCAAATAGACAGAAGTGGCCCCAAGCTTGGGTCATGAGAAAAGAGGCCTGAGCAGAAGAAACGAGGCCATCCTCTAGGGGCCTCCTCGGGCTGGGAAAACAAGGGTCCAGGAACACCCGGGTGAAGTCTACACGGCTGGCCCCAACCCAGCTGGCGGCCCCCGCTGGCTCCCGAGTGCCCGCGGCTCGGCCCAGTGCTTTGCGTCATCCGCGCCTCCTGCTTGGCACATTTCTCGTGGGCCTATGGTAGTTCCGAAGGTTTCCAGACAGAGCCTGGGCCATCTGTTCCTTCTGAGTGTCTCCTCTCCTGCAGCAGAAGGAAACTCTAATTGACGAACTTTTGCCCTGATCCTTCTCAGTTTTCCTATGAACAAGCACAGATGGGGGCAGACTGTAGCTCTCTGTCGATCTGTAGCTAAACTCTCTCCACGTGATTCCCAGAAAGGGCTCAGGGCCCAGAGGGGCATGGGCATGGCCTCAGGGGACAGGACAGGCCTGACCTGGAGGTGGCCCTGCAGGGGAGGTCCTGGCTGGGCCTTGAAAGCCGGAGAGATTTGGACCGACGGAGCCAAAGGGAGAGGGTGAGGAGTGGGCACCACTCAAGCAGCCCTGGCATTGGCCAAAAAACACTGGCCACTGGGCCAGTGCCAACGAAGGAGTTTTTCTCTGGTCCACAGTAAAATGGAGGAAAATAAGAACAAATAGTGAGTTTTGTATAAAGCTAATTCGTTCCATTTGAAGTTTTGTTGTTTATTCTGGCATTTTGTCCTTCCCATGTATTGGGTACTAAGATGCCCGTCCTTTTATAAACGGATCGCGGTCTTCAATGGCATCTGTGAGAGCTGCGGGTTCCGTCTGCCGGTGCCCCAACTCTCTCCTTCCATGCACCTGGGAGGACTGAGCTTCCCAGCCAAGGATTTAGGTGTGGCCAAGTGAGTTTTTGTTTTTACTGGTGACATGTACGTGTCACTTAGGGACAGAATTTCCGAGAGTCGGGGGATGATCTGCCTTGACCCCATTGTCCTGCCTCAAGATGATGGAAACGGGGGTCAAGACCAGGCTCCATCGGCCTGGATCCCCACGTGGCCATGGCCCCGCTGACAACACGGGGCACGTGACCGACTTGGGGAGTTATTTGTTCCTGCAGCACAGTCTGACTAAGAGAGGAACTGTTCCTTTCACATCTTTCGTCCGTAGAATGCAACGCTGGCACTCTTATGCTGGTATTCTTGTCTCATTCCTCTTGACAGTTAGCCCCCGGAAATACAAAGGCTTTGGACATACTGCTCGCCGGAGCGAAGAGGGGTGTCCGGCTCGGCAAGACCACCCACTCCAACTCAACCAAGGCACCCCTGTTGTATCTGTGTAATGAATAAGCAAGTTAATATACTGGGCTTCTGCGCAGGGTTTTGGCATAAGGAAAGAATTTTATGGCAGGAAAAGAGAAAGTTAAAGGGGTATGTGGCAAGCACAGTGCTAAGCCCTGGGGTCAAATGGCAAATAAGACCTGACTTCCCAGTTATTTACATACTGCCCATGGTTTTCAGATATGGGGGCAGGTGGAGAGCAGACAAAATGCCAGTAAACAAATAAACTCACTAAATAATTTAAACACCGGAAAGCTCTCTGAGGGTAAGCTATGGGGGAGGCAGCAGAGAGCAGAGGAATTTGCTGTCTGCCGGGTGGTAGGGTGAGAGCTTCTCGGAGGTCTTCTTGAAGCTGCAGCCTGAAGGAGAGAAGTAGCCGGCAGGAGAAGAGTGGGGAGGGGGCATTGCAGGAACCCACACTTGGGTGGGCCCCAGGAAGGTGCAGGACCTGCCCCAGAGGCCAAGAGCCTCTGTGGCTGGAACAGCAGGTTGAGAAGAAGGGGCAGGAGAGAGGCCAGAGGGGCCCGTGGGGCCGGAGTGCCACTTCCATGCCAAAGGGACCTGAGTGAGAATCCCCAGGCACGCTCACTCCCTCCCTGCCAGGAGCTGGATGGCATTCCCCGGGAAGATGTGCCCGGCTCCTACACCCAGTTCCTGAGAACGGGAGCTTATTTGGAAACAGGGCCATTCCAGATGGGACCACACAGGTTAAAAGGAGCCCCTTTCACCACCTCATGGCTTTGAACCTGTTTCAAAACCTTAGCATCCCTTACCTGGACTATTGTGGTAGCTTCTTAACAGCACTCTCTACTTCCACCTTGATCCTGCATCCTATTGTCTACGCATTAAACAAAGAGAACCTGCAAAGCACAAGGTCATACAAATGGCCAATGAGCACACAAATAGATGCTCAAATCATCAGCCTTTAGGTAAATACAAAATAAAACCATAATACAGGGAGGAGAAGATGAGCAAACAACATACCAAGGATCGAGAGTCCCTACAACTGCAAGCAAGAGTGTCCCATCCATAAGATGTATGGGATCGAAGCCCCCCACCAATTAATGGTGGAGTGGGCATCACCATCCCAGAGTCCTCAGGATTGGGAAATGAACTATGGACTAAAATAAGCTTGCTAGTATTCTACTATAGACTTACTGTGATTTTAGCAAAGGAAGAAATACTATTGTTGTGGCGGCAGTGACCCATGGATGTTCTGGGGGTGGGGAGAGGGAAAAACAGGTGTAATACAGGGGCATTTTCGGGACTTGGGAACCATCCTGAATGACATTACAATGACAGATACAGGCCATTATATATCCGACCATAACCTACAGAGTCGAAAGGGAAAGAGTGTAAACTACAATGTAAACTATAATCCATGCTTAGCGGCAAAAGCTCCAAATTTGTTTCTCAATTGCAATGAATGTACCACACTGATGAAAGATGTTGCTAATGTGGGAAAATTTGGGAGGGGTGGGGAGTGGGGCATATGGGGATTCCCCTATATATTCTCTGTAACATTTATGTAATCGAAGTATCTTTAAAAAATAAAAAAAGTGAAAAAAAAAAAAAAGATAAAAATAAAACCATAATGAGGAGTGGATGTGGCTCAAGGAGTTGAGCACCTGCCTCGTACATGGGAGGTCCCAGGTTCAGTTCCTGGTGCCGCCTGAAAAAAAAAAAAAACAACAAGCAAAACAAATGAAAAAACCAGCTCAGGGAAGCTGATGTGGCTCAGTGGTTGAGCACCAGCTTCCCACATACAGAGGTCCCGGGCTCAATCCCCAGCTCACAGTACCTCAAAACAAAAGAAAACAAACAAACAAACAAAAAACAGAAAAAGACCAGTCTTGGTGAGGGTGTGAAGAAATAGGAGCCTTCATACATTGTTGGTGGGAAAGTAAAAGGGTGCCACCGCCAAGGATAACACGCTAGCTGTTCCTCATAAAGGTAAGCATGGAATTGCCATATATCTCAGCAATCCGACTTCTAGGCATAGATCCCAAAGAACTGAAAGCAGGGACTCAAGCAGATAGGTGCACACTGATGTTCAAAGCAGCATTATTCACAACAGCCAAAAGGTGGAAGCAACCCACATGTCCATCAGCAAATAAATCGACAAGCAAAATGTGGTCTATCCATACAATGGAATATTATTCAGCCATAAAAAGGAATCAAGTTCTGGTTCCTGTGACAACACAGATGAGCCTCGAGGACATAATGTTGAGTGAAATAAGCCAGACACAAAAGGACAAATGTATGATTCCAATAATTAAATATGCAAATTCATAGAGACAGCAAGTAGATCACAGGTTACCAGGGGCAGTGGGAAATGGGAAGTTGATGCTTAATGGGTCCAGAGTTTCTGTTTTGGGTCATGATAAAGGTTTGGTGATGGATGGGGGTGACAGTAGCGTCACATTGTGAATGTAATTAATGCCACTGAATTGTATACTTGAAAGTGGCTAAAATGGGAAATTCTGTTCTGCATATATGTTGCTACAAGCATGCTTTTGCTCGGGGTGTGTGACCCTGTTCTTTCCTTTCTCTGCAATCTTCTTTCCTTCAGTCGGATCTCAGTGGTCAGTTTACCAGAGTGGGCATCCACGGGCACCCCTTCATCATTTCTATCTTCTCACCTGTTTATTTCTCTTCATCACATGAGTCATCATTTGACATATACTACGAACTTATTTTTCAGGCCGGGGGGGGGAAGTTTTCCTATAAAGGGCCAGATGGTAAATATTTTAGGCTTTGCAGGCCATACGGTCTCTGTCACAACTACTCAGCTCCGCCGTTGTAGCGCAAAAGCAGCCATAGACACCACGTAAATAAACGAGCATGGCTGTGTGCCAATAAAACTTTATTTACAAAAGCAGGCAGCAAGCTGGGATTTGACCCACGAGCCATGGGTCGACCAACTCATGGTGTACGCATTTGTGGTCTCCTTCCCTTACTAAAATGCAACCTCCAGGAGAGCAAGGACTTTACCTTTTCCGTTCATCAACAAAAGTGCCTGACACACAGTAGGTAATCCATAGATATTTATTGAATTAGTTAATTGGTGGATGGAGTGATGAACTGTTGAGAGGCTTTGGTTTTAGGGGCTTGCCTAGGGAGTTTGGACTTTCTTTTTTAATAAAAAGTTTGAAAAGAGTCTTTGCCAGTTTTAACAATGTTCTTGACTGCTGATTGACAGATCTTATCCGCAGTCTGCAATTCTCAGAATGGAGACATTTTGAGACGAATGACAGCCGCTTGCTTGCCTCACTGTTTACTCCTCTCTTACGAGCGCTGGATGATGCACATCACACACTCAGTAGGATGTGGTGTGGGCCATCAGCCCACAGCCAACAGAAACACACTGAGATGAAATAATCCTCTCTGAGAAGGCTCAGGGATGACACTCCAGCCGCCTCCATGGAAATAGGAGAGCCCACTGCAGCTCTGCCGGCACAGACCCGAGGGTCCCTGGGGGGCTGGGCATGGAAAGGCAGGGAGGTCAGGCGTGACTGAATGAGTGGCCAAAGCTGGAAGAGTTGTAAGCAGTTGTGGGGCAAAGTCAGTATGGGAAGGGGCTTAGGTGCCAGGTGGAGCCAGACAGAAGGATGACTCTGGTTTTCTGGAACGTGGTGAGCTGAGGCATGGGGCTGGCTCTGAGCAGACGTGCTCCTGAATTTGGAAGCACCTGGGCCCACTAGAGGTCAGTTCTCCTGGGGGGGGGGTGGCAGAAGCTATGTGGCTCTGGACCATAGACAGCTTTGAAAGCCAGTCTGGAGAATGTGGGAAACCAGTGAAGCTGTTTGAGGAGTCGGTTGTTATGGTGAGGGAAGTTTATCTGCAATCAGGTTGAGAGTGAATCAACCATGTGAATGCATGAGGGAGGCGTGAGTCTGAGCAGACTCAGAACTGAATCCCGAGGGCCCCGGAGGGCCGCTGAAAGGTCGGAAGTGGAAAGCAACATGACCGTATCTCTCTTTCTGGCTGAAATGGGTGCAGGGGAGGGTAGACTGGAAGGGGCAGGCGAGGCTTATGGGTAGATGCGTAGGAGACCAGTTGGATCACTGCTTCTAAGAATGTTTCTCTTTCGACATGTAGCTACATGACCCGACGCAGTTACCTCCTGTGCCCACCTCCACACCAAGGGTCACCAAGTCAACACACTATGCTTGTTTGCTAAGTCTAGCAACCCCACTCAGGTGCCACTTCTTCCAGGAAGCCTTCCCTGATTTCCCCACCTGGAGAGGAATTTTACTCCTGGGAGTTCTCAAACCCCTTCAAAGTTTCCCCTCTAAATTACAGTGACTACCTTTTATCTTAGCACCAGACTCCCTGGATTTGAATCACAGCTCTACTACCTGCTAGCTCTGTGGTCTTGGGGCAAGTCCATTGGCCTTCTTAGGCTTCTGTTTCCTCATTGATAAAGTGGCCATAATAATACCTTTCTCCAAGGAATACTATGAGAACTTAATGAGTTCTATGTGACATGAAATATAATAGGTTCTATTTGAGCAGTGGCTACTAATATTATACTAATATTATAACTACTACTGTTATATTATCCTTACAATACAGCCATATCTTATTTCTTATCATAGTTTTGAGCCTTTTGAGGGCAAGAACCATGCCTTATTTATTTTTGTATCCTCCCCAGTGAGTAGCAAGATACATTCACATCGTACGTACTAAAAAACATTTATGGAAAGAATGAATAAATGATCGAATAAATGAATGAATATAGACTTTAAAACAAAAGCATCAACAAATGATGCTGATGATGCTGCAAACACATCAGTATTTGTATTCAGGGATAATTTGATTTTTAAAGGGATAAACAAAGTGGGTGATGGCAGGGACCTAAGAATTTGAGTACAGAAGGAGCACAGGGCAAACCCTACAGCATGTTTTCAAAACCCAACACTATGCGTTGATTTCCCCATCTGCAAAATAAGGAGGCTAAATTAAGTGATCTCGAAGGTCCTATGCAGCCCTAAAGTCTTATTCTTGGAAGTCTTGTTTTTTAGTGATGACGCTAATAGGAATTTCCTAGAAAAACGAGTAGAAGAACGATTTTAATTGAAAAAATATTTCCCAAGGACGCTCAGTACTAGGGCAGAGAGAGAGATCTTATCCAACATAGTGAGGGCTTGAGCTGGAGGTGGATCTGCTGTTCCCTCACACTGATGAAAACCACCACATCAGGTAGGAAGGGGAATTCTGTCAGCAACACGTACAGCAGCCACATTTACCCAAAGACACCGGAAGCTTGAAAACATGAATCCAAGCTGCTTAGAACTCTCCCGGGAAAAGGAACCATAAGAAGCACCGATGAAATTAATCCAAGCTCAGTGGGGCCTCATGGACCTGCAGAATCTGTGCTTTGCCATATTGGGCTCGGCCGATCGTTGAGAGTCTTCTCGGGACAGACGTGGGGTGAGAGTTGAACACTGGCTTCTAAAGGCCTTGGGACTGCGGTGAAAGAGAAAGCCTGGACTCGTTAGGCTCAACTTCTCAGACTCTCTAGGAACCTTCACGGGCACCATCTGCCTTGTGGGGCTTCATCCATGTCACTGGCTGTCAAGTTCACCAAGGATCGTGCGGAGCTATCTAGGGGCCCTCTAGTGCCTCACAGAGGCTCAACAAATATTTTTTGAATGTATGGAGGAAGGGAGGGAGGGAGGCTGGCCAAGCCCTAAAACCTGGCATTGGGAAATGCTGATATGCGAGAGGAGTTGTAGATATTTTAATACCCAGGTCACATTGTGATGACCCAATGAGAGTGCATTTCGGGTTAAATTATGTGATAATTATTATTAATCAAAGGGGAAGCAAAGAGCATGTGTTGTTCTGGTTTCTCAATCAGCCTGGACTGGAGACGCTGGGGCTAGGAACCTGTAATTCTAATATGAGGCTCAGCTTGCGGGTTCGCCTCGGAGACGGTGCTATTGACACCGGGGAGCTGGCTGCTGATCACAAAAGCCACGTGGCACCCCGGCTGACTGCTGGTGGGGTGCTGCCTCTCCCACACAAATCCTGCAGCATGTGGTCTCCCCAAAAAGCCCAGTACTGGGTTCCGAGAGGGGAGAGGGAGGCTGGATTCCTCCTCAACAGATGTCACCATAATTAGACAACTCATTATATCAAGGAATAAGGAAGGGAGATTGACATGGATACAAATGTGAACATATTGATAGCTTTTCTGCATGTGAGTTTGTGCAATCTTGGAAACCGATTTTCTGGACGAGGCTCAAGGGATGAGTCAGCGGTTGGAGCCCGGGGAGATTTTCCACAATGAAATTCTCATCCCAGGAAAGTATCCTAAGAGCTTTCCACCCTCTCAGACCATTCCCAGGGTAGTTGCAGCTGGAAGGCAGAGTGGGTGTGTGCATGTGCGCCTCGGAGAAGTCTACAGGGAACTGGGGTCTGGGGGGACGGGGGAGGGCAGGCAATAACCCACAGCGCGAGGCAGGCCGTGTGGGCAGGGGCTGAAGCCAGTCCAGGGTTTCCTCCTCCTCACCATCCAGTGGCCGCCTCCAGCCTGTGGTAGAGTCCTGGGAACTAGCCAATCCCCTGCCTGTCATGGGAGTTGGGGAGATGCCCACAGGGTCTCCCCTGGGTGCCCAGCCCAGAGCAAGTGTCCTGCCCCCTGTGCCAGGTGACCTCTCTCATCCCGTTGGAGCAACCTCCATTTCCCGAGTATTTGCCTCTTTTCCCCATGGCAAAATGTTCGGCTCTGGCGACATGATCCTTTCCAGCTGGAGCGTTCTAAAGACGGAAGTGCCTAACAAATGCGGGCAGGGAGAGGCAGGAACGAGTGGATCACCATCTAACGCCTGCCAGCAGCTCCTGTGCTGGGCATCTCACACCCACTATTTTCCAGTTTTCAGGGGCCGCGGTCGCTTACTTGGCTTGTGCCTTCTGGAGACACTGGGACTTGCTGGGCTCTTTGCCTGGGGTCTCATCGGCTTCTGTCCTTCCCGCCTGCCTTCTATGGGGGGACTTATGGGAGGGGACGGTAGGCAGGGAGAGCTCCCTGAGAGAGCTAGGGGGGATCACTCCTCCCGGCAGTCCCCCACTCCACCCCAGGTAACAAGGTACCACTACCTGCGTGGCTTAAAACAACAGAAAAGAATTCTCTCGCAGTTCTGGAGGCTGGGAGTCTCAAAGTCCAAATCCAAGGCATCAGCAGGGCCGTGCTCCCTCTGAAGGGTGGAGGGAAGACTCCTGTGCTCTTCCAGCCTCCGGCAGCTCCCGGCAGCCCTGGTCTGCCTTGGCTTGCAGCAGCATCACTCCAATCTCTGCCTTCATCTCCCCGTGGCCTTCCTCCCCGTGTGTCTCCACATGGCCTTTTGCTCTGTCTCCTCCATGTGTCTGGACCCAAATCTCCTCCTCCTTTCTCTTAAAAGATGCCAGGCATTGCACTTAGGGCCCACCCAATCCTGTGGGACCTCATCTCATGGGATGACATCTGCAATGACTCTATTTCCAGATAAGGTCCCATTCCCAGGTACCTGGGGTTAGGACTTGAACAGATCTTCTTGGGGAACAGAATTCAACCCCCTACACCAAACATTTCACCTGGGGCTCTGATATCATCCACCCCTTTCTCTCCCCTCCTAACCCTAACTCGTCACTCCCAGCAAATCAGCTCTCCTACTTCACAGAGAAAACAGAATCCACTGGCAGGGATCCCCTTCCACTTACGCTGTGGAAAAGGAGCCCTGCTTCCTCACTGAGGACTCCCCCATTGCTGGAACCTGCCTCAGCTTTTCAGAGTCAAGGTCTATCCTTGACTTTCTTTCTTGAATCTAATCTTCTCTGCCCGCTGCTTGGTCCAGCCTCCCTAGGCTTGTCCTGTGGGTAAACATGATACCCCCACAGCTGCCCCACTGGTTTCTCTATCGGTGCTTGCTCCCCCTCCCGGGGCACAGCTTTGGCTCCACATCTCACACACCTTCTCTTGAACCTACAGAATGACCCTCTAACTGCCTGGACATCGCATTCGTAGATGTTGGTAGGAGCCCCTGGGAGGATTATGTTTGGAGGATCTAGAGTCTGCAGGCAGCTAGCATGGTGCTAAAGTAGGTGAAGCAGGTAGACCTTAACTATAAATATGGCAGGGGCAAGTTCATTGTAACGCAGCAGTCAACTGCGAGGAGCCACTGCTATGCTTAAAATTTGTAAAGTGTGATAGGCTTTTAGCTACACATTTTTAAAGAATTGATGGTTACTCTTGCCTGGACCATCCAGGCCTGGATGACAGATTATTCTCAATAGAAGTTAGGGCTCCATCGAGCTGGCCCCATGAAAGAGAAGAGCTGAAGTCCCCCTCCCTGAGACAGCCCAAGGCAACGATACCCACAGCTGATCTGCTCCTGCTGCTGCTGCTGGGTGAGAGAACCAGAAAGATGTCGTTTCCTTGGCAACCACAGACTGTCAGAAGGTCTCCACCCCCTGCTGGAATTGTTGGCACCAGACCTACCTGTAGGGTGAGAAACAGGGAGCCCTTATTGCCCAGGGGGCCTTGTCTTTCTTCCCACTTGATCTTGAGGGGCTGGGGTAGAAGGCAGCACTGGAGCTTTCTGGACTGGTTTTTGCTCTTACTTTGGTATCTTGGAAAAACCCATGTAGAGGAGCTGGTTGTGCCTCACGGCCTGGGACAAGAAGCCTTTGCTGGGGATTGAATCATGTCCCCCACAAAAGACACGTTCAAGTCTGAATCCATGTTCCTGTAGGCACGGCCCATTTGTAAATAGTATCTTTGCATATGTTAAAGGTGAGTCAGGGTGTGGACTCATTTGTGAATGGGATCTTCAACGGGCCTACTTAGGTGTGACCAAACCGAATTGGGATAGACCTTACACTGTGTGACTGGAGGTCTTATAAAGAGAGGAAATTTAGATGACTGAGCAGGAGAAGCCAGAGGCCAGAAGTAGAAGACTCTAGAAGTCAGAAAAAGCCAAACGGGAGAGAGATCACCATGTGACAAAGGACTGTCATCACCAGAACACTATGGTCCCTGGAAGAAAGTATGGCCTTGCTGACATCTTGATTTTGGATTTTCAGCCTTCCAAACCATGAGCCAATAAATACTTATTGTTACACCAACCCACTGTGTGGTATTTGTCATAGCAGCCCTGGAAAACTAAGACAATCCTTACTCAGGCTGATGTCGACCCTTCATTCCCTCTCTAGCCTCACCCCCTACTCATACCTTCACCATGCCTTCCTTATCTCTGTTTCCTTTTATGGTCATCCAGCAAGGACTCACTCAGATTCTGCCCTTCCATGGAGCCTCCCTGGCTCTGCCTCTCCTAGTCCCTCTCACAGTCCAGTACTGTGCTGTCCCTAAACTCTTAGCACATTCCACTATCAGAGGTCTTGTCTCCTCTACTATACCAGGAATGTTCCCAGGAAACAGACTCAGTCTAAGTCACATGAGTGCATCCCTTGGGCCCAGCACAATGCCATTGACTGAACGTGACTTGCTGTGGAGCTGGAAGATTGTTTCTAGGCACATACCTTACATTCGTCATCGCATTTCATCTTTCCAGGGCCTTGGGAGCTATTGTCATGCCCTGTTCCCGATGACAAAGCCGAGGCTTGGAAAAGTTAAATGACTGGCCCAGGATCACATCGCTAGCAAGTGGCTGAGCTGGGACTTGAACCCAGGCTGTTTTGTGTTTGTTTCCACCCCCTGAAGCCACTACACACTCCTGCAATGTGAATGGGGAGTGGGGAAAGGGAAAGAAGTGATCATTTTCTCAGTGAGTAAATGCTACTTCGGAAGCACAGTCTCTTCCCTCCAAAATATGCATCTTACATGCCTTTGAAATCTGCTTTTTAAGCTACTCTTGGGAGAATGGGATAAATGGAAGAATGAGGTTAAAGGGGGAAGAGAGAGAAGCAAGAGTTTGATTTCATTCCACTGGTCCCTCTCCCCATCAGGGAGTTTGCTTTGCAGGTTTGGGAAGAGAAGGGAGAAGACAAGGGCCTCCAGATGGGGGAACGGTACAGCTGTCAGGATGAGGACAGCCTGGGGAGAAAGGCAGCAAAGAAGAATTTTGCTCTGATTCCATCAATTAAATTGCTCTATTTTGCTTCTTTCAAAGGAACTTCAGTAAAAATGTAAATAGGTTTTCATTGCCTTGGGGATGTCAGACTGGTGTTTCTTGTCCATATGTCCTAAGGAGTTGATGCCAGAGGTCACCCAGAATTATGTAGGTCTCATGTCACTTTGTCCTTGCCCCCTCTGGTGAGCAGAGCCAGTGTTGGCACCTCTGGTTCATCACAAGTGGAAGAGCTGCTCCTGACCCTCAGGCCCATGTCTTTTCTCAAAGCATTCTTGCATCTGCCTGTTGTCCTGAAATCTTGTCCTCAGCATGTGAATCCAGTCTGTTCAACCAGGACCTTGTGCAAGGAGAAAAGATTCACCTCTGTGCTTTGAAACACTTGCTCTTCTTTCCCCACTCACAGGAGTTTCCGTCTGCTTCTCAAAGTCCTGTACACGCTTGCTTGTCGTGGGGCACTGGCAGTCTGTCTTGACTGCAACAGCAAGATAAAAAATTATGGAATCCAGCTCATCATGCAGTCAAGCTGCATCAGAGGCGGGGTGTGGCTGCAGGACAAAAGCTGCTTCAAAGTGTAGTGTCCCCGCAAACTATTGTGTGAATTAGGTTTGATAAGAAATGGCACGTGCTCAGTAAACATCTGTTGTTGTTGATGATGGTGATGATGATGATGATATAAAACAGGGTTGGGATGTGGTGGGAGGTGTGGGAGGTGGGCAACATGGGAATCCCAGTGGGTTCCGTGTAATATTTTGGGTAATCTAAGCACCTCTTAAAATATATGTATATATATATAATAAAAATAAAAATAAAAAAATTTATATATTTAAAAAAAATAAAATAAAAAAAATAATAAAAAATAAAATAAAATAAAAATAAAATAAAAATAATAAAACAGGGTTGTTCTTAAGTAGGACTGTGCTGTTTAAACATATCTAGGGTACTCCAGTCAGTTCTAGGCCCCACACATAAGTCCTCTCAAGGTTGACCAGGTTGTGAAGGGATTGGAAACAATACACTGGTGAATGGTTCAAGGAATATGACGGGAGGCGGCTGTGGCTCGGTCGGTGGGGCTCCCGTTTGCCATGTGGGAGGCCCCGGGTTCGGTTCCCGGGGCCTCCTGATGGGGGCGGGCCTGCCCGCACGGCGTGGTTGGCTGACCCAGCGAGCACGGGCAGCAAGGGGGGGATAAATGAATAAATAAATAAAATCTTAAAAAAAAAAAAAAAAAAGGAATATGGCAATGGTGGATATCTAATCTCCAGATATCTTCGTGTTGAGGCAAAAGATGCTGATGGGTCCTCAAATGGTCCCAGGTTTGGGGAGGCAGGACAAGTGGAGGAAAGCTCTAGGAAGGCGACTTTTGCTTAGTAAGAGGACCCTTTCTGAGGCTTAGAACTTCCCAAAGATGGAATGAATGGTGATGATCTCCCTGTCCCTGAGTGTATCCAAGCAGAAGCCAGACGACCACTGAGATCGGGGGAGGGGATCAGGTTGGCGCCAAGCAATCTATGACAAATGAAGTGTAACCCACTGGGTTTTCATTGCAGAGATGCAATCTGCCTTCTTGTTTTGCATTTTCAATTCATTGCTCAGAAAAACAGAACAGACAGGAGCTTTGGGGAATGCACAAAACTCCAAGGTAGCCAGTGGGAAATGACCCAGAAACCAAAGGAGCCCAAGTTTAGCAAATTAGCCTGCAATAAACATTGTTCCTATTTTTGAACATCTTCACATCCTTAAACAGAGACTGGCACTTCTGGCTCCAACTTCAGAAACAAGAACATACCCTTAGGGCTTGTAACCCACACTAGAACAACCACTAGTTCAATCTCTGAGCGCCATCTGAGAGAGTCATTACATCTCACTCGAATCAAACAAATCAGCAAATATTTACCAAGCACCTAGCTTGTGCAAGGCGAACCGAGACAGGGAAAATCTGGTTCCTGCCATTTAGTCACCAACAAGAGAGCAGAGGGGAGAGGACAGGTTTATGAAAAGCTTAATTACAATGTCATCTCCTCCAGCACTTCTCGAACTTGTAGCAATTATTTGTTTTAAAATTCCCAGCTGCCCCACTAGACTATGACTTTCCCTGGGACAGTAGAGCTTATTGGTTAAGACACAGCATTTGTACTTTTAAAACGTGAGTTCACATCCCCACCTGGCCATGAGTCAGCTCTAACTTTGGACAAGCTGCTTCACTTTTCTATACTTTATTTTCTCATCTGAAAATGGGAATAAGAATAGTACCAATTGTGCGAATTAGATTAGACAGCACATATAAAGCAGCTGTAGCCTGGCACGTAGTACATGCTCAAGCAACATTTATTGCTGTTAATAATGATAACAAGGAAGCAGATTAATAGGGATGTGGCTCAAGCGATTGAGCTCCCACCTACCACATGGGAGGTCCCAGGTTCGGTTCCCGGGGCCTCCTAAAGAAGATGAGCAAGATAGTGAGTTGACACGGCGAGCTGATACAACAAGATGATGCAATAAGAGACACAAGGAGGAAAACATAATGAGAGACACAACAAGCAGGGAGCAGAGGTGGCTCAAGCCATTAGGTGCCTCCCTCCCACATGGGAGGTCCAAGGTTTGGTTCCCAGTGCCTCCTAAAAAAGGGAGACGATCACACAATAAACAGACACAGCGAGTGCAAACAACGAGGGGGTGGGGAGAAATAAATAAATAAAATAAGTCTTTTTTAAAAATGACAACAACAATAATATAATAAGATTACTGTTATGTAGGGGTTAATTTCTAAAGTAAATTCATAAAATAAAAATCATACATAGTCAATATGATTATTCAAAATCTCATCTTGCATGCCCTCAGAAGCATATGCACGTTAAAAGAAATGGCTTGCACAGTTGCCAGCACAATTTATTTCTCTCTCTGTCTCTCTCTCTTTCTCTGTCTCTGTCTTTTTCTCTCTCTCTCATCACTTGGATAGGATTGGCCCACTTAGGTTAAGAACAGTCAACATTCAGGAGTACTTATTACATAGCAGCTACTGGTCTAAACCTTCATATGAACTAACCCATTTTTTTCCTTAACTTTTAAAGAAGCTTTAGATTTCATAAATGTTACATCAAAAATATAGGAGATCCCCATATATTCCACCCCCTTCCCCTCCCACACTTTCCTACATTAACATCTTTCATTAGGGTGGTACATTTGTTACAACTGATGAACACATATTGAAGCATTGTTATTAACCATGGACTACAGTTTATATTAAGTTCACACTCTGTCCCACACAATTTTATAGGTTTTGACAAAATGTATAATGGGGTGGGGACGGATGTGGCTCAAATGGTTGGGAGTCCGTCTCCCTTATGGAGAAAACTGGGTTAGATCCCTGGGACCTCCCGGTAAAAAAATAAATAAATAAAATAAAATAAAAATTTTAAAAATGTATAATGGCCTGTATCCATCATTGCAATGTCATGCAGGACAATTCCAATGTCCCCAAAATGCCCCATGTTGCACCCATTCTTCTCTCCCTCCCCTCAGAAACTCTGGTGGCCACTGCCTTTATTTCAATGATACAATTTCTTCCATTGCCAGAATTATAATAAATCTATAATAGAATAGTATTAGAATAATAAAGTCTACTTTAATCCATTGATCATTCCCCAATCTTGAAGATTTTGGGAATGGTGATGCCCACTCTGTTTCTGATTGAGAGGTAGCTTAGATCCCATGGGGCAAATGGATGGAACTGTCTTGCTTGAAGTTATAGATATTCTCTGTTTTTTGAAAAACCGTGGTTAGATGCCACGAAGTAGGTGGCAATGCCTTAACCAATGCATGTTGTACAGGGTCTCCTCCATCCTTGTCAAGGGAAATGTTAAACTTCTCTCCTTTAATACAACACTGATTTCATATCAACTCTAAGAGGTAAGTACTAGGATTTTCTCCATTTTACACATTTTTTAACAAATCAATTTTATTGATACACATTAATAAAGCATACAAGTCATCCAAAGTGTACACTCAATGGTATTTGGTATAATCACATAGTTGTGCATTCATCACTTCAATCCTCATTAGAGTATTTTCATTATTTCAATAATAATAATAGGAAACAAAAAACAAACAAATAACAAAATTCTTCACCTCTCTCTGTGCTTCCCCTGCTGTACACAGCTGCTATTTCTGTCTATTCTTGCACAATTATTTATTTATTAAGCAGTTTTATGGAGATATAGTCACATACCATATGAACTATCCAAAGTGTATGATCAATGGCTTTTACTTCCATTTTACATATTGAGGAAACTGAGGCACAGAGAACTTAAGCAACTTGCCCAAAAAAGCAGAGGAACTCAAACCCAGGCAGCCATCCAGTCGGGCTCCAGAGTACACACTTTCAGCCAGCGAACTTGACCTCCTCTCCCAAGGGGAACAGAATGGGACGGTGCCCTAACACAGACTCGAGGACCCCCGGCCATGTGTACAAATTCCGGGCTCCAGCGGGTGTTTGGTAAATGCATGTGGAACAATTGAGCTCCTCGGGCAGTAGGAAATACTGCTTTTTCGTGAACCCTTCTTTCCCTAAAATCCAGGGAGTGGAAACGAAGTAGGGCTGAAGTGAGGCCATCGGGATGAGCCCCCATCTCAGCGGCCTCTGGGGTGTTGTCTGCTGAGCCTTGGCAGGTTCCAAGCCCCCAACTCCTCTACAGCGGGACCTCATTCCCAGTTCACATGATCCTAACTGCAAGAAGCCTCCACTGATGGAGCTGTCAAAGATGTTGGGAGTGATGGCGCCAAGGGGGCAGGAAAAGGTTTTTTTAGCACGTATTGGAAGGACTCTAGTAAAACAGTGTTTCTCTAACTAGGAGATAGGGAAAGGACAAAGATATATTCCCAGGTGTCCATGAGTTCTCTTTGAGAATTTGTAAACAATGTGCCTTTGTTTCAATGAATATCTGATATAATTGACTATTAATATATCCTGAGGTCAAGGCTGCTAACTCTGGAGTCAGATACCCTGAGTGCAAATCCTGACTTTGCCACTTAGCAACAAGAAGGAATTGAATGTGCTTCCTCTTGACCTTCTTCTCCCACCACCCCCACCCCGACGACTCATGAACCCATTCTAGTTTTCATAGACAGCGTTAGATCCTTGCCTTGGGTGTGAGGCTTCCTGGAGGAGGTGGCACTAGAGCTGAGGCCTGAAGAATGAGAAGGAAGCTGCCAGGCTGGTGTGCTATAGAACCAATACATCCATTTGTATAGTGGCTCATGGTTGGCAACAGATTCTCATGATATATGATCTTATTTGGCCCTGAAAAAAAAAAACCACATGAGGTAAAGTAGCAATATATAAATTTAAAAGGAAACAGAGGCTCCTTTTAAAGAATTTGTCCAAACAACCCGAGGCCACACATCTAAGGAGTGGCAGAATTGGGACTTGAACTTGGGTCGGTCTGAGTCCCTGGTCCATCCACTTCCACCCCCTAGCCCCCCCTCACCCTCCATCTTAGCTATTTTAGCAGAGAGATAATTCGTTAAGGAACATTAGATGAGCCACAGAATCTCCAGGACAGCCAGAGGCCAGCATAAAGGCATGCATAAAGCCAGGAAAACTGCCCAAACCAAGAGGGGTGGTGACACCTTCGAAGGGCCCACTGGCAACACTCCTGGGCATAGACCCTGCACGTGCCTTCCACCAAACGTGCGGAGCGCTGAACTCCAGAACCCAGCCTCCGACACCCCAACAGCGTGTCTCCAGGGCCCCTTCCCCAGCCCTTTCCCCAAGCTCCCCTTCTGAATGGAATTCTTCCACGGGAACGTCTGATTGGTGGGCCCAGGTCGCATGACTGAGCCCTAGGTGCAAGGCAACCTGGGAGAGTGAGTGCTGGGAAGCCAGGCTCATCGTATGGAACTTCCTGTTCAAAAGATGCTAGATGTCCACAGAGCACTGGGCTTTTCCACCCCAGTGCTATGGTGGAACAGGCACGGGCTGGGAGTGAAAGCTGCTTACTCCCTTAATCGCCACCGTTCTGCTGCCATGCTCCACTCTGGGTCCTATTTGCTTTTCCCAGGAGCCCAGCAACACTTTCTGGAATGAATAAATGAACAAATGAATGCTCGTAATTTTCAGCCAGAAATGTCTGAGTAGGTGCCTCAGTCGAAAACTCTCGTTTATTAAGATCTAAACACCCATATGCATTTTGGTTCTAAATACCGTGTATTAGTGAATGTTGCAGATTCCACCCAGAACTCAGCTCTTAGAGGACACTTACCTTAAGCACTAATAATTTCAAGACTCTCCTTGAGAAAAGGGCTGTGAGAGAGTGAATTCTGTACCTAACAAAAGACCAGCTCTTAACCATCACCTGTGTCCCTGTGGGTGTAAGCACATTTGTATTACCAGGTAAAGTGTGGACTCTTCAGTGAATAGGATCTTCTAAGATCCTATGTGGGTGTGGCCAAACTAATCCGTGTGACTGGAGGCCTTATAAAGAGAAGCGGGGAGCCAGAGAAAGACACAGGGAGAAGCTGAATACTGGTGGAAACCGGAAGAGTACACACACAGAAGAGAGAGCAGAGCCTTGCCAGCTCCTTGATCTTAGGCCTTCTAGCCTTCAAAACTCAGTACGCTTTGAGGTGACTTCCCGCTAGGAAACGCTGTGATTCTAGGCATCTGAAAATGTTTTATTTGGCCTGCAGCCACTTCAGGATGTTTGATAAAATCTGATCATTTGGACAGGTCCCAGGAAAGGAACAGAGCACAGCCTGTGTCGGGAGCCCCCACGCTGGCGGGGGTGGCCGGAGCATGTGGACTTTTACAACTAGAAGGAGTTAAACATTGCTCAGCTCAGCTCAGATATGGAAACTGAGCATCAGCGAGGGAAATAATTCGGCCAAGCTCACACAGCTAATTAAAGGCAGAACTGGGATTAGAATTCGCTTTCCTGACTCCCGTTCTAAAGTTCCTTTCCTGACACCCAGGGCTGACCAATCCATGTCCTTTCCTGGACTGGCTCTGATCACTAGTGATGGCTGCCTTGAGCACCATCTTGAGGAAGCTTCCCAGGGCCTTGGGGCTCAGTGGGAAGAGGGTGGCAACATCTGTCGTGTCCACAGGAGGGGTGCCTGGCCACCCAGATTTTACCGTCCCTGTTTCACCACAGAACAGAATTGCTGTTGGGGAACTTGAGCCTCAGCTCTGCAAAAGGCTCTTGAGAGTGCCTCCAACTAAGAGGTAGTGGGCATGCTTGGGGAACCAGCTCACACCTCCAGGTGAAGTTGGCTAAGGACCACTGGAAACAAATAGTACTGCAAGCTGTGAAAAGGGCTTGTGAAAGCCAGGACATGAGAGGTGGAGGAAACCAGTTAGAAAAGCCTAACAAGATAACAATTAAGTTAGAGACACACAGTACAACGTGGACCCACAAGTCTCTTTCATGTTGTTTCAGTTGTAATATTGTTGCTTAGACTGAGACAGTGAAGTTAATTGGTTTGTATTCATGAGTACAGTTATATGTAAAAACTCTCTGAGCACGTGGATTGGGCAATCCCTGCCATTCTTTGTTCTCCATGGTTAAATTTAATTCTAAATAATAATAATAAGAAGAATGTAGCAAACTCATTTAATCCTCATGACAATCATGCAAGAGAGATGCTTTTATCATCCCTGCTTTACAGATGAGGAAACTGAGGATTCGATGGGGAGGGGCTTGACAACCGTCACACATGTCGTAGATGGTGGAGTTACGACACAAATCAAACTCAGGATCTTAACACTTCACTCTAATTAAAAGCTAGGCCCAACCTGGGGCGTGTTTGAGAACTCATGGAAGTTACTAGAAATGAGGTATAGGCCTGCCCCGACCTGGCCCTGAAATCCCAACCCCTCTTAGAAGATGAAGGCAGCATCGTGGGCTTCTTGTTATTGTCATTTACTGGAATTCAAATCACCGAACTTCTTTGGCCCTCTGGGAAAGCTAACTGAGCCACCGCTTGAGAGGCAGCCTGCAGGGGTCTGCGCCCAGCTGTTTGGCATCTTCTCCAAGCCGCCATGCTGGCACAGCCAGTCCAGGTCAAAGGGTATCAGCACTGCCACGCACCCTTCTTCTTCCCAAATTAATCAAGAAGTAGGAATTTCTGACAAATGCCATCTGCTGATTTTTCAGAGAGACAAGTTTTGGTGGTGTGACCAGCAGGTGCCTCAGCTTTTTCTAGCATGCAGTACCAAAATAGTCACCATGGCAACCCTGGGAGGGCAGACTTCCAAGGAGATGCATTGTGAGCACAGAAACTCTAGAGTGCTTTCAGGCAAGGAGGAAGGAAGTGAAGCGGGTGGGCTTCCAATGGTGAGGTGCAGGAGCTGCCCCTCGAGGCCTCAAGGGTGAACCCCCTGGCTCAGCCTGCCTTCCCTCTTCCTGCCTCCTTGGGTTTGACCTGTCCCCAAAGAAGATGGGTAAACAAGCACGAGTGGGTTGTGGTAGGTAGAGCAGGCAACACCTAGATCTCTTGCAGGTGCTGGATTGAACTTGGAGGAGGGGGCAAAGGAGGTGTGGCCATGAGCTGGGAGGCAGGAGACTTGCATGGCAATTCCTGTCCCTGTCATTTAATAGCCGAGTAACCTTGGACAGCTGACCTTGCTGCTCCGGTTTGTGAACGGGGTGGTAATGGCACGCTGCCTCTTCACTGGGGAGCTGGAGGATATGATGTCATGCTTGGGAAAGCTCAGGTGGACCCTACAGAGCACAAAAGAGAGGGCTTAGAAAAAAAAAAGAGAGAGGGCTTGGGGTCCCATGACCTTGGGCAAAGTCCCGGCTGCCCCATGGGGTGGTTGTGCCGGTTAAATGGGACATCAGGTAGCTCCTCCCCTCCTCACTCTGTCCCTCTGGGATCCTCAGTGACCTGGGATTCCACATGTCCCCACTGTGTTAGGAGCGGATGCCACGACAGGATTGAATATGCAAGGATTTGACTCCGGGATACACCCAGGCAAGAAAATGGGCAGGGAGCCAGGAGAGCCACCGTACCACATCACAAGTCTGACCCCAGGTGCAAGAGAGAGGGGAGGAGGGTTGAGGGAAAGTGTCCTAGCCCCTGTGCGGTCCAGGAAGGCTCAACAAGGCCATCGGCGCATCCTCAAGCCAAAGTCCTCTCAGAGAAGCCCTCGTCTCTTGGAGACAGGTCTGCCCTAGTGTCCCTGCCACTCTCAGCACAGACTGGCTGGGAGCCACGCATAAGTGTGGCCGCCACACAAGGCAGGTACCCAGCCCCTGGGGCCCTTGCTTGCTCAATTGCTTTTTCTGCTTACAAGGTATGTTCCCATGGCTGCCACACCTGCACCATCCTGACAACTTACAGGTGGGCACCCACAGCAGGTGCTTGGTCTCAGACCCACACCTCCCCTGCCGGAGACTCACCCCCCACACACCCTGCGTCCCCTCACCCAGGCCGTTATCAGAACGCGGGCTCACTGAGGTCTCGGGACCCCCAACTCCAGGAAAAACGTTTCCCACCTTTGCATTAGATGATACACCCCACGTGCCTCTCTGCCTTTGACAGCTTGGTGCGTGCACAGGCATGTGCGTGTTGCCAGGCCGTGTGCATGTAGTGTGTGAGCGGGGATGTTTGCCTATGTGGGCGGTCGTCTGGGCTTGTGTACGCGTGAACTACCCGATGCCAGGGTCAGCCTGCGCTCAGCATTTTACGCACGTACAGTCTAATCCTTACGGCCGTCCTTTGATAAGTAGGTAAGTGGGTACATATAACCCGCTTTTCAGCTTACAGGTTTTCCCCAAATGCCCCTTGATGCCACGGTGTAAGCCAGCAATGCTTTCCTTCACAACACGAGCTCGTCTCCTCTCCCCCATCTGCCAACTCACTCGACTGTGCGTTGCATGAAGCCGTATGTATACGCCAACTGAAGGGAGAGGAGGAAAATATACACAGAGACGGATCGATGGATGACTGATAATGGGAGGTTGTTCCAGAAGCCCACCCTCCAGCCCAAAAAATCACTCTAGTAGCATGTGTCAGCTGGGAGCATGGATGGCACACTAAGCAGAAGAGTTTCTAGAGAACGGGCCCCAGGGGCACATGCTTAGGAGATTCCAAGCAATCTGAGGCTCTGGTTCTTCTCCCGTCATCCTACAGGGCACCCCGTTTCTTGTCCCTCTCCCGAATCCTTGCTCCCACAGCAAGTTTTCCTGCTTGCCAAGTAGAGGCCGCCTCTTCCTGGTTAAGAGGTGTTTGAAAAAACCATCAACCCCGACACTTTCATTTTCTGAATCCTTTGTCTTTGCTTTTCCCTGGTAGCATGAAATATTAGTCTGGAGAAGTGGATTTAGAATCGGTTTCAGGAACCAGTTATCAAGCTTGAAAATTCTACGTAAATGATCACATTTGATTTGGGATCTCAGCAAAATGAGACCAGTGTCACACAAGGCCAGTGTTTAAACCAAAATTAAGCCTGGAAACACCCCCCTCTGGGGGGAGCCGGCGCGGCCTCGCCCTCCAGCACCGCAGTCGTTGTTTCTGGTGAGAATGTGCGTAAACAACTCTTTGACTCTCGGAATATCTTAGTAATTTGTCATGGATCTGTTTTCAAATGGATAATGAATTTGTGCTCTGAAGTAAAACTTGGTTTTGCAACATTAAAAAAAAAACAAAACAGATTTTACAGATCTGTTTTTTTACAAATGAGGAACCTGAGGTTAGCAGATTTGTTCAGGCATCCGACTCCAGTGGGGCCTTGGAACGGGGGCGAGGAAGCCGCGCTCTGCTGAACCCGTGCCCGCGCTCTTCCCACTGGGGCAACACTCTCTAGGCAGAAGGTGCAACCTGCCCACGACTTGGTTTTCTAGGCCGTCCATTTGTGCTGTGTCCTGGGAGCCCGCAGAACCAGCTCGGCCGAGGACAGGGCCACCTGGGGCCAGGGCAGGTGGACTTACCTGGAAAGGCACCAGCCTGGCTGTTGGCATATCCACTTTCTTCCCCTTTCCTCTCTCAGCCTCTTTCCTGGTTCACGATGAATGTCCAGCTTCTGCCAGTCTGGACTGCCCTTCAAGCCTTTTTTTTTCTTTTTTTCCTTTTGAAGAATTTTGAGGAAGAAAGCTGTCGTGTGCTCCAAAGCGTCCTGCTATTCGGAAGTGTCCGGAGATTTCAAACTGTTAGCACAAGAGGGGTGGCCAAAGTGCCTTCTAGGACATCCTCATGGGTCCGAATGGTAGGTGGCGGCAACGTAGCTGGAATCTGGGCAGGTTCCAAAGCACAGCCGTCAGCAGAGAGTGGTCGAGCTCCAGCAAAGGGCCTCGTATTTGGAGAGCACTGAGTGGCCCCTCAGATGCCTTCAGCCCCACTCGTCACTCAGTCCTCCCAGCAACCTTTGCACAGTTGAGGACACTGTTCAGAGAGGCAAAGGGAGTTGCCCAGGGACACACAGCTAAGAAGAGGCTGCACCGAGGCTCCAACCCAGGCCTTCTGAGGCCACACCCTGCATCTCAGGAGTCATCAGTACCCCTGCACCAGGGCCAGAGGCAGGCTCAGCAGGAAAGCCTGAAGCCAGATAGGCACATCCGTAAAAGGTGAGCACATACAGAGCCCAGAGGCCCATCCCATCGGCGCAAGAGGCCAGGCCACCCAGACCCCCGCCCTAAGGGTCACAGTCCAAGGGAGAGGCCGGTGGTTAAACTGGCAGCTCCAACACAGAGCAACGAGCACCCTGGCAAGGGGAAGCCCGGGCTCTGCTGGAGCACGTGGGAAGGTGCCTTACCCAGGCATGGGACGGGGCCTCTTGATTCACTTTCCAAATAGACCAAAGTAGCTTTGGGTTATCAGTTGAATTGTGTCCCCAGACTTGTTCGAGCCCTAACTCCTGGTCCCCTGATTTTTGGAAATCAGGTCTTTGACGATGTGATCAGTTGAGTCCAGGCCGCATTAGGGTGGGCCCTGATCCAATGATTGTGTCCTTATAAGAAGGAGAGAAGAGACAGAGAAGACACAAGGGGGAAAACGGCCGTGTGAAGATGATGCCACCAAAAGCCAAGGGTCGTCAAGGATTGCTGGACAACGCCGGAAGCCAGGAGACGAGCAGGAAACAGACTCTTCCCCACAGACTCCAGAGGGAGCGCGGCCCGACCGACACCTGGGTTTCTGGCTCCAGAACTGTGAGACAAGGCATTTCTGTTGCTTTAAGCCACCCAGTTGGTGGTACTTTGTTACACAGCCCTAGCAAACTGATATATTGTTGGAGTAAAAAAGGGCAGCTCTGGTGACGGTCACAGCTACTGCTAAGACAAGTGTGGATTGGTTGCCTATATTCATAACTGGAGGAGACGCTATCCTTAGTTAGAAGGTAGTGAAAATAAAGATTTAATTTTTTTCCTATTCAAGTCCACAGGACTCCCACCTTAGAGGCTGTCTAATGTTCCTTTGTCATTTTAAGAGTAAGTTACTTTTGTTTGCTTGTGCAATTCTAAGTTGTTTGGACTTTTTTTACTGCCTCTGAGGTGCTTTTTATACTTGAATTGTTTCACAAAGTTGGACCAGCAATAATTGAAGTCTCGGGTGGAAAGAAATCAGCAACTGCTTAGAAATCAGGGTTTTCAACAAAAGCTCTTGACAATGTTACCTTGCGATATGCCATTGTGCAGTCATTATTGGAAACCCAAATCTGTAAATGTCATAATGCTTAAGTATGGTGACTGTCAAGAAAACTGGATCATTTGCATTAAACAATATTATGATGTTATCTTATTAAAAGAAAGAGAAGGTGGCAGTTGTAGGAAGGGCAAGCCAAGAAGGCTTCCCGGAAGAGGTCGGTGGGCTCTCAGTGCACAGAGGGTTGGAGGAAAGATATTGCAATCTGAGAAAATGGCATGGTCCCAGGCACGTCTGGGGGAGTAGGGTGGCAGGAGATGCAGGTGGGAAAGCCGATGGGGGTCAAGTCAGGTTGATAATTAGGCCATGGGGAGCCATCGCAGGCATTTTAAGTGGGGTGGTGACACCGTGGGAGTTGCATTTTAGAAAGGAAGTTTTCAGGGCAGTGTGGATGATGTTGGGGAGAGGCTGGAGGGCAGGGCCAGCCTTGAGTAGTGGTGGAAGTGAGAGATGATCTACACTTCTTGCCTCGGTGCTCAGTCCTGGGGCAAGAGCTAAATCAGCAGGAGAGTCAGCAGGAAGGCAGAGCCAGAGAGCAAGCCCAAGTCGCTTCCGAGAAGAGGACGGGTGAAGGTCCCCTGAGAGGAGCCAGGTCTCTCCTAGAAAGGGGCAAGTCCAAGGCCAGGGATGGAAAGAGAGAGCTGGAGCCTGGAGCAGCCAAAGGGAAGGCCTCAGTGGGAACACAGGGCCAGAGAGCGGCAAAGCAAGGGGCGCGAGGGCTGTCGTGGGAAATGGGCCGCACACCTCTGAGCGTCCGCTGGCTGTGTATGCTTTGGTGCGTGTGTGTTTGTAGGTGTGTACGTGTCGTTATGTGCACACGTGAGCACATGTGTGTGTGGTATATGCACAAGCATGATATGGGCCAGGAGGATAATGAGGTCCCCTGAAGATGCCAGAGGGGAGCCCGGCAGCCAGGTCAGAGACTGAGCGTCCCCCCGCGGCAAGGGGCCGGTCAGCACTGAGCTTCCACCAGAGCCGCCACTGCCTTGGCCGGGCTATGTGCCAGCCAGCAGCAGGCCCGCGCCACGTGGCTGTCCAACTCGTTCCTCCCACCTCCCTGCCCTGCGCACCTACTAAGTGCACGGTGCCGCACACACGGAGAAAAACGCAAAGCCTGTTGACACACTGGAGTGAGACTTCCTGGCGGTGTCCCCTGCACTCAGAGCTGAGGAAACGGGCTTCTCCAGGCTGCTGTTCCCACGAGGGGGGCTCATCTGAAAACCGCTGCCCCCCACCCCCAGGAGCCCGCGGCCCGCTGGGCAGGGGTCAGACTCCCCGGCGGAGCTCCAGGGCAGCAGGAGCAGCGTGGCCAGGACAGGGCCCCCCCTCGGCTGCGCGGCCTGCCCGCCCCCGCCGGCTGGGGTTCCCTGGCCAGCACCTCTGCGCTGAGCCTGGACGGGGCGCCCCGCGGGCTGCGCTGCTCCCGCCTCCCGCCCTGCTGACGCACGGCCTATAATAAGCGCTGTCACTGGGAGCCGGGGCGGCTCGTAGTAAGCCGACACCGCTACTATATTTACTCCCTTTTCCACATTTAGACAAAGGCTATTTTTACCAGAAGGCCTATTTGTGGGGGTTGCCCACGTCACACTCCTTCTCAGGCAGCTCACCATCCTGGGGCTGTTATTTTGATTCCACACTGGTACCGGGCCCCTCGCCCCTCTCTCTCCCCTCCTCTCTTTCCTTCCCTCCTTCCCTCCATCGGCTTTCTTTCATTTCCCTTATCTTTCTCTTTCCTTTCTCCAGTTTCCTTGTTTTTTCCAGAAGGAAGAAAGCATACGACGCCCTTGATGGGCTGAGTTGGTAGAGCCCTGGTGGGGACACAGTACCCCGTCTTCAGGGGGCGGAGGGGCGCGTGGCCAGGTACACACCTGTGCTGCCTCCGAGGCCTCTTGGGGGAGGGGGATGCAGACCCCACTGCCAGGGTCCCCCTAACAGCCTCTTCTGCTTACAAACTTAGTCTGGGCAGGACGCTGGGGTGGTCACAGGCTGCCCTTCCTTCCCCACAGCCCACAGCCTGTGTGTGTGTGTGTGTGTGTGTGTGTTTGGGGGCAGGGTGGATAGGAAGATCAGAGGGAAAAAAGCCCAGGGGCCCATGGTTCAAGAAGAACTTTATTCAGCTTAAAAGTTAATTTTATCAGACTAAGAAGACAGAGTTTTTGTTGATTCTGATAAAAAGGAGACTTTCTAGATTCACGATCCACTTACGGGAAGGGGGTAAAAATCAGTGGAATGAATATGTATTAAGCACCTGCTGTGCCTGGCACCTGCCGGCACCCAGGTTTCCGGAGAGGAAACAGAGGCCCAGAGTGGCCCCATGACTTGCCTGAGTCCCCCGCTGGTAAGTGGGCATGCTGGGGCTTCCATCTACACATCTGGCCCCAAACCTCACACCTTCCCACCGCTCCCGCTCCCCTCTCTGAAAGGAGCACGATCCGCACTTGTGCAGTTTCCATTCAGTTCTTTCCCTGGTGCTTCTGCCTTCCTCACCTCCCACCCCCTCAGTCCTTCCGGGTCTCTTTCTTTGGGCCCTGCTCAGTGATCAGATCTGAAATAGTCACTGGGGACCCTGAAAAGGACACCAGCCCGTGGGCTCCTGGAGAGGCCTCGCAGGCCCTGGAGGGGCTCAGAGAACCTCGTGTTGGCCAGTCTTCTTTTATTCCTTCCCACAGTCAGCGTGGGTGGTGGCTTCTGTGTGAAAGATTCCTATGGTATTTCTAAGAGCAAAGGGTGCTGAGATTTGAATTTGCACCAGACTGTAGGGGAAAGAGAATGCAGGGCCTGGCTCCTCAGCCCAGCTTCTCTAGGGTCAGAAAACTCCTGGGACCCAAACACCCTCTGTCATGGCTCGAATCATGTCCCCTAAACAGCTCTGTGGAGGTCCTAATACCTGGCACTGATGACTGTGACCTGAGCTGGAAAGAGGGCCTCTGCAGATGCACCGGGGTCGGGTGGGCCCTAATCCCAGCAGACTGGGTCCTCCGAAGAAGGGGAATGTTACCGGAAGCACGGCCATTTGCAGTAGAAAGACTTACCCAACCTGGCGTTACAAAGGAGAAGCATTTCTCTCAGTGAGAAGGTGATTTATTGCAAGTGCACAAGCAAGGGACTGGGGGGATCTTCCCCAAAACCAGTTGAAAGTGAGAAAGGGGTCTAGGGTTTTTATAGGGGGAATAGGGGTTGAGGATACATTCCTGCCATGTGGGTGATGACTCTGGAATTTCTTAACGGGTTCCTGTGGTATCTCCTGGGTGCAAAACTCCTGTTTGATGTTCTGGTTCACAGCCTTCGGTCTCAAGGAAGTTGCAGATTTCCTGGGCTATAAGGAGCTCCTGGCACCATTCCGTGCTTTTGCTGAGATGTTATCTTATTCCTGACTTTCCTAGGAGAAGAACTGGGAAGTTCTGGTTATTGTCCTTCTAGGAGCTAAGAACAAACAGTAAGCTACTAAGATTAGGTTAATAGAAAACCAGTTAAACTAGATCTGGGGAGAGTATTTTAATTTTTCAGAGCTACTTAATAAAAGAAAAATGTTAAGAGCACATTTTCCAGCTGTCAGGAAGAGACACAGACACAGAAGGGAGCGCGCCACGTGAAGACGGGGGCAGATTCTGGAGTGACGCTGCCATGAGCCACGGAAAGCCTGGGCCCCGCAAACTGGGAGAGGCCAGGAAGGCCCTCCCCTAGAACTGCAGAGGGAGCACGACCCTCCTGGCACCTTGGTCTGGGAGCTAATACATTTCTCCTGTTTGAAACCACCCAGTTTGTGGTCCTTTGTTACAGGCAGCCCTGGAAACAATCCCCATAATCCATGCCTCCGCCTCACGCTCAGACTTTTCCTGGAAACTCTGATAAGTGATTGTCCACTGGGGGCCCTAGAGGCAGGGACCCTAAGCCAGGCGGCCAAGCAGCTGTTTCCTGAGGGCAAGCCACATTGCTTAGATTTAACTTAATTTCCTCTTCTCTAAAACCGAGAGAGGAATACCACCTCACCCACTCAACATTTGGTCGAGAAGTTTAAAGGAGAGAATTTCTACGAGCACAATGCCACTTTGAGTCCTGGCGACGCCAGAAGTGCTTGTGTATCGTTGGTAGAGATGCGCAAGCAGGCTCAGAAAGGTCAAGGGACACATTCAAGGTCACCCAGCAAGTCAGCAGTTGAAATAAAGGCTTCCCAGCCCTGTCTCCCTCAGCAGAGGGCTGGAGAGAAATCGCAGCGCCGATGGAAGCTCCGGAGCTGAGCTCTGGCCAGGCTGGGCTGAGGTCAGCCCAGAAACGGGGACGCGGACTTGGGGTGGGTCCCATCGCTCTCCCCAGCTGACCCTCCCTGCACTTTTATTGCAGCAGCTTCTCAGGCTTCTCAGCCCGGTGGGTGGCCCACCCTGGCCAGAGCCGAAATCCCGGTGCGGTGAAAAAAGAGCCAGTGTCCCGGGGCGTCTGGTTTCAGGATATACTGGAAAGGTGAGAAGGAAACTTGTCTTCCCATGGGCCCGGGCCAGGGCTGGGTGGCGGGGCCTCCCCGGCCAGGAGCAGGTGGGGGAGGCCCCAGGTGCCCAGGTATCCCCAGGGGCCACCGGCACTTTCCCAAAGCTTTAGCTTGGACTGGAAAAGAAATGTTCGGCCCTTTGCATGGCCCAGACGCTCCACCAGTGCTGGATAACCCACCCAGCACCTGCATTTGGCTGGGCCTTGTGCCCACAGAACTCATGGGCCAGTGAGTGGAGAGGCAAAATGCCCTGCCATTGCTTCTCGGAGGACCTAGGGGCCACCCCCCACCCTTCATTCCACACCCCCAAGCCTTTGGCCACACCCTCCCACCACCACCACACCCCCTCCCCGACCCTTGCCCAGTTCCCACCGTCTTGCAAGGCTCGGTTCACATGTTACCTCCTCGGTGAGATCTTTTCCAGGTCCCAGTCTCCAGGGCAGGAAGGACCCCTGCCGTCCTCGGGCTTCCCAGAGCCCCTGGTGAAGCTTGCAGCACCTCCAGGTGGTGGGAGCTGCGGGTTTCCGTACACCAGCCCAGGACAGAGGAGGGGCAGGGTAAGGAACCGGAGGGAAGCCGGGCTTAGTTCCCCCGAGGGTGGAGCAGAGTCTCTGGGCTGGAGGTAGGCAGTGCAGCAGATGTGGTGGTGCCCCACCCAGGCCCCCCATTCTGGGCCCACGTGCCCACCCCCGCTCTCAGGAGACAGAAGCTGCCTCTCCCGGAAGGGAACTTTCTCCCCACCCCTCCCGCCCCCAACCACCACCTCCACAGCCAGTGACTGAGCGACAGAGGAAGGCAAAGGGGCAGACTCCTGGCTACCAGAGGGGACACGTCTGAAGGTGGCTGAGGCTCCCCAGTCCCACCCCCACCCCGCCCCAAGGACCGGCTGCGGCTAGACTACCTGAGACCACAATTTAGGGTGCCTGTCTGTCCTAGTTTGCCCCTGGAGGTTCTGCCTCGTGGAAGACTCCTCAGTCCTGGGAAAATGGGTCAGGACTAAACCGGGTTGCCAGATTTAGCAAATAAAAACACAGGATGCCTGTTAAATTCGCATTTCAGATAAACAAAGGATGGTGCTTAGTATAAGTATGTCCCCTGCAACATTTGGAACATACTTACACTAAAAAATGTTTCATTGTTTCTCTGACATACAAATTTACTGGACAGCCTGTGTTTATCTGGCAAGCCTCCCCTGGACCACACCTGCGTTCCGCTCTTGCCCCTTCCCCACCTCCTTCCCTCACAGATTTTTCCTAAAGAGCAAGCACTCCCTCTGCAAATCACAGGTGCCTGGGTTCCTGCCTCGGGATCCACTTCTATGGAACCCCACCGAAGACCCTCATTGCCCCCCTCGGCTGCCCAGGGTGGCAGAAAAGACCCCCCGTTTTCCCTGGGCATCCCGGAACATCTTCCCTCAGCCCAGCCTCTTGACACTGGATGGGTGGGGCTGCCCTAGAAGGCTTTCTGGGTGACCGTGGGGGCAAGCCCCTGGCGTGCCTGGGGAGTCTGAGGTGCCCAGAGGTCCTGTGGCCCCAGTCCCGTGTCCACCCTCCGTGACATCGGTGATTCGGGTGTGGGCCCGGATTTAACTCTCTGGGTCCTGAAGACTGGAAGAAATGGCCTCCGGGGGACCTTCCAGCTGGGCCCTGTGAGATCCGAGGTTTCCATGAGCCTGACGTTTGCCTGTCCATTCCCGTTTTTCACAGATTCTGTATAGGTGAATTTGCCTACTCGCTAGGATTCATTTACGGCCCCAAATCAATACTCGCGGCACTTCTGTGGGCATTTGCGGCTGTGCACAGGGCAGTGAAGAGTTTGAGTTGCCCGCTACGCAGGTTCCCCATTAAGGTAGAGCCAGGCAGCTCTGAATGCTTGTTTCAGTTCTCATACTGCACACAGGAGTCCTTTTTGTGGTGTAGCTGGTGCCCTGACTTTCACATTTTAGTGCTTTTTCTTGGTGACTTGGCTGTTTAAAGTGGCCCCAAGCGTAGTGCTGAAGTGCTGTCTAGTGTTCCTAAGCACAAGAGGGCTGAGATGTGCCGTCCGGAGAAGACACACTTGTTAGAAGGGCTTCGTTCAGGAATGAGCGATACTGCTGCTGGCCGTGAGTTCAGTGGTAAAGAATCAACATTATACTAGATCAGGCGTCTTTAAACAGAAACACATAAAACAAGGTTAGGGATGGTGGAATATGTAGCCAGAGGCTCACGGGCACCTAACCCCGTGTTTCCCCCAAGGGCAGTGGTTCAGTATTCGACAAGTCAGTGTCCACAGTGACTTTATAGACCAGAACTATCACAAATAAGGATCGACTGCGTTTAGTTGATAAAGCACTTTACCTGGTGCCTGATACGCGATAGTGCTCACCAAGCAGATTCTATCAGTAATATCGTGAGTGATGGCGGTAAATAGCACCTGATTCCTCAGGTAGTATCGGGTTAACTATGATATGTCCTACGAGGCTCTCAACTAAGCAGATCTGGACTCCGAGCTGCCCTAGGATGGAGTGAGTTGCCTCAGAAGGTGGAGAGCTCCCTGTTCAAGAGGAAGAAAGGGGGAAGGAAGACGTTCATCAAGCACCTGCCAGTGGCTGATCATCTCCACCCATCATTTCCTTTGATCAAACTCTGGGGTGTCCTGGCAGAGGATGGATGACAGCTTGGGAGGAAGTATGGGGTTCTGAGGGGCAGTAGTGATGCCAAGGTCCTTCCCAGCCCTAAGATTCCAGAACTCTAGGAAAACACTGGCAACTACATTTATGGTTAGCCCAGGGGCAACTCTGGTGTCCGACAATTGAGCAAATGGTTCCAAAACAGAGTCCTGGGCTCTACCCTTACACTCTTCAGAAGGCTGATCCCATTTAGGGTGACGCTGTGGCCATCCATTCACTGGCTTAGGGTGTGCTTAGGGTCCCGGAGCCAGTGGAGGACTGACGGGTCCCCTGGCAGAAACAAGCTGTCCTATGGGCACCTCTGAGAACTCCAAACCCAAGAGATAGAGTCATGCCCTCTTTCCTCTCAGCTAACACCACACTGTGGGTGCCCTTCCCTCTCCTCGAGCTGCTCAGCCCAGACACACACTGGGACCGCAGGTAAGCGCGGTCACCAGCTCACTGCACCTCGGCTGAAAGAGCCAGCTTTCCCTTCCTCCTCCCACCATAGCCACAGGGAGACCAGGAGTCCTCATTGCACATCGACCTCCACTATTTCATCTTTTCCCACAATCACAGAGCTCAGAGAAAACCTGGGGATGTTTAGTCCAAACACTCGGAGATCCTTGACTCGAGTCCCCTCCAGACAACTCCACCACTGCCTCTGCTTGCTCCCCTTTGGAGTGCAGTGCTGGCTGCCAGCCATTGTCACCCTTCCCTCATGGAGTCACCCAGCCATGGGAGGTGCCCCTCCTAGCCAGGTGA
Organism: Tolypeutes matacus; assembly: GCA_026826555.1. Lineage (NCBI taxonomy): Eukaryota > Metazoa > Chordata > Mammalia > Cingulata > Chlamyphoridae > Tolypeutes > Tolypeutes matacus. The sequence goes on along the minus strand of JAKSZT010054401.1, from coordinate 3,479,935 downwards.
AATCTGACTTTTTGTGGCTTCCTCTCATTGGCCCTAGTTCTTTCAGTGAAGACACAAAAGAGTACAGTCTTGTCGGAAGAGAGTATGCAGGGAGGTGCGGGAAGGTGAATGGGGAGAGGTGAGACAGAGGTGGTGAAAAATGTCTGAGCAAGAATTGGCAGGGATGTGCACTTCCAAAACAGGGCTTGCATCCCGTATGCTGAAAGTACTTTCTATCATGCTTTGTAAGTGTTGTTTGCTAACGAGATTTGCTTCTCTGCTCTCTGGAAAGCTTATCCATCCCAACTTACTTACTCTCTGAAAATCGCAGAAAACCGGGGAATTGTGTTACCTTTTGTGCTGACAATAAAAGGGTGATCAGGAGGGGAGGGGACTCAAAACTGTGTCACAGGGAGAACTGTTGAAAGAGCTGAGACTGTTTAGCCAAGAGAAGAATAAATTTGATTGGTAAAGCAGTCGCCTCTGAAAATCTTTCCTAGGGAAGAAGGATTGAACCAATTCCAAATGGAGCTAAGAACTGGACTTAAGGCAAAAAGTGGACCATCCAGGGTGACCAAAAGCTTTCTATTATTAGAAATAATATTCTATTACAGAACTTGTAACTGTACTTAGGCTACCTTGGGTAAGGTAATGAGGTCCCTGTCTCTGAGGGTTCCCAAGCATTGGGGACGGCGGGGGGGGGGGGAGATTTGAAGGCAATTCAGGCATTGGGTGGAGGATGGGCTCAATGGCTTTTTATGTCTGAGAGTCCATGAGTTTTGTCTTAGTATGGTTCACATCACCACCCACCACCACCACCCCGCCAACACACACACACACACACACACACACACACAGGATGAAGCCTGGCCACTTAAAGCCAGAGGCTTTTTATTTTCCCAGTGCACCTGTGTGGGCTGTGCATCTCTTGCTTTGTCTAGCTTTGGTCACCCAGAATTTTCTCAGCGCTGACTTGGTTGTCAGCAAGAAATAAAAGCCTTTCCCCCCTCCTTGGGAAGAGCAGAGCAGATTGTCTGGATATGCCGCGTTTTGCCCTGGCTCCAGTCTCAGCACCAAACACATTCCTTCTGTGCAGTCTGTTTCCGTTTTGACAATGCAGAGGGGGAGAGCTGGAGAAAGTCCCATAGCCAAGGGTACTAGGAGCTGCAGGGTGGAGCCTTGCTTTGGGACTGGATGGCTCACATTTACATTTGAGAAAGATGCGGTTAAGTCCCCTTGCTGCCGACACAAGCAGAAACTTTGGCTGGGGCTGGCCTGTATCAGCAGCATCTTTCAAGGAGGACATGCTACCTACCGCAGGCACACTCGTGTTTGTTCAAGCGCAGAATCTGCAGGAGTCTTTCCACAGGAGGAAACTCCCCTAAACCTCTCCAGCATCCTGGAGATTAAAATAACAATGTCAGTTTTCCTCTGTTTCAGAGACGAGAGTCGTGTAACATGCAGAGAACATTATCTTTTTTACACGAGCATTCTGCGCTCAGTGACCAACCAGTAGCAATTCCTTAAATAGTATTATTCAACAAGAATTTTTCCAAGCACTCACTCTGGTGAAAGAAACAGGCCTTGCCCTCAAGAAGCTTATAGTCCAATGGGAGAGACAATCACAAGCAAAAAACTAAAATCCATGCCCAAGAAGCATCCTGCGGTACCACTGACGAGCTCTGCAAGAGTGTCAGGGGCAGCATCCTCAAGGAACAGATGCTGGAGATGAATTTTCAAGACTGAGAGGGATTTTATGAAGCACTGAAGGCCAGGAGTGGGGAGGGATGGGGGGGAAGGCCTTGGGGGGGTGGGCAAGGATCTGGGTGTGCAAAGGTACAGAAATGTGGGAAAGCTCTGTTTGTCTTGGGAGTCGCAAGTATCCTGACATGAGCAGAGCTACGATGCAGGCAAGGATGTGCAAAGGATGAGCTAGGAGTGTCGCCGGCCGAGGGCGATTTTGCTCCCCAGGACATCTGTCGACGTCTGGAGACATTTTTGATTGTCACAAGGAGGGCCGGGGCGGCACTGCTGGCATCTAGTGGGCAGAGGCCAGGGATCCTGCTCGGCATCTGCCAACATGCAAGACGGCCGTGCAGCGAGGAATTCTCAGGCCCACGGAGCCAGGCATGCCGAGGCGAAGCCCTGAGCAGGACAGAAGCAGCTGCCAGGCGTCCACAGCCTTGAAGGCCCCCCGAAGTCATTTGGGCCCCATCTAGTAATAGAAGATTCTAGAAAGTTTTGAAGTTTATTTTAAAAATCTGATTACAAATAGTATAAAAGTAATGCATGTTCATTACCTAATATTTAGAAAGGATATCTAGCAAAAAGAAGAAGATGAAATTTATTCAATACCAGATCCAACTTCGAGACATTTTACCTCTTTATTTATGTTTAATTTTTTTAAAAGCTTCCAGAATGTTACCTAGCAATGTATAATATATGTTCATGGAAAAATGAGCTCCTACTGCCTCTACATTTAATAATACTTTTATCGTTTTCCAAATCACTAGCTATTAGTTTATGGCATCACTTAAAATGCATGCCACACAATCCCTGGAAATCAACACTCTGTCAGTGGTCCTTACCTTGAAATATATGACAACCTATTTCCCCGGTGTGACCCTCTCAATCTGAGGCAGAGCAGGCATCACCATCCCCAAATCCTCAAGGCTGAGGAATGAACAAACATAAGGGAGTAATGCAACCATGGACCAAAGTAGACTTCCTGGAGTAACAGCAGAACACCTAACATTGTTATAAAGACAGTGGTCACCAGCGTTCTGCGCGGAGGGGAGGGAATAAGAGGCGGAACATGGGGCATTCTTACTTTACAAGGTCAATGTAAACTATAGACCTTGGTAAGCAACAATGCTTCAATATTTATCCATCAATTATAACAAATGTGCCACACAATTGTAAGATGTTATTAATAAAGGAAGGTGTGGGAGTGGGATGGGGGGTACATGGGAATCCCTTATACTTTCAATGTAACGTTTCTGTAGCCTAAAACCTCTTTTAAAAATAAAGTTTATTATATTAAAAAAAACAAAACGTGTGCCAAATGGAAGGGTTGCCCTACCAGATGAAACATCTTTCTAATTAAGACAGTGTGGTCACGGCACAGAAAAAGACAAAGGATAGAAGATCCAGAAATAGAACCACATGTGCATGGCAGTTAGGTATGTGATAAAGCTGAGATCTCAGATCAGTAGGCAAAAGATAGACATTTAAATAAATGATGTTGGGAAAATGAACAGCCACTTGAAAGGATAAAATCGGATCCATAATTTGTACACAGGCACTTATATTTATTTGCTATGACATTTTAAAATGGCTCTGCCTCCCCGGGTGCTGCACTTGCTTGCTCTCACCCTCAGGCCTTTAGAATGCTCGTCCCGCTGCCTTCTGATCCACCCCGTCCTGCTCCCTTTCAATGAACTGGTTTAGAATTTGCAGTTCTGTGGTGGTACGGTTTTCCCTTAGAGAATCTCTTTGAGGTCGATGATCCCTAACTTAACACTTATATTATAGTCACAGGTGTTACGAGTTGAATTATGTCTTCCCAAAAGATATATGGAATTCCTAACCCCAAATACCTGTGAATGAGACCTTATTTGGGATTCGGGTCTTTGCAGATGTCGTCAAGTTAAGACGAGGTCTGGCTGGATCGGGGTGCACTAATGTCCTTATAAAAGAGGACCATCTATTCTGGTGGAAGAAACAGAAAAGAAATAAGTCAACTAACAAATATGTATATGTATAATAAAGCAGATAATTGCCATTCACTTCTATCTAAATATGGCATTACTAATTCATTGCCCACCACTATTTCTGGAACTCTCCTAAAATCTTTGTTCTAATTTTTTTTTTCCTGAAATTTCCTCAGATAAGACAAATAGATAGAACTTAGCTGCTGCGTGCCCCCCAAATGTGTATTTTCTTGGCCATAGTGTATGAATGACATTTTGGGTAGATACCAGATCACTGGATTGTGGCCATTTTGCCTCAGAAAGTCATAAATATTTTTCACTGTCTTTAAGCTTCCAGCGTTGGAGATGAGAAATTTAACATACTTTTCTGATATTTGTAAATACCTGTTTTTTCCTACATAAAAGGTTATAATTTCCTCTTCGTTGTTTGAGTTGGGAAAGCACACCCTTCCCATAGTGGGAAGATGCTACTAAGTTGCATGACCAAGGGTGCAGATGGAAAACTCTATAACTGGAGAGAGATTGAAGAACTGCAACATAACCAGTCTTTCCAATTTAATAAATAGCTTTGTAAACACGCTTTTAATGGCAGAGTGGAATTTCCTCATATGCTGCCATGTGTTCAGGTGTATGTGTAACCGTCCTCACTGCTGAACGTTTAGGCTGTGTCTGATTTGTACTATTGTAACCGTCCCTGCTGTGAATGCCTGCCTGCCACTGGGAATTCAATGGAACCCCAGTTCCACCCTTTCCATACAAAGATCTCCTCTTCTGCCAGGCTGTCCTCCTGGCCTGCACCTCCATTTCTACCTGCCAGGCCCAGCCGTCATCATGCAAGTCTTCCATGACACCAGGGGTGATCTAGCAACGACATGGAAGAAATGTGGATTTACTCAACACATTGACATGTTCAGCAGCAGTGAGAGGCAGGGTGGGTCATAGACTGTGGATTCTAGAGAAGGAAGTGGGAGAATATTTACTCCAGCCTTCTCGTTTTATATTAGAGAAATCCAAGTTTGCACAGTTCATTAATGCCTAGCAAGGATGTAAACCCACGTGTCTTGACTCCACTCAACATCCTGGCTGCTGCGACTTACTCAGCACACCACGAGCTCCTCTGATATGTAAAGGTAAACGTAAATGTGCCAAACATAAGATGCAAAGTCTTCACTTTTCTAAAGTAGAGTTTCCATGAAATGAGCAAACTAATCCTATTTCTCAGAGCTTTTCCCCATTTAGAAAAGCATAATGAGCAAGTCTGGATCATAAGCCAGTGGGAAAGTGGTGCCCAGACCTTGTGAATCAACAGTGTACAAGGGAGCTGATGACAAGCGTGTATTTTCTGGTGTAGGAACACAAACATGCTGATGGGAAAAAGGACACAAGCAAGCAATTCATACAAGACAAGCATAGGAAAAAAGTCTTCAAGTATGCTAGTAATTTAAAAATATAAATTAAAATAGTGAAATATACTTTTTTCAGTTCTCAAAATGGCAACATATATTTAGAGATAATACTGTGAGCTGGTGTGAAATGGGTACTTTCTTACCCTCTGATGAGGGTGTAAATTGGTTCGTTTCTGAAGTGTAATTTGGCAGAATGTATCAAAAGCTTTAAATATACACATTCCTTTAAGGTAGAATTTCCGTTCTGGGATTTTTCTCCCAAGGAAACAACTTGGTATATATGCAAAGATTTATCGCCAAGAGCATACATCATAGCAGCAGCAATATTTAGAATGAAAAAAAAGAGAGGCAACTAAGTGAATGTTAAAAAAAGAAAAGAAAAAAAACACATTGGTTTAATAACTAAGCCATGTACCTATTCACACTAAAAGAGCTATATAAATAATTAATGATTAAAATTTTAAAATACTGGTTACAAAATGGTATTATGGTATCTTCTTTTTTTTCTTTTTTTGCTCATAGACACCATAATCTGGGTGTCTTTTTATTAGTTTTCAGTAATGATTGTCTCTGGGAGAGTGGGATAATGGGTATTTTAAGACAACTAAGTATTTTTAATAACTGAGTAATCAATGTTTATGCAAAATGAATTAGAATTAGAAACTATAGGAAGCACTTAAAATTAAATGGTTAGTTGACCAAGATGGCCATATAAGATACTCAAAGGCTCAGTTTCCCCACAGAATCTTTGAATAACTGGCAAAAACTGGCGGAACTATCTTCCCCAAAACTCTGGGAAGCAGGTAAACTGTTGCAGGAACTGAGCAAGTGCCACAATAGGTTACCAGGGGAGAGATTTTTGTAGGGAATGAAGAGCTGATATTTAATTTGTACAGAATTTCTATTTAGCTTGTTCATAAAGGTTTGGAACTACATGGGGGCAATGGTAGGACATTCCTGTGAATATATTTAACAGCACTGAATTATGTATGCGAAGATGGTTGAAAGGGGATGTGCTACTACAATGTTCCGATGTGCTACTACAATGAATTGGAAGATAAATCCTGGGACTGTGAATACTGGACTGTAGTTAATAGTACAAGTATAAGAATGTTCTTTCATGAATTATAACAAATGTATGACACTCATACAAGGTGTTAATAATAGGGTGGTATATAGGAAAAGATAAATGTTATGTAAACTATAAAAAAAATTTTTTTTAAAGGTAGGAGGGAGCGGATGTGGCTCAAGCAGTTAAGAGCCTGCCTCCCACATGAGAGCTCTCAGGTTTGGTGCCCAGTGCCTCCTGGAAAAAAAAAAAAACACAACAGGCAAAAACAAACAAAAAAATCTACTCAGGGAAGCCAATGTGGCTCAGTGGTTGAGCACCGACTTCCCACATACAAAGTCCTGGGTTCAGTCCCAACCCCTGGTACCTGAAAAAAAAAAAAAAAAGGCAGGAGAAGCTGTAGCCCCCCTGCTGGCCTTCCCTCACACCCTCCCCAGTGCCGTGTGAAACCAGCCTGTGTTTCCGTCATGGGTCTGTGGCTGTCCCCTATACACATTCTGGGTTAATCATATATCCGTGCCCTTCTGTTGGGTGGTAGCCTAAAAAGCTGAACCAGACTGAACCAGGAAACTCATCTCTGGCTCATCCTCCCAGAACTCGCCCAGCAGGCAGCAGCAGCTTGCAGACAGCTAAACAGTGTAAGAAACAAATAAGCCAAAGCATCCTGGGAAAAAGGATTACCTGCTTTAAGCATGTAATAGTGCACCTGGGAGGGGGAGAAGATCTATTTCACAGGGAGTAGAGGCAGTATATGAATTCCTATAAAAGAGGGCATTCCTAAGGCTGTGAGCAAGCACAAGCCCAGGAAAAGACAAAGGCTCACAAAAGATGGAAGGACCCTGCACTTCGCATTTGCCTTTGATCTTCTTGATAGAAGGGCTAAACTCTGAAAAAGAGCACCAGCCAACACAGAGCCAACTTGCAAAGACTGTGAAAGGTGATTTTTTTTTTGTATTGGTTGGTGTGTCTTTGTTGGCTCCTGGCACCCAGGGAAATCTCTATCATATTACCAGCTGGATCCGACTTAAATTGTAGCAGCTCAGGGACTAAAACCCAGAGATAACACTTTAAAATATTAAAATGTACAGTGTACAACAAAAGATTACAAAACTAACAAAGAAAAGAAATTATGGCACATCAAAAGGAACAAGATAAAAATCCAGAAACCATCAACGAAGAATACCAGACTTCAGACATGCCATACAAGACATTAAAAATGACCCCCAGTATTCTCAAGGAGAAAAGGAAAGTACATACAAAGAGAGAGAGAACTGTGCATGAAAAATATGAGAATCTCAATAAAGAGAAAAATTTAAAAGGAATCAAATGGAAATAAGGAAATTGAGACCACAACAACTGAAATAAAAAATTTCTAAATTTTTCAACAGCAGTTTGGAACTGGCAATAGAAAGAATCAGTAAACTCAAACATAAGATATTGGAATGATTCAGGCTGAGGAGCAGAAAGGGAAAAAAAATGAACAGAGGCTGTAAGACCGGTGAAACTCCATCACGTGTACCAATATACTCATTATGGGAAGAAGAAGAACAAAGGGGAGAAGGAATATTCAAACAAACTACCCAAATTTAACAAAATACATGAATATGCACATTCAAGAATCCCAACGAACCCCAGTGAGTAAACTCAAGGAGAATCATGCCCACACATAGTAATCAAACTGTCTAATGCCAAGGACAAGAAGAGAGTTCTGAAAGCTGCAAGAGAAAAAGAATGAGTTATATACAAGGAAATCCCTAAAAGAGTAAGTGCTAATTTCTCATCAGAAACCATGGGGGACAAAAGGCAGTGGGACAAAATATTTAAAGTGCTGAAAGAAAACAGTTGTCAACCAAGAATTTTATATCTGGGGAGACTGTCTTTCAAAAATGAGGGAGAGATTAAGACATTCACAGATAAACAAAAGCTCAGACAGTTGTCACCACTAGACTTGCCCTAAAAACAATGCTAAAGGGAATTCTCAGACTGAAAAGTGAGGACACTAAACATTGTATCAAAGTGTCATAAAGAAATAAAGATCTCTGGTGAAGGTAACCAAATGGAAAATTATAAATACCAGTACTATTGTATTGTATTTTTTGGTAATTCTACTTTTTAATTCTTACATGTTCTAAAATTTAAATGCATAAAAAGTAATGATAAATCTATAGTTTGAGACAAACAATGTGTAAAAATATAATTTATAACAAGTACAACAAAAAGGAAGGGGGTACAGAGTGGTGTAGGAACAGTGTGTGTGTATGGTATTGATGTGGAATCAAATTTAATGTGATTTTTAAGTTTAGCATGTTAAATTTAAGTCCCATGGTAACTACAAAGAAACTATGAAAAGCATAAGAGAAAGAAATGAAAAAACAATAAAAAAAAAAATGGTATGCTATAAAAAAATCAAATAAATATGAAATTAGGCATTAATGGAAGAATTAAGGGAAAAGGTTTTAAGAATTACAAAGACCAAATAGGAAAATAGCAGAAGAAAGTCCTCTGTTATCAGAGGACTTTAAATGTAAATGTATTAAACTCTCCAAAAGGCAGAGATTGGGACAATGGATAAAAAAACATAACACAAATAAAAAATGTTTACAAGAGACTCATCTTAAACTCAAAGATACAATCAGGTTGAAAGTGAAAGGATGGGAAAATATGCCATGCAAATAGTAACCGAAAGAAAGCTGGGGTAGTTGTACTATTATAAATTTTTAAAAATAGACTTTAATTCAAAAGCTGTTATCAGGGACAAATAAAGTTACTATATACTGATAAAAGGTTCAATTCAACAAAAAGACATAACAATTATAAATGTATATAAGCACCTAACAGCAGAGACCCAAAATATATGAAGCAAGTATTGACAGATTTGAAGGGAGAAATAGACAGTTCTACATTAATAGTTGGAGAACTCAATACACCACTTAGACTAATGGATAGAACATCCAGACAGATCAATAAGTAAATAGAAGACTTGAATGATACTATACATCAACTAGACCTAATAAACACATATAGAATATTTCACCCAACTGCAATAAATACACATTTTTCTTTAGAGCACAATGACGATCCTTCACGATAGAACAACTTGTTAGGTCAGAAGACATCTCAATAAATTCAGAAACATTGAAATCATACAATATGACTTCTCCAACCACAATGTAAAAATAATGAGGAGAACTGGAAAATTCACAAAGATGTAGAAATTAAATAATGCATTCCTAAGCAGCCAATGGATCAAAGAAGAAATTGCAAGGGAACATTTGAAATACCTTGAAGTGAAAGAAAATGAAAACACAGCATGCTAAAACATATATGATGCAGCAAAGTTGGTGCTGTCTACATGCTTACATTAAAAAAGAAGAAAGGACTGTGTGTGGTTCCTTGAACCTGAGAAGATGGCAGAGCAGGCGTCCAAGCCTGTGCTGTTTTCATGCCTGGGTAGCATTTGTTGATTCACCCATTGCAGAAGCAGTTTTCAGAAAACTTGTAACTGATCAAAATATTTCAGATATTTGGAGGCTAGACAGTGCTACCACATCCACATATGGGATAGGCAACCCTCCTGATAATGGAGGGCAAAATTGCACGAAAAAGCATGGTTTCCTATGAGTCATGCTGCCCAGCAGGTTACCACAAAAGACTTTGCCACATTTGATTATATACTAGGCATGGATGAAAACAATCTGAGAGATTTGAGTAACAAAGGTAATCAAGTTAAAAACCGAAAAGCTAAAATTGAACTACTTGGAAGCTGCGATCCACAAAAAACAACTTATTATTGAAGCTCTCTATTATGGAAATGACTCCGACTTTGAGACTGTGTACCAGCAGTGTGTTAGATGCTGCACAGCATTTTGGGAGAAGTCACAGTAAATCCATTCATTGATGGAGGCTGTATTAGTCAGCCAAAGGGGTGCTAATATGAAATACCAAAAATGGGTTGGTCTTTACAAAGGGTATTTATCTGGGGTAGAAGTCCACAGATACCAGGCCATAAAGCGTTAAGTTTCTTCTCTCACTGCAGTCCATTGCCACGTGTTAGAGCAAGACAGCTGCCGGCGTTTGCCAGGGTTCAGGCTTCTGGGGTTCCTCTCTTCCCGGGGCTGCATTTCTCTCCGGGCTTAGCTCCCGCTTCCTCCACAAGGTCAGCTGTAGACGATCAGGTGAACAGCTTGCTTCTCTTCTCCTGGGGCCTTCTTTCCAACATTAAAACTGCTTCTCAAAAGACTGCCTCTCAAAACTGTTCTTGCCATGCCTTTTATATTTGATTCCCCACCCACCAAGGGGTGGGGCTCAATGCCCTAATCATAACCTAATCATGCCCAGATTAACAGATCAGTTTACAAGCATGATCCAATAATATTTTTGGAATTCATAATTACATCAAATTGGCCAACGGTTACAGAGGCCAACATGATTAACATCTTTACAGGATGTTCTAGATTTTTCCATGAGTGTGTTAATGTTTCATAGATCCAGTCCACAGCTGTGCTGTTGTTTGTTTGTTTGTTTGTTTTTTCAATTGACTTACTATTTCTCATCTTAAATAATTGTGACGGAAATTAGTGTTGTGTTTGACAGAAGAATTAATAAAAAATCTTTGATTCAGACAGTATGGGGTACATTAAATGTTTTTAAACCAAATGGACCTCTTATCTTGCTCCAATTACAAAAATAATGGAAAAAACAAATAGTAGAACAATAAAATATAATGTTTTGTGTGTCTTGTAACACAGTCGTTTCTTTCCAGTGTTTAGCCTTAAGGTACTAATCCAGTTATAGCTAGCATTCTAATATGCTTAGTTATGATCTTAATAAATAATTAAATAAAACATCAAGGCCCAAGTCAGTATCTGAGCCCACTGAAACTTACAATAGTCTACATCTTCAGTAAGTTGATATGGATAACTCGATGGACAGATGTCCTCTAGTCAACTATACGACCTCTCTTCATGCCAGGGTATTTTATTGAATTTCATACCCCTAGTCATAGAAGTTCACAATCTTGATTGGAAATATTCTAATTCACACACACTTAGAGTGCACATTTGTATGTTAAAAGGACAGGAATGAATGACTTTCTTTAGCATCTTTGATTATTCTTAATTTTTGTGTTCATCTGGTCTATTTCATAAGGAAGTTACCTTTTACTCCCATTTGGACCACTTTGCCTTTGAAAATTTAATTATATCCAGAAAGGACACTGAATGCTGTTTCATCTTTTGCTCACTTTGACGAATGGATTGGTTTTTATACCCAATGTCAAATATATATTTGACTCATTCTGTGAGACCAGCATCACCATCAATCAAAGCCAGATAACACCACCACAAGAAAAGAAAATTGTGGAATGAACATAGATGCAAAGAAAAATTCTCAAAAGAATACAAGCAAACCGAATGTACCAGATCATTAAAAGTGGGATATAGTCCTTGTACGCAAGGGTGGTTCGACATAAGAAAATCAATTAATGCAATAAGAATGAAGGGGAAAAAAAAACGCATGGCCTTCCCAATGGATGCAGAAAAGGCATTTGACAAAATCCAGCATCCTTTCTTGATAAAAAACACTTATAAAACTAGGAATGTATCATATCTACAACATGATAAAGGGCATATGTGAAAAACCCACAGCTAACATATTCAATGGTGAAAGACTGAGAGTTTTTCCTCTAAGATCTGGAACAAGACAAGGATGCCCACTGTCACCACTGCTATTCAACATTGTACTGGAAGTTCTAGCCAGAGCAGTTAGGCAAGGAAAAGAAATAAAAGACATCCAAGTTGGGAAGGAAGATGTATAAAATGTTCACTATTTTCAGATGACATGATCCCATATATAGAAAGTCCCCAAAAATCTACAACAAAGTTACTAGAGCTAATAAACAAATTCAACAAAGTGGCAGGGCACAAGACGAACACGCAAAAATCAATAGTGTTTATATACACTAGTACCAAGCAATCTGAGGATGAAGTCAAGAAAAAAAAAATTTCCATTTACAATAGCAACTAAAAGAATCAAATATCTTGGAATAAATTTAACTAAGGATGTAAAGGACCTGTATTCAGAATATTATAAAACGTTGCTAAAAGAAATCAAGAAGACCTAAATAAATGGAAGGATTTTCTGTGATCATGGCTTGGAAGACTAAATGTTGCTCAGATGTCAATTCTACCTGAAGTTATTTCCAGATTTGATGCAATCCCAATCCAAATTCCAACAGTCTCCTTTGCAGAAATGGAAAAGCCAATCATCAGATTTATGTGGAAGAGTAAGGGGATCTGAATAGCCAAAACCAACTTGAAAAAGAAGTGGCTGGAAGCCTCAAACTTCCTGATTTTAAAACTTATTGCAAAACTACAATAAGCAAAACAACATGGTACTGGCACAAGGAAAAACATTTGACCAACGGAATCAAATTGAGAGCTCAGAAATCAATCCTCACATCTCAAGCCAATTGATTTTTGACCAGGGGGTCAAGTCCACTTAAGGAGGAAAGAATAGTCTCTTCAACAAACAGAGTGGGGAAAACTAGATATCCACATGGAAAAGTATGAAGGTGGACACCTGCCTCATACCATATAAAAAAATTAACCCAAATGAATGAAAGACCTAAAATAAGAACCAAACTCCTAGAAGAAAACATAGGGAAGCATCTTTAGGACATTTTATTAGGCAATGGTTTCTTAGACTTTACACCAAAAGCATGAGCAACTGAAGAAAAAACGGATAAATGGGACTTCATCAAAATTGAAAACTTTTGTGTGTCAAAGGACTTCACCATTAAAGTAAAACAACATACAGAATGGGAGAAAATATTTGGAAACCACATATCTGATAAGGGTTTAATTTCCATAATATATAAAGAAATCCTACAACTCAACAAAAGAAAAGCAAAAAGCACAATTAAATAATGAGCAAAAGTCTTTTGAATAGACATTTCTCCAAAGAGGATATACAAATAGTCAAAATGCCCCTGACAAGATATTCAGCATCATTCATCATAGGGAAACGCAAATCAAAACCACAATGAGATACCATTCACAACCTCACAATGACTACTACTGGAGGAGAAAAAAGACAGAAAACAGCAAGCATTAGAGAGGATGTGGAGAAACAGAAACGCTCATTTACTGTTGGTGGAAATGGAAAATGGTGCAGCTGCTGTGGAAGACAATTTGGTGGTTCCTCAGAGAGTTAAGTATAAAATTACCATATGACCTGGCAACCCCAATACTAGGTATATCTGCAAGACAACTGAAAACAAGGACTCAGTCGGATATTTACACGCTGATGTTCACAGCAATATTATTCACAATAGCCAAAAGGTGAAAGCAACCCAAATGTCCATCAACAGATGCATAGATAATGAAATATGGTATATCCATGCAGTGGAATATTATTCAGCTGTAAAAAGGAATGAAGTTCTTATACACGTGACAGCATGAACCTCAAAGACACCATGTTGAGTGAAAAAAGCCAGACAAAATGACAAATATTGTATGATCTCACTGCTATGAAGTAACTAAAATAAGCAAATGTATAAAGTCAGAAACCAGAATGCATGCTACCAGGAGCTGGGGTGGGGTAAGGAATGGGAAGTTAATACTTAACTGGCACAGTTTCTATTTGGGATGATGGAAACGATTTGGTAAGGGATGGTGGTGATGTCAGCACTACATTGTGAAAGCAATTAACACCACTGAATTCTATGTTTGAATGGGGTTAAAAGGGGGACATTTTAGGGTTTATACATGTTACTAGAGTTAAAATTTTAAAAAAACAACATAGGACTGTACAAAGAACCTTAATGGAAATGATGGGCAATAGTTAATAGTATAATTATAATAATATTGTTTCATCAATTGTAACAACGTGAAGTGTTAATAATAGGATAGACTGTGGCTGGTGGTATGTGTGGCCTCCGTCTCTGCTGCGTGATTGTCTGTAAACCTACAACTTCTCTAACAAGATAAATAAATAAATGAAGAAATAAAAGATTGTGGGTATTATGAGGGAGCTTCTTATGCTTTGTCTTTTGCTTGTCTTTAATTTCTGGTATTTTTATAATAGGCATAGATTGATTTTGTAAAAAAAAAAAAAAGCAATAAAAGTGACTTTAATTTGAGGGGGATGAGGGGTGAGAGCAAGGAGGGGGGTACCAGTTTTCTCCTTTCTGGCAATTGAAGTTGCCAGAAAAGAATGATCACTTCCTTATCTTTGAGCCTGCAAGTCCTCAGCAGGTAAGTCGCAATGGCCAGAGAGCACATGAAAAGATGCTCAGTAGCATTAGCCATCAGGG